>JAGDQO010001338.1:0-447007 GCA_018342035.1 Solanum appendiculatum | reverse complement strand
TACATTTAAAAAAAAAGTTAAAAACAATTTTTAAAAGAAAAAGAAAAGCAGAAACAAATATGTGAGAATTACCCAAGAAAAATAACAATCTTCAAGATAACAAAAAAGAATTTTTTTTTAAAAAATCACTTAATGTATGTAATACATACCTCCCTTTGTTTTGCCATGGTGAAAGAGGATAGAAAAAAGAAGAGAGAAAATGGTGGAAAATTTTTGGGGAGAAATTTATTATGTGTTGAATTCATTTATATATAAGCCTCTAATTTTTATGGAACATGAAATATTCTAACTATTCAAGTATATCCATTGCCTTAAGAAATTAGAGGTGAAAATTAAAGGATAGATATTTTTTTAAAAGAAGTAATAAATATTAAGAGCAATGAAGTTGCTTAAAATTTATTTCTGGTTAGTTTATAAAAATGAAGAGCATTTACTTAAAAGTTTGTTTTTTATTTTGATATAGAATGAAAAGTAAAAGAGAGTAAAATAAGAGAAGCAATTAAATTGAATTAAAGGAGATTTTCTTCTCTCTATTTTCCAAAAAAAATAAATCATAAAATAATTTTCTACCTTTCCCTCCTCATGAGAATGTTTTTGCTTCCTTAGTTTCAAATTATGTAAGTGGATTTAATATAAGTTATTTCATGCTAGTATGAATTTAATATATGTTATTCTTTTGAGATTAGCTACTATTCATTGACGGTGGAAAAAAAAACTACAGGATCACCTCATTTTTAGAAATATTTATTTTTTTCCTCTTAATTTTTTCACATATTGTAAATATTTAAATAAAAATAATAAAAAGAGTATTATATGGTAACTTGGATTTTAAATTTAATTATACAAGTTTGTTTGGAATTCTTACTTGGTTTACCAAAAATAAAAAAGGATTCTTTCACGCTTTCTTCGTCATTATTTTCACGCTCCTTTCCCAGCAACACCTTTGAAGCAACTCACACACACCTTTAAATCAATTTGAGACAATTATCAATGGAAACTTTTTATTCATAAAAAAAATTATTCATAACTTATTAAGTCTTCTTCGCAACATGAAAAAATGTTTGGATAGATGCTTCCATTGTTTCAGACTGTGTTTTCTCTTCTTAGTTCATTCAATCAACAACACAAATTAACTAAAAATAAACTTTGATCCATATACCACTATATGTACTCCAATTTAAATAATACTCAATCGATTGTACCAAAAAAAAATTGAACCCTATTTCGAAAAAAAATCTTTTTTCAATGTATGAAGAATTTTATGTTTTGTGGTGACAATGATTTTTAGATCTTTGTAAATTGGAAAAGTTCAATACATTAGCATTGGAAAATATTTTGAACTTTTAAGCTAAATTACCCTATCACTCTAACATCTAATAATTGTATTGCAGGATACTCTTCAAATCATCTTTAATTTAGAAGAGCAAAATGCAGAAGGAACTAGTTACCCTTTTATGCCTTTGTATTTGTTGGCAATGATTTTCTTAAAAGGATTAAAGTGTTATCAGCTGACTTTGAGACATTGAAACAAGAATTTTTTATATGTTGAATTCATTTATAATCAATAGGAATATTCAATAATTCTGTTCTTGTTTGGCTCCCTAATTTCAGCAATTCATTTAGTGCATGTCTTGTGCCTCTTCCTTTCATTAGCTTCTTCTTTCCAGGAGAATCAGTGATAAAGTATGTCGTTAAAAGACTGGACATCCAAGCTTGTAATTCTAGAGTAAAACTTGTGGAAGATCAATGGCTAATAAGTCCTTAAAAATTTAATGCATAATCATGTCCAGTTATAAAAACATTAAAACACCACATTTGGATTTTTCAAACCTCAGACAATGGAGCATGAATTGAAGCTAACTTGCATCTCAATCTTAAGTCAAAATTACCCATTCACATCTTGGCTTTCAAATATTTTTCCATTTGGTCAATAGTTTTTTTTTCTTAAACTGATTTTATCTATATGTCCTATATAGGATGGATCTTTTTCATGTTATATTAGTATGGTGTTGTATTTTTTCCCTTATTTTTCAATAAGTGTACTCTTTGATCGACCTTCATCACCATCACCACCTTCAAGTGAATTAATTACAAGTTTAATCATTTAAATTAGTAAGATTTCTACCAACTATGATATGATGTGTATTTTTATTTTATTGTAGTATGTTTAGTGTGTATAAACATATCTCTGTTTCAAATCACTAATGTTTATAAGCACTAGAAAAAGAACCTTTTATGTTGCTTAGAACAGTAAATATAATGTTTTGTCCTCTAGTAGTAAGTCTTGATTGTATAAGCATCTATTTTAAAGCACTAGTTAATTGTCCAAAACAGGGGCGGCTCAACGTAAATTGAGGCCTAAAGCGAAATTTTTATTGGAGGCCTAAAATTTATATAAATTTCATATGTAGTTGTTTATTTTTCTAACTTTTTAAATGCAAATTATTACTTAATATCTTTTTTTAAAATGATTTCTTTGAATATCGTTTTTTAATTATTAAGTTTAGGTAAGATTTTATCAACTTTGACGTTGAAAAACATTTTATTATATAATTGTTAACATAATTCTATTAGTAATAAGTTGACAAACTTTACATAAAGATAAGAGTTAGAACCATAGAATCCGATACAAAAAATAAATAACTTGGTACCCTACTTTAATATGTTTATGTAATACTTGAAAATTTAATAAGAAATAAAAAAAATTGTACATCAGTTTGTTCAATACTTTTCGACTATTGATTTATATTTTTGACAATGTATTACTCTGACTTATTAAAGATTTCAAAAAAAGAAAGTGCAAAAGAATTTTAAAACGATAAATGATATGGGTGTTAGCGAAGAGAATGTAAACATACAAAGCAATGTTTTCTTAATTTCTTTTATTTAAATGGCGTTAAAAATAATAAAATAATATATTTTAAAAAAAATTATACTTTTTAAGTATAAATAATTAATTTTTTATTAAAAAATTAACACATAATTTTTTCTTCGTAAAAATTTGAGGCCCCCCATAAGGCATTTGCCTAAAATTTATTAAGCAAGAGTCGGCCCTGGTCCAAAATCACCATTGATTGATTTTCATTATTTTTTTTGAATGGATTTCTATGAGCCTTACCTATTCTTTTATGTAGTTTTTGGGATACATTTGAATACTTTTGAGGTTTAAGTTAAATAATAGTTACTTATTTGCTCTAGAGTTATAATTTTCACTTTCTTCTTCTTTATTGCTTTATGATCTGTAGGTTTTCATGAATTCATCTTATTTTAGAGATAGTAATTTTCTAGCAACAACTTGAAGCATATTTTTCACCTTGGTTGCTAGACTTTAAGCTTTATATATCTTTAATTAGAAGTTGACTTTTCTGGTTTATAGGGCCAAATATGATGCGTCCAGAAAAATTATACTGCGCATGTTGTGGTAATAATTTCAATTTAGTAATTCTCAATATTCATGTTCCTCTTAACAAATGGCGCTACCAGAAGCTATCTTAGTAGTAAACTAATGTGACTTTGCCTTGTTAACAGATATCATCAATAAATGTCTTGGAAGATAGTTGAAGCGACGGAAAATCTTGAAGAACGAGTTTAAGTCCAAAAGAAACCCACTTTGTTTTGCTAATATAGTTGTTCCAAGATATTGTCTTTTTTACACCAATTTTATTCTTTTTTTCAGGAGTAGAAAAGAAAATACTGTCCCACTATTTTGATGGTTAATAATATTAGTAATCTGTGTTTTATTTCTAGTATATATATATATATATATACTAAAAGGGCATGGTAGGTCTGCTCTCCATAAATTATAAAGTCTATTCACTCAAACATCTGCAAACTATACAAACCACCACCAAGTCATTGATAAAATAGATGACATAAAATATTGACACAACCCAAATAACTTGCACCCAAACAAAATAATCAAAAAGTAAGAAAGAAAGGGAGAATGCTCAAAGTTAGAAACATTCTGCATTTACAGCTTATCATTGAAGCTCTCAACTTCACTATCCCTCATGGGTTTATGATAAGATACATATAAAAAGTCCGATTGACCCTCGAATCAGTGCCACAAGAATATGGATAGATGAGTCACATATATTGTTTAAAAATGACGTAAAAGTAATATAGATCACAATTAAAAATTCAAAAGTTAAATTGATTCTAAAATTTTTATCAGTATCGTTATACCCCATTTTAACTCGCGCCAAATAGTGTATAACATTTTGATTATTTCCAAATTATTAACTAACTTAAGAAGTCACCACCTAATTATTTTTAAAGGTTAATTAGGACACCTAAATAATTAACTAAGTGATACTAAAATTGACTTCATTTTAAGGCCTACTAAACATAAGATTCTAAGTAAGGATTCTAGTTATCCTAAAAGGAAGGGGGTTAAGCATCCTTTAAGATTCATTGAAAAACGATTACCGACCAAACTTAGATTAATAAAAAAACAGAATCTAAAATAAATTTTAATTACTTAATCAGTGTTTAAAGAAAACATAAGTTCTCAGGTAAGCAAGAGCTTTTTGCAAACAAATCAAAGGCAAATAAAGGCCAAATTTGCTAAAGTATGCCTTAAGAAAATGAGTTGAAAATTTAGCCACTTTTATATACAAAAGAAAGAAAGAAAGAAAAAAGTTATAAAATGAACCAAGTGATAAAAAAATTGAAAAATTCACGGGCTTTGATTAATCAAAAGAAATATTATACTTCTTTTTTTTTAAAAAAAAAAAGTTTTGAAAATTTATTAATTCTTAAGCTAGTGTAAAAATAAGGTAAATGATTTTACAAATAAATTGACATAACATAGAAAAATTTGGCACCCGTGAATTAGTCCTATTTTAACCGTGCTTCCCCAACCCAAATTACTATCGGTATTAAAAGGTCAAAATTCTAAAGTGATCATTAATGAATAAAAGGAGACAATACAACTAATGATTCTAAACAAGGAAATAAAGACAACAAACAATATATATAAAAATAAATGCAGCAAATATTTTTCTCCTCCTCTCTTCCTTTTGGCCTTTTTAGGATGTTTTCGAGGGAGTGAGAGACATAAGTGAAAGAGGGGGAGATACACGTTTCAAGTCTATCGGTGATATCGAGCCTCATAATAGACTCCATTTTTGTTCCCAAGTTCATGCAAATAAAAAGAGAATAAAAGGATTCGTAAGACGATTCAATCGAAAAAATTAGATATAAAACCAAGTAAAGTCATACAATAAAGATACTTCCTAAAACAATAAATTATGCTAGCATCGAACAAAATTATCACTTTCGCGATTAGCGACTTTTGAACCAAACTCACATCAGCTATTATAATGTGTCTTAAGTGCACTATAATACTCAATTCCATCAGATTTTAACTATAAGAAAATTATTTTTATAAGATGTAAATGAAATCAAACAAGATACGCTTGGATTCTATACACGTCAATTATTAAAAGCTTAAAAGAAAACTTATACACACATATGCTAACGGAACAGGAAAGGAGTTTAAAACTTCACATTTTATGGGTGTAGAAATATACAAGGAAGCGACATGCCTGCAATGCTTTATATTTTTAAAAAGAAAATGCATCATCTGCCATTTTCAACAAAACAAAACAAGCAATATATCCTTTAAACATGTTCTCTGCATAGGAATATACATAAAAACCAAAATGATCATCAACTCGGAACAAAAACTGATGTATACGAACTAAAACGAACCCGTTCTTTAATTCATAATGTCTGAAACAGCGCAGAAAATGGCTTCAGATCTCGAACAAAAACACAGACGCATTACTTTGTATTATAGCTAAAACTAAGTCATTTCCTTAGAGCATATATACATTTTTTTTCCACAGAGACAAAAACAGAGGAAAAGGGGGCGAAAATCACCTGTAGTGGAGCAGTGAACATGAGATGCAGGTTTCGGATCTCAAACCGAACTCAACTCGCACAACAAGAAAACAATAGAGCAAGTATTCGAGACCTAACAGAAAACTAAAACGCTAGAGAAAAAAATATTTTTTCAAAGGTTAAAAAGACAATGGCAAAATGGTCCTTTAAAGAGGATAACGGCGACTGCCAAACTTGTCTGAAATGGGCTTTGATTACAAGTATTTATAGAACAAGAATTAGGGTTTGCTTGGGTTCAAACTTGGGCGGGATTTTGAATTTCAAAACTGAACTTGGTCAAACTCGAACGTTAGGAATCTCTCGATGAATTTGCAGGTCGAATCAGAGAAAGGAGAGAGATGTTCTTACCTGAAAGTAGGGAGGCAACACTCTGATCTATGACCAAGGAGATTGGAACTTCTCTGAAAATGGTAAGGAACAAAGAAAAAAGTGTGCTAGGGAGAGAAGAGGTGTTACTAGGTCTTGAAGCATAAAGTGGGCTTGAAGGTTTTTGAAAAGAAAATGTTCAGATGGGCCATTTTATGGTCTGGATGATTGAATGGCCTGTTGGGTGGCATTTTGGACGTCTTAAAAAGAAGAATGGGTTAATTTAGTTGATAGTCTTTTCCTCCTTTTAAATTAACTCTTTTGAGCTTCTAACTTAATAACTAATACAAAATATATTATACAATAAAAATTAATATTTTATATGATTTTACGCTAATATAAAATATATATACAAAAATATGAACTTATAATTAATTTAATAAATACGAAACTTGAAATAAAATGATGACAATCGATTATTTAAGAAAAAGAAGTGTAAAAAAGTGATAATAGTAATTTTGATAATACAAACATACAATTTAAATAGTAATTATAGAATTGTGACATAATGATAACATTAGTAAAGATAAATAGTCGTTATAGTAAGAAATAGTTGTGATAAAGGATAACTTGATACGTTATTAATTTAGAAGCTCGAAAACAATGAATTAGAAGAAAGGAGGGTCAAAATTGGGTGTCAACAAGTATCACATAATTGAAACAAGGGGAGTAACATATATTATTTAAAAATTACGTAAAAAGTACTACAAGTTTCAGTTCTAATGGTTGTATCCTGACATTCACTTCCTTGATAAATATTGTCTTCCTTACTTTTTCATTTCTGACTGTCCCCAGAAGTTCCAATACGTGAGATAATGTTGTTTCCAGAATTTCAATTCATCAAGCTCCAAATTTTGATATGGGCTGGTGTAAACATTATCAAAAGGCTTAAAAACATGAGACGAATGTGCACTTTTTGCCTCTGCACTACTATCATGAATTTGACTTTCTTCTGCTAAAAGCTTTTCATCATCTTCCAACTCTTGTCCCAACAAAGTATTCTTTACTTGCAATCTGATACACAACTTTTCCTCCTTCTAAAGTATCATTGGCCTCACCTCCCTCCGTTATGAAATTTTGAACAGTATCAATTCCAACTATATCCTCTTCTTTACTGTTGGAACCTGAAACCATCTCAACATTTTTATGCAAAGATTAGGTCCTCTTCCATCCCAGATTGTATCATATTTTCAAACACTGATTCATAATTCAAAATATCAGATATTCTAACTTTTGGAGCACTATCTAACATGTCCAACTCCAGAGTATTTGGAATTCTAAAGGCACCTGAAACTCATTGTACAACTCTAGTTCCGGAAAGGGAAATATCTTTATGAGATCCATACATAGATGTCCCGTAGCTAGCTCATCCACAACAAAAGGCCTATCACTGTATTCACCATGTCCTTCAACAGATTTCCTATCTATCACTATATTCATCATGTCTTTCCATGGTTTCTGCATATGGGTCGGTTAAAGAGTCATTATAATTCCCCACACTGCTACCTCTTTCAACAATTTCTGAATCTCACTTAGGCTCTACGAAAAATTGTAAAAAGAGCATATCAAAAGATCATTTTTACTTGATATATAATTGTGAAAAATAAATATAAATGCATAACATTGGAAGTGTTTTGTAACATTGATAATGTCATCCAATATGAGTAATTAATACACTAACTTTTCTTTTTCATATATCCACCTCCACCGGGAGAAGCGAAACTTAGTTTGGAAGTGTTAACAATAAAATTTCTGCAAGTTCATGTACATTATCTATTTCATTAACAGGGAATAACCAAAAAATCATTGTGCAAGAAATAAGAAAAAAGATTCAATGGTCAAAAACACATCTAAAATCGATATTTGAGTTTCATCCCTAAACTATGAACTATCACCAACTATTTGTCAAAACACACGTCAACCATCAATAGTTCACTTCTCTACATGAATCGATGGTGATATTTCATATAAGAAACTCATACACATGATAGTTTAGGTAATTTTTTCAACCTTTACTTCAGAAACAAATAAAGAAGCGCGGTGAATTTTTCGAAGCAACAAATATGACTTCCTTGTTTTGACATACTTCTCAAACACTAATAAGGTTTTCATTTCTTTTCAATATTCTTGCGGAGGTGGTTGTAGAGATCAGCAAATTTACCCATTTGATCATTATCACTTGTAGACGCATTGAACTGATTGAGAGTTGTTGCATTAGAAAACCCAATTAAGGCAATTTCTCCAAATCTGATTCAAGAATTGGAGAGAATAGTAAGTGATAATGTAATTTGATCATTATCATTTCCATTTCTTTATCGTTTTGTTGCTTTGTTGACAGACCCTCCTATGACTTCTTATTTTCGAGTATTTCTCCTTATTCAGCAAGAAGAGGTATAAAAATGCATTTTCTTAGATCAAAGGTCCTTTTTATGTTGATTGATATAAGATAAATGTAACCAATGTGAGATGAAAAGAAGCAAACAAAATATACAGTGATAATATTTTCATAAAGATTATTCTATAAATAGAAATGCTATTGTAGTTTAACTACCATGTCAATAGTGTCTTCTTCTTCAATTTCTACAAAATACCCTCAAATCTTTCTCAAAATAGAAAACTAATTGACACCTCCATATTCAAACCTAGAAGAGAGCAACTAAAAAGCATAAGTTAGGTGCCTGAAAAAAGAAGGATCAAAACCACCCTAAATACAACTATGTAGAAGCTAAATTTACTCTTGAAAGATCAATAAATCTATTTTAATTGAACCAACTCTCTTTACAATCAATAGCAGCAACTAACTTCCATGACATGTTCAAGATACTGGAGAATACTTGTTTTCGATTAATCAACTTTCAGCTACTCTGGGCATGTCGTTATCCCCTAATAGAAAATCTGTATCAGATCCTATTTTAAAGTCGTCAAAGCATAGTATCCTTTTGACTCTGGACTAGGTGACCTGAATTAAGTTCACCTGCATATTTAACAACCTATCAAATATATTACTACAATCATAAGCAGATTGATCTTTACAACTCTTTTGATGGCGTGGGGCTCAATTTTTTCTGAAGATTCAGATACAATACAATAAATTTATGTGTTTTGATGAATTAAATCTAGTGTGCGGTGGTAAATCTGTATATGCACAATCTTAACCAGTGAGTCGAGCACAAACACACAAACAAAGGTTTATATAAGCTTTGGACTAAGAGCACACATACACACTCCAATCTGTATGACACCAGGAGAGGAGCTGCAACCCAATTAAAAGTTATATAAAAATCTGCAATAGATGTTCAATACTGGTGTAATTGCATCATTTTGATGCCTTTTCTATAAAATCTATTACTTCATCAAAAGAAACATTGCAATAGATGTTCTTATTAGTCGATACGTAATTAATGTACAACTACAAAGTCTACATCACTCTAGCTGAATGTCCCTTTTCTGATAGCCCCTTTTCTTACTTTTTCTTTCTCAATAAAGACCACGGTGCTCCAGATTCTCAATATTTGTGTTGCATCTCAATGTTAACACATTAACAGTGAGAAATGTATATTAACTGAATACAACTTGATTAAATCGAGAATGAAAATGAACGAAATAGATTCTAAACAATCAAAAAATAGTTCAAAAAGCTGAGAATATGTAAAAGACAGAAAATACTGAATCACAAAAGAGGAAAATGTTGTCAAATCTCTCACAAGCTTATCAATGGGACAAAATTGCAGAGAGAAAAAAGGGGAGGAAATTTCTAAAAATGACTATCGGTTGCCATATAGTACTAACCCTTTGAGAATTTTGTCGCTGCACCTTTCTGTATTCTCATTGAATTCTTCGTAATACAATATAAACCTAAGAAATTCAGACAAAATAGTGAATAAGTACACGTATGTGCGAAATCAGTTAAAGGAAGAGCTCCAAAAGCTCAAAAGATTTTTGGTGAGCTTTTTTCTTCATTCTCTTCCTTTGTTGTTGCACCCACTTCATAGTGATGGTTCCTATCAACTTTTACCATTTTTCAAACAAAAACACATAAAAAGTGAAAGACAATTTTCACTTTAATAAATAAGAAATCAATATCTCAGGAAAAAATATAATTAAACCCAGAAAATGTAAGGAAAATCCTAGAAATTTACTATTAGAATGTAAAATTACCTCTAATTTCGGAAGTCAAATTTGAAATTTCACTAAATTGATGCATCAGCGGACTCGAATCACTCCTCTAATTTTCCTTTAATTTTGTCTCCCTCTCCAAAAATGTAATACCTCCATTTCTTAGTCTCTTCTCCTTGTCCAGAGTGAGAATGAAAACTAAAAAATAGAAGATGACCAAAAAGATGAAAAATGAAGAAAGAACCAAAGCAAAACAATTGAACACCGAGGATGTAGAAGGAAACGATAGTACACGTGTTTATTCACCACTAAATAGGGCTCAAGGGTGTAGTACAAATTTTGATGCTATTAGTACAATTTTGTAGAGCTATGTTGTACTCCATGTTATTGAGTAATATATGGGGTATTGACTATTTCGTGTGATGGATGTGTTACTAACGTATGTTAAAAATCATATGACTAATTTCTATCTAATTATATTTAATAAATTAGAGAAAATGGTCTAAAGCCCTCCCAACCTATACCTGAAATCCCAACTACACACTCCAACTTCACGGGTGTCCTATTGCCCCCCTGAACATTTTATTTCTCTATTTACTACACACCCCAGTGCTGACCTATCATAGGAGGTGAGAACACCTCCTCTAGGCGCGTTAGAAGAGGAAAAAACGTTAGAAAAAGTAATAAAATTGGAATGGTCATCTTCCCCAAATTAAATAAACCATTGTTCCTTCTTCCCCACCATTAATCCTTATTTCTTCATCAATATTTTGACGATTTTCTTTTGGGCTTATCTAGGGTTTAGTTGTTTATGTTCATTTCAACTTTAAATCTTGAAGTTAGGGTTTGTAATCTGCTCTAATTTCTTATTTAGGTTCTTTGAATTTTCTCTAAATTCGTCAAAAATGGCAAATGAAAACTTGAATAAGCTTTGTATGGATGAATCAGACCCAATGCTCAACACTGTAGTGAGATGCAAACATGGGATTTTGCTGAATTTGCAAACTTCTTGGTCGAAATTAAATCCGGGAAGAAGATTTTGGTCTTGCCCATGCTATGGTGTATGTGTTTTCCCTTGCATTATTGCTTCACTTTATATTCAATTGATGCTAATGTACTATTTTTCTCTATTTTTCAGTCTAAAAACTGTAAATTTTTTCGATGGAGGGACAAAGAAGAAGTGGATCCAAGATCAAATTTTATCCTTCCAAGATTGGTGAATAAAATCAATGAGTTGGAGCAAGAGCTATGGATTAGGCAGGTTCATATTGACAACTTGAGTAACTCTAATTTGATATTGGAGAGGAGGCTCAATGGAAGGTGGAAATGGTGTAGTAGGTTCCAATGGAAGATGTTTTTGTGTATTTTGATTTGTGTTGTTGCTATGTTCATCAGCAACCAATCTATTCCAAAGTAGTATTTGATTTGTATTATTTCTATGTTTAGAGGAGTTGTCAATGTATGTGACAAATTTTGTATATCTCTCTCAATATATATATATATCAATCTATCTATGTTTTCAATTGAAGCTTGTGTAAATTGCTTACACTTCATCTGTAAACTGTAAATAGCTAACATAATTAAACACAACACCATATGTAAAAACAACAACCTAGCCAACAAAATATAATAGTTAATTTAATAACCAACATAACACAATATGTAAACACAACTGAATATCCAACACAATTGAATATACAACACAATACCATTTATAAACACAGCTGAACACAACATGACCATTCATTCATACTTCAACATCACTATTCAATACCAAAATAAAGTCACATTTATAAGGCCTCACATAAGGCAGAATTTACCAACAAACAAAGACAAACAAAATAAAAAATAGTAGGCCCTTAATGAAATAGTTTGCATGTCTACCGGACTAACTTAAAAAGTGCTTAAATACATCAACACCACTACAATTTCCATGGCATCTTTGACTGTGAAGAAGTGCTATTTTGACTTGGATTATTTGAACTACTTCCCACTGTCTTCTTTCTTTGATTCTCTCTAAGCTCTTGAAGTTTTCTTGTTGAGATTGCTGCTTTGCCATTCCATTTTAGCTTACTTGTAGTACTTGATGTATAACCAATGTCACCAGTTACATCAGCTGATCTTGTCACTTTTGCTTGACCAGTAGAGTAGATCTTACGACTTGGCATGGCAGGCTACAATAAAATTATGAATATAATTCAAATTTTAAACTGTCTAAATTAACAAAATAGTTTAGTTTATGATATAGCAAAGACTCACATTCATGACTTTGAAGCCATTTCCAGCTTGGAACACACCCATTCCCATGACTCTTGGCCTTTTGTTTGGAGATGCGTTTCCCCTGCTCCTACCTATTCCTCTTTTAGTAGAACCAATAGAAGAGGATGCAGGAAAATCAGTAGGTGCAATAGGTAGAGGAGGTGCACTAGGTGCTACTGCTGATGTCTTTTTTGGTCTTCCTCTTCCTCTTTTTAGTGGAGGCTCACCTTCTGATTGTGCTGATGGAGTGTTCTATACAGATAAAGAAAGAGTAAGTTATAAACTTGTTAGAAAATATTTAATGAGTTCAACTATTACCTTGGGTTTGCCTCTTCCCCTGCCTGAACCTGTTGGTTCTGCCCTTACTGATGCACTAGGTGTTAGTGCACTACGTGTTGATGATGGTGCACTAGATGTTGATGATGGTGCACTACGTGTTGATGATGGTGCACTATGTGTTGCTGATGGTGCACTATGTGCTGGTGGAGTGTTCTATACATATAAAGAAAGAGTAAGTTATAAACTAAGAAAAAGTAAAACTTGTTAGAAAATATTTAATGAGTTCAAATATTACCTTGGATTTGCCTCTTCCCCTGCCTGAACCTGTTGGTTCTGCCCTTACTGATGCACTAGGTGCTGATGATGGTGTACTATGTCTTGTTGATGACTCAACACCTTCTCTATGAGGACACCCTCTCTTGTTATGGCCTCTAACATGGCATATACTGCATGTCATTGTAAGTCCAGTCCTAGGCAGCTTTCCAGATTTCTTAGTTTCTCCAACTTCTTTCCTTCTAGCCTTAGATGGCCTACCAGGCATATTTGTGATTTCTGGTGGTGAAATAGTGGGGTTGGTAGAAACTGGCCACATCTCCATGTTTGTGAGTGGTTCAAGAACATTGGCATAAGTCCTCAAGTAAGTTTCCTTATTTTAGCAGTTGTCTATATAGTCATAAAGAGAAAACTTTTTAAAGTATAATGCAGCCACAACATGTGGACATGGTATGCCCTTTAACTGCCACACCCTACAACTACAAGTCCTCCTGGCAATATCCACTTTGTGTTGACAAAGCCCTTCTTTCACTTCAAACCCAGAAACTCCATTAAACTCAATGGTACAGTCCATAGACCTAGTAATGTTCTCCTCTAAAACCTTCATTGCCATTGGAGAGAAATTACACTTCCAAGTACTTGGGAACTCCCTTAAATTGGCTATTCTTCTCATCATCTTCGCTCTTTTTTCTTCAAGCATAGTAATGATGGTCTTGTGTCTAGCAGCCAAGACCCATGCATTAAAACACTCAGACATGTTGTTGTCTACAGAATCACACTTCACTTCAGTGTTAAAGTAAACTTTGCACCAATAATTAATGTTATAGTACATTAAGTCATCCATCATTTGTTCTGAACCTAACAACTTCATCTTCTCTGTATTTTTTCTTAATTGAGACTCAAATGTACTCTTAGCTATCTTCCAAAATTGTTGTCTTCTTTGAAGACCCCTCCAATCCTTAGCCCAGTTAGCCAATATGTGCCTAGCACATTTTCTATGTTCATAATGAGGTAATACCTCTTCAATTGTTGCATATAGTCCCTGCAATAGATGATAGTTAGGTCACAATTAGATATAGAAAGTGAAAATAAATACATACAAATACATATGAAGTTCACATACCTTCTGCATATCTGTAATCAAGGTGAGACCTTCACCATCTCCAAGTCCTAGGTCATCCCTTATGCACTTCACAAACATGGTCCATGAGTTTCTGTTCTCCTTTTCAACTACTGCCCAAGCAAGTGGCAGCATCTGATTGTTACCATCCTTGGCCACAACAACTAACAACTGGCCTTTACAAACACCTTTAAGGAAACGACCATCTAAGCCTATGCACTTTCTACAATGTGCCCATGCCTTCCTTAAAGCATCAAAACAGATGTAAAAACTTTGAAATATTGAATTGCCAAATGCATCAAGCTCACCAAGTTTTACAACACAACTAGTCCCTGGATTGGTCCTCAACAATTCATCCCTGTAGTCGAGAATTCTTCCAAATTCCACAACATGATCACCCATTATATCTTTCAACACTTTAGCTCTTGCTCTTCTCACAGTAGTCTTGCCAGCATAAAGTTTAAACTTTTTCCTAATCATCTCCTGCAGCTTGAAGACTCTTATGTTTGGTTGCTCAGTTATTCTTTCTCTGAAGGCTTCAGATAAAAACTTTGTATTGCATAAGTAATTTCTAGTTGTCTTGTTGCAAGTATGCTTTGGGTTGTAAGTTTTTATCATGAAATTATTTGTTGTCTTGTCAAGACATCCATACAAAAGCCATGGACAACCATCCTTGCATCTAACTCTAACTTTCTTTGGCTGATTCACCCACTTCTCCACCTGAACCCTCCTTCTTACTGCATATTTAGTTACTGCTTGTCTAAATTCTTTCACATCTTTAAACACCATACCCAACTGCCACACAACTTTTTTTGCAGTGGGGTCATAAATGATTGTAGTTGTTATTTTCCTCTTTTTTCTTGACAACTTTACCCTTCTTGCTCTACCAGATTCAGCCACTTCATGTTCATCATCATCACAACACTCATCTTCATCTAACTCAAAACTATCCTCATCAGAACTTGCAATGTAAGGCTCATCACCTCCTAGCCTTCCTTCATGACTTATTTTACCTGTTTCAGTTTCATCAAAACCTAGATCTGGTCCAGCTTCACCTACTGGTACCTCTTCATTGTCAGCTGGTACTCTTTCCCTTCTTTTTCTCCTTTGAAAAGTTCTCTGTTCAGCCCTCAACTCCCTAACCTCCTCATGTACATCACTACCATACTCTTCCTCCTCATCATCTCCAACTAATTCACCTTCAGACTCAACACTATCCTCAGTTGAATAATAAGAATCCTCTACTTCTTCTGAGAAATCAGATCCAGCAGCATCAACATCTATATCATCATCTAGTGCAATAGCACTATCTGCAGGAGCAGGAGCACCATCTGCAGGAGCATGAGGTGTGGTAGTGAAATGAGGTGAGGTTGAAAAAGTAGCAAAAGGGTCCTCACTGTTTAAATGGTCTTCACCTACCCCAGAGTTAAAGTTTTCACTCTGACTAGGCCTTGTATTAAAAGTTGAACCAAATTCTCCCATATCCACATGACTACCATTTTCTATTAGCATGGGCCCCACAATTGGCTCATCAATCAAATGCTTAACATATACCTCCACTACATCTCCATTTTCCAAGGAACACATCATGTCTAAAATATCCATATCATTATCAACATCTACCAAAATGCCATTGTTAGGTGGTTTAATACTAAAGGTGCAACTTGTGCTATATCCCAAGCTTCTAATATAGTCTCTCAACTCAAAATATGACATCTTATCTACATCAACATCCAAAAATTCTGAAATGTTTCCACCATTATATATTGGTTCCCCACTACTTAAATCTAACACCCCACCATGGTACCACCTTAGAGTAATCAAAGTAAACCCATTCATCTCTTACCTGAAGGCAATCAAAAAACATAATAGTAATTATAGACATAGTACCACAGTAGCATTATGAACATAATCTTTCTATCTCCATGAACACAATACTAAAACAAACATATATAAAACATTACGCGACTTAGACGAGAAAGAGTAAAACCTAATTTCATGAAAACTGTGGTATAATATGGTGTAAATTGAATACCTACACACTATAATAGTAAGCCACACATAATATTTCACACAATGTTGCTATTAATTTTACAAATTAACAGAAAACCCTAATAAAGGACAAACTCGAAATAAGGGACAAAGAACTAACCTTTACTGAATCAGTTGATAAACTACGTAATCAAGTTGAAAATACACACAAGAACGCTTGGATCATCACCAGAAATTCGTATTCAGATGTGTTAATCAGATGAAAAGGAGAAAAGAGAAAATAAAAAAGAAAGAATTGGGGGTGAAAAGGTTGAGGATCGTTCTATGTTTGGGAGGGAAAAGAAATGGTTGAGAAATGGGGCGCGTGAAGATCACGTCCCAAAAAGAGAAATGAAATGTTTGGTTTATGTGTACAGGTCAGCACTGTGTTGTGTAGTAAATAGAGAAATAAAATGTTCAGGGGGGTAATAGGACACCCGTGAAGTTGGAGTGTGTAGTTGGGATTTCGGGTATAGGTTGGGGGGGCTTTAAACCATTTTCTCAATAAATTATAATACTAGCATAGAGATATTTAGTTATTAAAATCTATCATACTGCAAACCATATTGCTAGACTAGAGAAAGCATGCTTGTGCTTGCTTTCACTATCATATCACTAAAGAGAAAGATGCTTGTGTCCAAGGAAAAGATGTGAGCCAAGCACTACTACATAACAATTTGACAACGAAACCCTGAACCACGTCCGTTAAACTTGGACTTCTTCCAAGTTTGTTTCAGTGAATTTTCCAAGTTATATTTAGCTTCCAACACATACATACTAGGTTCATGGTGAACAACTTTGTTGTGGCTCTGCCCGCCTCGAGCCCTCTACCCCGCCCGACCCGAGGTAGTTCCTCTGCCCGCCTTGAGCCCCTCTTCTCCCCGACCTGAGGCAGTTCCTCTGACCGCCTCAAGCACCCCACCTAGAGGTAGGCCCTTCCCCCTCCTCGAGCCCTCTCCCTCCGACCCGAGGCAGGCCCTCCGCTCGCCTTGAGCCCCCACCCCCTTACCTCCCAGAATCGAGGCAGGCGCTCCGCTCGCCTCGAGTTGCCCCTCCCCCTTGAACCTAAGCAGGCACTTTGCCCGCCTCGATCCCCCTTCCCCTTGACACGAGCCAGGCCCTACGCCTGCCTCGAGTCCCCCCTCCTCCCCACCCGAGAATGGCCCTTCGCCCGCCTCGAGCCCCCACTCCTCCCCACTCGAGAAAGGCTCTCCGCGCGCCTCGCTCCCCCCTCCTCCCCAACCCAAGGCAGGCCCTTCGCCCGCCTCTAGACCTCGACCCGAGGTAGGACCTCCACGTGCCTCGAGCCCCCCTCTACTCGAGGCAGGCGCTCCGCCCGCCTCGAGCTCCCCTCACCCCCGACCAGACAGGCCCTCTGCCCGCCTCGAGCCCCCCTTCCCCTTTCTGAGGCAGTTCCTCCGCCCGCTTCGAGCCCCCCTCTACCCCCGATCTGAGGCAGGTGCTCCGCCCACCTTGAGATCCCCCTCACCCCCGACCCGAGGCAGGCCCTCTGTCCACCTCGAGCCCCCTTTCCCCTTTCCGAGGCAGCCTCTTCGCCCCGCATCGAACCCCACTTTTCCCCCCGAAACCGAGGGAGGCACTCTGCCCACATCGAGTCGCCCCTACATCCTGACCCGAGACAGACGCTATGTCCTCTACCCGCCTCGAGCTCCCTGACCCGAGGCTGGCCCTCTGCCCGCAATGAGCCACCACGACCCGAGGCAAGCCCTCCACCCACCTCAAGCTCCCACGGCCTGAGGTAGGCCCTTCACCCACCTCGAGCCCCCTCTCCTCCCTAAGGCAGGCCCTCCGCCCGCCTCGAACCCCCCTCCACTCCCTAAAGCAGGCCCTCCGCCCACCTCGAGCCCCCCTCCCCGACCCGACGCAGGCCCTCCGCTCGCCTCGACCCCCTCCTCCCCCATTCGACACGAGGGCCCGACTCCCACCCCTCCCTGAGGGCCTACCTCGAGTCCCCCTACCCTACGCAGGCCTCGAGACTTCCCTCCCCCAGACCCGACCCGAGGTAGGCCTTCTGCCCTCCTCGAGCCCCTCCCCCCTCTCCCTGACTTGAGGCAGACCCTCTGCCCGCCTCGAGACTCCCCCTCTCTCCCCGACTCGATGCAGCCCCTCCACTTGGGTCGAACCCCCCCTTCCCGACCCGAGTTAGGCCCTCTGCCCGTCTTGATCCCCCTCTCTCCCCGACCCGATGCAGGCCCTCTGCCCGCCTCGAGCCCCCCTTCCCTGACCCGAGGCAAGCCCTTGTCTAACCTCGAGCCCCACCCTTCCTGACCCAAGGCTAGCCACCACCCGCCTCGAGTCCCCTTCGACCCGAGGCAGGCCTTCCGCCTATCTCGAGCCCCCCTCCCTCCCCACCTCTGCCCGACCCGAGTCAGGCCCTCTAGCCGCCTCGATCCCCCCAACCCGAGTCAGGCCCTCCGTCCACCTAGAGCCACCTGACCCCGGACCCGAGGTAGGCCCTCCGCCTGCCTCGAGTCCACCTTCCCCCCGACCTGAGGTTTTCCCTTCGCCTAACTCGAGCCTCTTCCCCCCGACTTGAGGCTGGCCCTTCACCTGCCTCGAGCACCCTCCTCCCGATTCGACTATTCCCGCCTCAAGGCCCCCAACCCGAGGCAGGCCCTCTGCCCGCCTCATGCCGGTCGACCCGAGGTAGACCTTTCACTTTCCTCGAGCTCCCCGACTCCCCCATTACCCAGGCCCACCACCCACCTCGAGTCCCCACCTTTCCCCCCGGAATCGAGGCAAGCGCTATGCCTGCCTCGAGTTGCCCCTCCCCCACGAACCATGGTAGGCGCTTCGCATACCTCGAGCCCCCTTCCCCCCTCCCCCCTTCCCCCTCGACCCGAGGCAAGCTCTGCGCCCACCTCAAGCCATCATCCTCCCCCTCAACTCTAGGTAGGCCCTCCGCCCGCCTCGAGCCCCTCCTCCCCTTCGACCCGATGTAGGCCATCTGCCCGCCTCGTTCCCCCCTCCTCCCCGCCGTCTCGAGCCCTACTCCTCCCCAGAATCGAGGTAGGCGCTCTACCTGCCTCGAGTCGCCTCTCCCCCCGACCCGAGGCAGATGTTTCGTCCCCTCGAGCCCCCTCCCCCCGACCCGAGGCAGGCCCTTTGCCTGCGTTTAGCCCCCCTCCTTGACCCGAGGCAGACCCTCCGCCCGCCTCGAGCCCCCCTTCTCGACCCGAGGCTTGCCCTCTGCCTGCCTCGATCCCCTTCCCTCCCCGACCCTAGGCAGGTCCTCCACTCACCTCGAGCCTTATACCACCGCCCGCATTGAGTCCCCCGACCCTCGGCAGACCCTCTTCTTGCCTCGATCCCCCCACCTCTCCCCGACCCAAGGCCTCCTCTCTCTGACCCGAGGCAGGTCCGCCCCTCACCTCGAGCCTCCGCCCCCTTCGTCCCCGCCATTCCTGCCTCGAGGTAGACCTAACAATGCAAACATAAGAGTCATAAATCACCTAAAAGTTAAACTTACACAAACAAAGGAGAAAATTGATCACAAGTAGTTAAGCTTAAATTTGAGCTAATCAAATATTTACCATAGGACATCAAATTTCGGAGGATGATAAAAGCACTGCCAATTACGAACAAAATCTTCAAGACGAATTTGAACCAAATATTCTCAAAGGAAACATAAAAAATTCATATGAAGCAAGTATCTAAGCTAACAAATAAACATTTAACATGTGATAGTAAACTAATTGACACATCCATATTCAAACCTAGAAGAGAGCAACTAAAAAGCATAAGTTGGGTGCTTGAAAAAAGAAGGATCAAAACCACCTTAAATACAACTATGTAGAAGCTAAATTTAATCTTGAAAGATCAATAAATCTATTTTAATTGAACCAGCTCTCTTTATAATCAATAGCAACAACTAACTTCCATGACATGTTCAAGATATTGGAGAATACCTGTTTATGATTAATCAGCTTTCAACTACTTTGGGCATGTCGTTATCTCCTAATAGAAAAACTGTATCAGATCCTATTTTAAAGTCGTCAAAGCATAGTATCCTTTTGACTCTTGACTTGGTGACCTGAATTGAGGTCACCTGCATATATAACAAACTATCAAATATATTACCACATTCATAAATAAAATAGAAACTTATTTGGTTCCTAAATTAGATCAGCATAACAATTTCAGAAATGTAAATGAATAAAAACACATATGGATCAGTTAATTTAGACTCTTCTAGAACAAATATAAGTCTAGAATCTAGATTAAAAAAAATCGACGCCATGAAGAAATTTTTACTGCACATTTGAAATATCGCCAAGAAAAACCATTATGCTCAACAAATAAGCTTATTTAGCAAAGATTCGAAGTATAATTAGCACAATCATCTACGCTAGTCCACTTTTAGCAGTCTCTCCCTGAGTTTTCGGCCCCTTTTTTTCATTTAATTAATTGATAACATCAAGTTCTACAAATGTTGCTTCGCTTTTCATTATTTCTCCTGGTCAATTAAATAAATAATTTTATAAATAGACATATACAGATCAAGATTACATTTCAGGTGAATAACCACAAACACAAAAATAGAAAAGTACATATACTAACAGGGAAAAACAACTCCACAAATAGACCCAACTCTAACCTAACACACTGGAAACCAATATAAATTGACATCTTTTTCTAAACATCAATTGGTGAGATCACCTGACTTTAGATTTTTTCCATTTCATACAAACAACCAAGCAAAGCAAAATTATAAATAATACACCCAAGCGAGCTATTTGGACCGAAGGATATTAAAATCCATACCAGCACACATATTAAATATGTATGCTCTAGCTATATAACTAATGATTAGAAACACTTTGCTCAAATAAATGTGTAAAATTCAAAAAATTAAATACAATTACAGATATGCATATCCAGAAGAAGAAGAATAACAAGGCACAAGAGATATAAACTATGCAGAAACTTCTAATATAGCCATTAGAAAATCGGGCATCTTCTAGAGAACTCAAAATTCAATAGTAAAATGATGAACATTCATAGAGCCTTGAAGGATAAGTTGAACTTAAGCAAAATGCCTACAAATATATGAAATGACAGCACTCTCAGATATCTTGAGAAGTATTAATGAGAAACGTTAGAGAAACCCAAACTTAAGCAGCAAAGTAGCAATATATAGAGCAATACAAGAAAACGCAGAGAATTTGAGTATAAAGAAGTGAAAGTGGAAAGAAGATGTCCATACAAAGACTAAGACTGAGCATGTGTCATGAAATGATAAGTATGAAATGGTGGCATGAGAGTTCTTATCTAATTGTAAACAAACCAGCTCAATCTCTAAGATATTATTCACTCTTTATTCGTTTGAATTTGAAGCTTTCTCCATTGAATTGTTTTAGAAAATCAGAGTTCATTAAAACCTTAATATTAGAAGCATAGTCATTTATTCTACAATCATAAGTAGACTGATCTTTACAACTCTTTTGATGGCATGGGCCTCAATTTTTTCTGAAGATTCAGATACAATACAATAAATTTATGTGTTTTGATGAATTAAATCTAGTGTGCAGTGGTAAATCTGTATATGCACAATCTTAACTAGTGAGTCGAGCACAAACACACAAACACACAAACAAAGGTTTATATAAGCTTTGGACTAAGAGCACACATACACACTCCAATCTGTATGACACCAGGAGAGGAGCTGCAACCCAATTAAAAGTTATATAAAAATCTGCAATAGATGTTCAATATTGGTGTAATTACATCATTTTGATGCCCTTTCTATAAAATCTCTTACTTCATCAAAAGAAACATTGCAATAGATGTTCATATTAGTCTATACGTAATTAATGTACAACTACAAAGTCTACATCACTCTAGCTGGATGCTTCTTTTTTGATAGCCCCTTTTCTTACTTTTTCTTTTTCAATAAAGACCACGGTGCTCCAGATTCTCAATATTTGTGTTGCATGTCAATGTTAACACATTAACAGTGAGAAATGCATATTAACTGAATACAACTTAATTAAATCGAGAATGAAAATGAACGAAATAGATTCAAAACAATCAAAAAATAGTTCAAAAAGCTGAGAATATGTAAAAGACAGAAAATACTGAATCACAAAAGAGGAAAATGTTGTTAAATCTCTCACAAGCTTATCAATGGGACAAAACAGCAGAGAGAAAAAGGGGGAGGAGATTTCTAAAAATGACTATCAGTTGCCATATAGTAACCCTTTGAGAATTTTGTCGCTGCACCTTTCTGTATTCTCATTGAATTCTTCATAATACAATATAAACCTAAGAAATTGAGACAAAATAGTGAATAAGTACACGTATGTGCGAAATCAGTTAAAGGAAGAGCTCCAAAAGCTCACAAGATTTTTGGTGAGATTTTTAGTTCATTCTCTTCCTTTCTTGTTGCACCCATTTCATAGTGATGGTTTCTATCAACTTTTACCATTTTCCAAACAAAAACACATAAAAAATGAATGACAATTTTCACTTTAATAAATAAGAAATCAATATCTCAGGAAAAAATATAATTAAACCCAAAAAATGTAAGGAAAATCCTAGAAATTTACTATTAGAATGAAAAATTACCTCTAATTTCGGAAGTCAAATTTGAAATTTCACTAAATTGATGCATCAGTATACTCGAATCACTCCTCTAATTTTAGATTAATTTTGTCTCCCTCTCCAAAAATGTAATACCTCCATTCCTTAGTCTCTTCTCCTTCTCTGTCCAGAGTGAGAATGAAAAATAAAAAATAGAAGATGACCAAAAAGATGAAAAGTGATGAAAGAACCAAAAGCAAAACAATTGAACACCGAGGATGTAGAAGGACACGATAGTACACGTGTTTATTTACCACTAAATAGGGCTCAAGCGTGTAGTACAAATTTTGATGCTATTAGTACAATTTTGTAGAGCTATGTTGGTACTCCATGTTGTTGGCTTATATATAAGAGTAATATATGGGGTATTGACTATTTCGTGTGATGGATGTGTTAGTACGTATGTTAAAAATCATATGACTAATTTCTATCTAATTATATTTATTAAATTATAATACTAGCATAGAGATATTTAGTTATTAAAAAGTATCATACTGCAAAACATATTGTTAGACTAGAGCAAGCATGTTTGTGCTTGCTTTCATTATCATATCACTGAAGAGAAAGATGTGTGTGTCCAAGGAAAAGACGTGAGGCAAGCACTGCTACTTAACAATTTGACAATGAAACCCTGAACCACGTCCGTTAAACTTTGACTTCTTCCAAGTTTGTTTTAGTGGATTTTCTAAGTTATATTTAGCTTCCAATGCATACATACTAGGTTCGTGGTAAATAATTTTGTAGTGGCTCGACCTCAACCTAAACTCGATTCTGACCTAAACCCCGACACTCGACCCAACCAGAACCCAGACCCGAGAAACTACCCTGACCACGACACTTGACCTTGACCTGATCCTGAAATGAGACCCGAACCTGACCCCAAAATTCAACATGCAACCTGACCCCAAAACCCAACATGAGACCTGACCCCGACCTCGAGACCTGACACCAACTCCGACCTGAGACCCTGACCCCGACACCCTACCCAACCCCGACCTCAACTTGTGACCCGACCACAACTCCAACCTGAGACCATATCACGATCCGATATTTAACTCCGACCCGAGACCTAAGACCTAAACTCAATCCCAACCCGACACCTAAAACATGATCCTCACCTCGACCCCGAGACCCGACCCCGACTCCAACCTGAGGCTCAACATAGAACCTGAACTGACCTGACACACGACCCCGACACCCTAACAAAGACCTAACTCGACCTGAGATTCAACTAACCCACACCCGACTACCTCGACCTCCACCCGATACCTAATACCCGAACTCAATCCCAACCCAAACTTAAGACTTGACTCGAAACCCGAATAGAGATCCAAATGCGACCCTTAGACTCGACCTAAAACTCGACCTCAAGACCTGAAACTGACGCCGAAGCAGGCCTCGAGGACACCTACCTCGAGTCCCCACCCGCCCCCCGCTTTGAAGTCCACCCTCCCCCCTCCCGCAAGGCCCGCCCACCTCGAGGCAGGCCTGCGGCCCCTGCCCCTAGGCCCCGCCCGCCTCAAGGCTTTCACGATGACATCACTGATGTGAGGCAAGTCTGCTGCATAACATTTTTACAATGAAACCCCGAACCACGTCCATTAAACTTTGACTTCATCCAACTTTGGTTTAGTGCATTTTCTAAGTTATATTTAGCTTCTAACACATACATACTAGGTTAGTTAGTAGTAAACAATTTTGTAGTGGCATAAACAACATTTAACCAGATAATAATGAGAATGTGTTAATTCAATTAGCAAATAAGTAACTAGGAATGTGAACAATCATATCATATAACTATCGTGAGTCTATACTAAAGAATCGTTATGGGAAAACAAACATAATGCAGCATTGAAGGTTTTTTCTTTAATCAGGTCTACTATACTACCCCTATCCTGATTCATGAGTGTGCCTTGAATATTATGAATAGTGCTCTTTTGAGGTAAAAGAAAATTCATATTATATTTTGAAAAAAACAATATAATAGTGCTCTTTTGAGAAAACCTCTTTAACCTCAAACCCCCAAACATTTCTTCCTATTGTGCACCATTCTTGACCCGAGGCAGGCCCTCCTCCCACCTCGAACCTGCCTTCCCCGACCCGAGGCAGCCCACGCCTCGAGCCCGCCATCCCCGACCTGAGGCTGGCCACTCCTCGAGCCCGCCATCCCGACATGAGGTAGGCCCTCCGCCCGCCTCGAGACATGCCCTTCGCCCACCTCGAGTCCCCTCCCCCCTCCCTGACCCAAGGCAGGCCCTTCGCTCATCTCGAGCCCCCTACCCGCCTCCCCGACCCGAGGCAGGCCCTCTGCCCGCCTAGATGCCCTCTCCCCCCTACCCAAGGCAAGCCCTTCGCCCGCCTCGAGCTCCCCTCACCACGACCCGAGGCAGACGCTCTGCCAGCCTCGAGCCCCCCTCCCCCCCGACCAGAGGCAACAACTCTACCCACCTTGAGCCCCCCTCCTCCCGACTCGCTGCCTCAAAACCCCCTCTCCTCGAATCGAGAAAGGCCCTAAGCGCGCCTCGAATCCCCTTCACCTCTCTCCGAACTGAGGCAGGCGCTCGAGCCCCTTACCTTCTCCCTGACCCGAGACAGACCTTCCGCCCACCTTGAGCTCCCCTTCCCCCTCCTTTCCCCCAGGCAGGCCCTTCAGCCGCCTTGAGCCCCCTACCCTCCTCCCTGACTAGAGGTAATCCCTCCGCCCGCCCCCTTCCCAACCCGAGGCAGGCCCTCCACCCGCCTTAAGCCCCCCTTCCACCTCCCCGATCAGAGGTAGACCCTCCAGCCGCATCGAGCACCTTTCCCCCTTCTCGACCCGAGGCAGGCCCTCCAGCCGCCACGAGACCCCCTTCACTCTCCCCAACCCGAGGTAGGCCCTCCACCCACCTCGAGCCCCCTACCCCCTACCCCCTCCCCACTCGAGGCAGGCCCTCTGCTAGCCTCGAGCCCCCCTCCTCCCTACCCGAGGAAGGCCCTCCTCAGCCCACCTCGATCCCACCCTCCTCCCCGACTCGAGAAAGGCCCTCAGTACGCCTCAAGCCCCCCTCCTCCCTAACCCGAGTTAGGCCCTCCGCCCGCCTCGAGACACCCGCTCCTCCCCGACCCGAGGAAGGCCATCCAACCGCCTCGAGCCTTCTTCCCCGACCCAAGGATGGCGCTCTGCCCGCCTCAAGCCCATTCTCGACTCGAGGCAATCCTGCCGCCCGCCTCTAGACCCCGACCCGAGGTACGCCCTTCAGGCCCCTCGAGCCCTCCCACTACCCAAGGCAGGAGCTTTGCTGCCTCGAGCCCCTCCTATCCCCCGACCCGAGGCAGGTGCTCCGCCCGCCTCGAGCCCCCCTCCCTGACTCGAGGCAGGCCCTCTGCCCACCTCGAGCCCTCCCTCTCCCCGACTAAAGGCAGGCCCTCCGCCTTCCAAAAGCCCCTAAACCCTCGACCCGAGGTAGGGCTTCCCCCCACCTCAAGTCCCCTCCCCCCGACACGAGGCAAGCCCTCTGGCCGCCTCGAGCCCCCTTCCCACGACACGAGGCAAACCCTCCGCTCACCTCGAGCCCCCATCCCCGCTGACCAGAGGTAGGCCTCTGCTCGCCTCGAGTCCCCACAACCTCAGGAACTTAGCTTGGTGATATGCAAGCCTCAAGTCACCCCTCCCTCCCGACCCGAGGCAGAAGCTTTGTCTACCTCGAGCCACCCTCCCCCCGACCCGAGGTAGGCCCTCTGCCTGCTTCAAGCCCCCCTCCTCCCCCTGCCTCTAACCCCACCCTTCCCCCCAGAACTGAGGCAGGCGCTCTGCCCACATCGAGTCATCCCTACACCATGACCCGAGACAGGCGCTATGTCCCCTCGAGTCACCCCTGCCGCCCGACCCAAGGTAGGCCCTCTACCCGCCTCGAGTTCCCCGACCCGAGGTAGGCCCTCTTTCCGAAATGAGCCTCCCCGACCCGAAGAAAGCCCTCCGCTCACCTCGAGCTCCCACGGCCCGAAGCAGGCGCTCCGCCCGCCTCAAGCCCCCCTCCCCTCCTTGAGGCAGGCCCTCCGCCCACCTCGAGCCCCCCTCCACTCCCTGGGGCAGGCCTTCCGCCCAACTCAAGCCTTCCCTCCCCGACCTAACACAGTCCCTCTGCTCACCTCGAGTGCCCCTTCCTGACCCGAGGCATGCCTTCGGCTAGCCTGAGCCCCCCCGACACGAGGCCGGCCCTTCGCACGACTCGACTCCCACCCCTCCCTTCCCCGAGGCAGGACCTCCACCTGCCTCGAGTCCCTCAACTCCCCGACCCGAGGTAGGCCCTACGTAGGCCACAAGACCCCCTCCCCCTACCCAACCCGAGGCAGGCCCTCCACCCGCCTCGAGCCCCTCCCCCTCTCTCCTTGACTCGAGGTAGGCCCTCTGCCAACTTCAAGACCCCCCCTCTCTCCTCGAACCAATGCAGGCCCTCTGCCCAGTTCAAGCCCCTCCTTTCCCAACCTGAGTTAGGCCCTCTGCCCGCCTCGATCCCCCCTCTCCCCGACTTGATGCAGCCCCTTCGCCCACCCCGAGCCCACCATTTTTGACCTGAGGCAAGCCCTCCGCCCATCTCGTGCCCCACCCTCCCTGACCCGAGGCTGGCCACCGCCCAACTCAAGCGTCCCCTCGACCCGAGGCAGGCCCTCCACCTTCCTCTAGCTCCCCTCCCTGACCTGAGGGAGGCCTTTGGCCTATCTCGAGCCCCCTTTCCCTCCCCACCTCTCCTTGACCCGAGTCAAGCCCTCTGCCCGCCTCGAGCGCCCCTCCCTCCCTAATCTACTCGACCCGAGTCAGGCCCTTTGTCCGCCTAGATTTCTCTGACCCCTGACCCGAGGCAGGCCCTTTGTCTGCCTAGATTTCTCTGACCCCTGACCCGAGGCAGGCCCTCCGCCTGCCTCGAGTCCCCCTTCCCCTCGACCTGAGGTTTTCCCTCCGCCTAACTTGAGCCTCCTCCCCCCGACTTGATGCTAGTCCTTCACCTGCCTCGAGCACCCTCTTACTGACTTGACTCTTCCCGCCTCGAGCCCCCTCCTCCCCGACCTGAGGTAGGCCCTCGGCTCGCCTCATGCCCCCGACCCATGGTAGGCCCTTCACCTGCCTTGAGCCCACTTCCCCATTAACTAGGCCCACCACCCGTCTCGAGCTCCCACCCTTCCCCCCAAAACTGAAGCAAGTGCTATGCCTGCCTCGAGTCGCCCCTCCCCTACGACCCGTGGTAGGCGCTCCGTATGCCTCGAGCCCCCCTCCCCCCCGAACTGAGGCAGGACCTATGCCCCCCTCGAGCCCCCCTTCCCTCTCGACCCAAGGCAAGCCCTGCGCCTGTCTCAAGTCCCCCTCCTCCCCCTAAACCTGAGGCAGGCCCTTCGCCCGCCTCGAACCCCTCCTCCCCTTCGACCCGAGGTAGGCCATTCGCCCTCTTCGATCCCCCCTCCTCCCCCCGTCTCGAGCCCCACCCCTCCCCCCGGAACCGAGGTAGGCGCTCTGCCCTCCTCGAGTCGCCTCTCCACCCGACCCGAAGCAGGCGCTCCGTCCCCTTGAGCCGCCCCTCCCCCCGACCTGAGGCAGGCCCCTCGCCCGCGTCGAGCCCCCCTTCTTGACTCGAGGCAGGCCCTCTACCCGCCTTGAGCTCCCCGACCCTAGGCAGGCCCTCCGCTCGCCTCAAGCCTTATGCCACGCCCGCATTGAGTCCCCCGACCCTCGGCAGACCTTCTTCCTGCCTCGATCCCCCTACCTCTCCCCGACCCAAGGCCTCCTCTCCCTGACCCGAGGTAGGTCCGCCCCTTGCCTAGAGCCGCCGCCCCCTCCGTCCCTGCCATTCCCGCCCCGAGGTAGACCTAACAATGCAAACATAAGAGTCATAAATCACCTAAAAGTTAAACTTACACAAACAAAGGAGAAAATTGATCACAAGTAGTTAAGCTTAAATTTGAGCTAATCAAATATTCACCAAAGGACATCAAATTTCGGAGGATGATAAAAGCACTGCCAATTACGAACAAAATCTTCAAGTCGAATTTGAACCAAATATTCTCAAAGGAAACATAAAAAATTCATATGAAGCAAGTATCTAAGCTAACAAATAAACATTTAACATGTTCATACTTTCCAGATTTTGAGCAAGAAAGAATGGGAAAATAAGGCTTGACCAAATGACCACTAAATGAGCTAAAAATGGGAAGAAACATGCATAAAAGCAAGAAAAGGACAGATGAACCGAAGCTTAGACAGGAAAATAGAACAAAATCTAAAATAACAAAAGATGGATTCTAGATTTATGCTAAAATGATACATCAACCAAACGAGATTGCTACCAATACAAACAACTTATTCAGGCTGTAATGACAGGAAATTGACATTTTTGAAATAAGAGATGTAACCCATTTAGAAATTCATACTAAAATAAACAAAACTCGAGCTAAAAGAATAACAGATCTTACTCAACTATTATGATAATCGACCCTAAAACTCCTACGCCTACCTGAAGACAGAATCAACATTAACAAACAAATAAAGGACTTGGTTCTTGAAAACATGATAGACATACCCATTTGAAAATTTTCTACTGAATTAACAATTTTGCAAAAAGAACAAAAGAAAGCAAAATTTTAATGAAAAAGTTCAAACTCTTAATAGATTGACTTGCATATAATAAAAATATACATCCCAGACTTATTTCCCCTTCATGGATTCTATGACAAACAGCTGGGAGAAATTGCAATAGTTTCCTAGTGTGATTGAACATAACAGTAAAATAGACAAAAACAATGATTTAATTAATCAAGTATTCTAGTACGTTGCTCCAGTTGATGGCGGAGAATCAATAAAGTTTGATCACTTGAGCACAACCAGTGTGTGAGTTCAAAGGCAATGCATCAGCCAACGGGATAACAACAATGGTATATTACCAATCAAGAACAACACATGTAGCCATGGTTAGTAGAAACTATTGCAAGGCTTATCAGCTAATACCTGTTAATAGCCAGTCTAGTAGGTGGATTCGTCCCAAAGACTGAGAAATCCAGTGACATGGGTACTTGTTCACTCCTCTCACCAGCAGCCTGTCGGGATCTTATTTCCATGATCATCATCTTTTCTGGATGCACATTTGCCTCAAATCCTTCGCTATGAGGCCTTACTCTTCTTGACATTCTTGATGGAGACAATACCACAGGACCATCATGTGTATTGAGATGTGACACCTTAGGATTTGCAGGCTCTCGCTTAGGGGGGGGGTCTTGGAAGCAGAGTTGTTCTGTAGGTGGAGGTCCTGATGAGAAGTACCTAAAGAAAGGAAAAGTTCAGTACCCACATCAACCGTAAGTGTGCAAACTAAACAAGATGAAGAATAAACATACCGATGCTCCAATGCTTGGTGTGCTGAGATGCTAGCTTTTGGATCGTAAGTAAACATCTTTGACAGAAGATCCAGGCAATCATCAGTACCCGTTGGAAACAGTGTTTTGAATGGCTGTCCAGGGACATATTGGTACTCAACATAATCCGGCAAGAAGACCATATCAAGCCACTGTGAAGGCTTTGGGGTTGCAAAAATCTTCCCTAGCTGATCAATATCACTGTTTCCCTAATATAGTGACAGATTTCAAAACAAATTATTGGCTAAAATAACAACAGGTAGATAGGAGTAGTGAATGTAACATATAAAGTGTTACAGAAGTTCAAATAGTTATTGAAGAACTTATCATAGAAAAGGACCATCATAAGAACATGGAAGCGAAAAAATGTTCAGTCTAGCTCAATAAGTTATTTGCTTTTCACAATGGCTTCATTTTCAACTGCACATGAAGTTGTCTAGAACAGAACGGGAAGGAGAATTACTTCACAGCTTCTATTCTACTAGTGAAACTTTTGTAAATTTAACGAGAACACATAAAAAATTTGACCAAGTAACGAAAATTAGTGGGCAAGTTTTTCGAAGAATAATAACAGGACATATCATGAACATTTGGATGATATGTCTTCCATTGCAAAACCACTAATCAAAACAAGCAATAAAATAAACAACTAATCATGTTCAAGCCAACTAGAAAAGAGATGCAATAACGAACAAGAAGTAAAAACATAGGCAACTAGAAAAGAGATGCAATAACAAACAGGAGAAGTAAAAGATTCAATAACCAATCGATCAAGATTCTATCTCTAATACAAGTTGTCTCTCAATGAAGGGAATGAAAATGGGTTTGTTTATATAGAACGAAGGCAAATTCCCAATTCCCAATTCGAAATTTGGATTTCTTTTCAAGGACATAGAATATACCAGAGATTATCAACAAATTGGATTTCTTTTAAGGCTCTCTGAAACTTTCAAATGACTAAAAAAATTGAATTCACTGTCACAGAGCCACTATGAGGAGTGGTAAAACTTAAAATGTTCTCAGCCAGCATTCAACAACAAATATGCAACTGCAGGTAGAGCTGGTCATTCTAGTAGACACGAGAATATGTCATCAGTTGGCTAGGGGTACTTTGAGGTGAAATGGACACTTTGCATTTGGCTAGGCTGTTCAAAGATGTTATTTTGTGCAGCAAATAAGAATTACCGGTTCCTAGCTGCACTTGACCTAGAGTAAGCAAGAGTTCAATTCTAAGTAGGAACTTCAGTTTTCCTTCCCTTTCCCTCCCCAAGCCTCTCATTATTTGTATTTCAAAATGTATTGATGATAATAGCAATATGCCGCAGTAAACACGTTTGTTTGGATTAAATTTGAATATGAGAATCTAACAAAGAGACTTGGAATTTATTACTTCTCCCTTTTCCTTCTCCGAATGCATCTCTCATTTTCTTTTTTAAGGAGACAACTATGGAAAAGGCTAACCAACAAAAAGATGCACAAGTTTGACATGTCAATGATGAATCTGTACGCTTTTAGGAAGCATTTCAGATAAAGCAAGTATATAATTTCAAAGGAATAGACACAGATGTGAAGGATTAAGCACCTTCCGTATGAAGCCCTCAAGAGTTCCAAGCTTCCTTATTGTCATGGCCATTTGACCCATATAATTTTCAACATTCCTAGAGGAACCTGACGGCCCAAGAGACCCTGTTAGAGTCTCAGCCAAAGATTGCTGCAATGCCTCCATTCCCTGGGTTAAAGCATCCTCAGCCTGTTGGGATGACTGTTGTAAGTTGTTGATCGCCAATAACTGTTGTTCGGTTAAAGGCTCCAACTGATTAATGAGCAGCTGCAACCAAGTGGCAAGAAATTTAAGAACAAGTAGAGCAATTGATCAAGATAACTGTAAAATGGAGTAATAAACTAAAAGCAGCAATGAAAGCTAGAAAAGCTGAACAAGAAGTAAAAACATAGGCAACTAGAAAAGAGATGCGGAGAAGTAGAAGATTTGACAGAGGCACCAATTGATCAAGATTCTATCTATAATACAAGTTGTCTCGGGGTTTGTTTATATAGAACGAAGGAAAATACCCAATTCAAAATTTGGATTTCTTTTCAAGGACAAAGAATATACCAGAGATTCTTGCGAAATCCAAAAGTGAGAATTAAAAAACAAGCAGATTGAAAACAGAGGTATCAATTGATCAAGAAAACTGGAAAACGGAACAATAAACTAAAAGCAGCAATGAAAGCTAGGAACAAATGAGTAAGCAACTAGAAAACAGATGCAATAACGAACAGGAGAAGTAGAAGATTTGATAGAGGCACCAATTGATCTAAAGGCAAATTCCCAATTCAAAATTTGAATTTCTTTTCAAGGACAAAGAGTATACCAGAGATTGATGAACATAGCCATCTCATCTTTCCCTCGTACTCGGTGTCGCTGGGAAGAAGATGACGAAGCTTCAGTTGCTCGCCATGTATCGACGAAGGTACGTTTGAGTTTGAATTTGAATGTTGTAGAGACGCCCTTTTAAACATAATATTGTGAATGTTGGGAAAAACCTTATTTTAAAATATAATCTACTAACTAACTAATATAATAATTTAACAAAATCTTTTTTTCTCTTTTCCGTCAAGTCATAATATAATAATTAGATAACTAAAAGTGTATACTTAGAAATGATCACAAAATTTAATTTTACCTTTGATCATTTCCAACAAAGACGAAAAATAAAATATCTGTAAAACGTGTTTGAAAAAAATAAAAGATGAAAAATCATTAATCATTAGATGTGAATATATACTAGTTGAATAAAGAGAAGAGAAATAGGCATTTCTAATAATGATTGTCTCAAATTGCTTCAATGGGGTATGTGAGTTGCTTCAACAGTGGGAGAGAGAAGGTGCGCGCGAAAATAATGAGAAGAAAGCGTGAAAGAATCCTTTTTTATTTTTGATAAACTAAGTAAGAATCCTAAACAAACTTGTATAATTAATTTAGAGTCTAAGTTAACATATAATACTCTTTTTATTATTTTTATTTAAATATTAACAATATGTGATATATTAAGAAGAAAGAAATAAATATTTCTAAAAATAAGGTGGTTGTGTAATTTTCTTGTCCACCGTCGATGGATAGTATTTTTTACCATGAATATTTGGAATGCAATTTGTGTTTGGATAATTTATATTTTGTAATTTATTTTTAAAAAAAACTATCAAAAGTTATTTTAACTTGATCATTGGGAAAATGGTCTGAAATTTATATGAACTTTGACAAAAATGGCTATAACAATCCAAAAATTTGGACGAGTCCTGTTACCCCCTTGCATTATTTAATTGTGTATTTTGAAGGTATATATGTGTCCAACTGAATCATTTACTCAGTCAATTGTAAGAGATTGTCTCGCACGCGTCATTTAATCAATTAGTTTAATTAATTGATTTAAAAAAATATATTTGGACATTTGAGAAACTAAAAGGAGAAAAGAGTGATCTTCCCCCAACCTTTTTTCAAATTGTTTTTAATTAATGAAACTCGACGATTAATCTACATTGTGGAGGGTCAAAATTAGGTGTCAACAATAAGGTACAACATTCTTTAACTACTTTCAAGCTTCTTAGTTACCTACTTTTACTTCCAGATTCAAAGTGAAACTTCCATACTAAAAAAATGTTTTGCTAACGTGCATAATTAGAATCAAGTTTCATTTCATATAGTAACATAATTATTCAGCCTTCCAAGGTGTTCAAAATTCTACAGATGAAACACCACATTTTTTCTCACTTCGATAATCAATCTGTAATGAAGAACTCATACAGAATTCCAGGCATAAAAAGCTTAACTGCAATCATAAGAACTCTTACATATGTTATTGACAACAACTTAGAGAAGACAGAGTGAACTTAACTGACAACTTTGTAAAATGAGGTTTAAAGAGATGGTTTCAATTTAATGGGGAAATGGTCATCGTCATTTGAAAAGTTAGCCAGTTGAACCACCTTTTCTTAGAAGAAGTTGTAGAGGGTTTCATTTGCCCTACATTTCAGAAAAAGTAAAAAGGAGTGGATGCAGTAAAAAGAAACAAAAGAAAAAAAAAGGTACATAAGGAGTGAGAAGGGGAAAGGGAAAAAGAAGAAGAAACAACTGTCAAACAAGTCAAATCTTCATCAACTTTTGAAAATGTATTCATACGTAACAATTTGATATCTCTATCCGTGAAATGGAACATAATCTTAGAAAAATCGACAACACTTTTCGTCTCGTAACATATGGGAAGCACATTCGAGGGATTTTTTTTTCCCGTCAAGACATAATATAATAATTAGATAAGTAAAAGTGTACACTTAAAAATAATGACACAATTTAATTGTATATCTATAGATAGAGATTCTACAACAATAATAACTACGCCTCAATCTCAAATGATACAAAGAAAAAACAACAGCTGAATAACAATGTAAAAATTTGAGGTAAATATGTGAAAGTACATTTCGAAATAAATATCTATTATCTAACTATATTTATCCATTAAACCCCAGCAGCTCAGCTTTTCCACAAAGAGGTTTCTCATTTAGAAATGTCACCAAGGGTCTTTCAGAGCAGTGTATTAGAAGAAAGTGGATGTTCCCGGGGACGAGCAAGCCAGAGAAAGCTCAGTGCTCAAAGCGGAGAGAAATAATCAGTGATAGCAAAAAGAGCACGAGCTGATTGGCGAGTTGTCAATATGCGATGCATTTGCTGTAATGTCTGTTGCCGAAGGTTATCAGCCTGAAATGACATTTTAATTTATAGGTCAGCTTATTTACATGGAAAAAAAAATGACAAAAAAATCTTCAAACATGTGCAGAATGTGGTACACATCTCTAGCAGTGGCGGATTGTGATTTGAGAAAGTCAGTTTTGAAATGTATTTCTCACACATGCTTACACATGTGTATAGTACGACCATGAAGCATGGGCTCTACCGAACTCGTGAATCCATGGATTGATTTGCTACTGATTCCCAGTATGTTCCAAAGCATATTTATGTATTGTCTTCAAAACAAATACACAAACCTAAGGCTTGAAAAAGAGAATCCACAAGATAGATCATAAATGCAACTAATAACGCCAATCCCAGATCTGTGGACGTCAGAATCAGTCAAATATTTCACAGCAGGAGTATGTACAACTCTCCTAAATTAATAAGGGAATAAGCAACTTACAAATTTCAGCAATATCAGAAGATTCTCTGCTTAAGGCTCTTTGGAAATTTCAATTGACTAAAATAATTGAGATCATTGTCATAGAGCCGCTATGAGGAGTGGTAAAACTTAAAATGTTCTCAGCCAGCGTTCAACAACAAATATGCAACTGCAGGTAGCTGGTCATTCTAATAAACAAGAGACTATAACATCAGTTGGGCAGGGGTACTGTGAGGTGAAATGGACACTTTTCGTTTGGCTGGGGCCTAAAGTCGTGCAAAGATGTTATTTTGTGCAGTAAATAAGAATTAGCGGTTCCTAGCTTCACTTTCCCTAGAGTAAGCAAGAGTTCAATTCTAAGCAGGAACTTCAGTTTTCCTTTCCTTTCCCTCCCCAGGCTTCTCATTGCTTGTATTTCAAAAGGTATTGATGATAATAACAATATGCCGCAGTAAACAAGTTTGTTTGGATTAACTTGGAATATGAGAATCTAACAAAGAGACTTGGAAATTATTACTTCTCCCTTTTCCTTCTCCGAGTGCATCTCTCATTTTCTTTTTTAAGGAGACAACTATGGAAAAGGCTAACCAACAGAAAGATGCACAAGTTTGACATGTCAATGATGAATCTGCACGCTTTTAGGAAGCATTTCAGACAGAGCAAGTATATAATTTCAAAGGAATAGACACAGATGTGAAGGATTAAGCACCTGCCGTATGAAGCCCTCAAGAGTTCCAAGCTTCCCCATTGCCATGGTCATTTGACCCATATAGTTTGCAACATTCCCAGAGGAACTTGAAGGTCCAAGAGACCCTGCGAGAGTCTCAGCCAAAGACTGCTACAATGTCTCTATTCCCTGGGATAAAACATCCTCAGCCGGTTGGGATGACTGTTGTAAGTTGTTGATCGCCAATAACTGTTGTTCGGTTAAAGGCTCCAACTGATTAATGAGCAGCTGCAACCAAGTAGCAAGAAATTTAAGAACTTACAAGAAAAATTAAGTCAATAGTCTCTTCTCATCACCTTTAACCCTTGAAAAGATAAAGAGAAAAAAGAAAGGAAGGAAATGTCCAATGGATATTAGAATGTACCTAGTTTTCTAAAGGGGGAGATAGGGGTGGATGGAGAGGTCTTACTAAAGCAAGACCATCGGAGAAATGGAAACATTAAGAGCTGTTTATTTTACAGACAAGAACAGCAATACAAAGACGATAAATAGGAGTTGCAAGCATTTTGAATTAAAAGCATTGCATACCAAAAGAAGATCTTCACCAAGAACTTCCCGCTAGAGAAGTAAGTAGACGTCATTCATCAAGAAGGTGGCCATATGCCCATATCAAAGGTCAGAAGCTCGCTCTATGTTTCATAGTGAAGGAATATGCCAAAAGACTTCCATATAAAAGAGAGAGAGAGAGAGAGAGAGAGAATAGGCAGGAGGTTTTAGATGCTCAGCATAATTAGACAAATCAGAATAGAAGAAGGGAAGAGTAGAGGGAGAGTAACTAAAGCGAGACCATAGGGACAACAGAGATAATCTCAGTACAGAGCCACCACCATGGGCATACAGTATGCCGCATACTGAAATCAGAATAGTGCACCTCAAAAGAGCATCCTTCTTGAGAGCTTCTAGCTAGAGAAGTATACACAAGTAGTTTATCAAGATGCAACAGTAAATTAGGTCTGAAATTATCTTTAAAGAAAGAAAAAGAGAACTTGGGTCAGAAATTGATATTTCTTCTCTACAGTTCCTTTCAATGGTAAAATGAAAAAAAGAACCACCATTCACAAGTATATGAGCTTTTATTTTTTTAATATTTTCTTGGTTATTTTTTGAGCCAAAGGGAGGGTGGAGAAAGCTATTCACCGAGTTGCACATTCACTTGTGGGAAGACAAAGGCTCTCACCTTGAGAAGTTCAGACGAACGGAATCCACCAAGCCACAAGAAGCATCTTTCTGCAGGAGTTTTCCACATGCCTGACAATATGTGAAAAGCATCAGCCTTTGCTGCATCCCCCTTTATCCTGAATATGTCATCATACTGTGCCAAGATTTGATCGACTATTATGTGAAGTTTACCGTCACCAGCATGAGAATTAACAGCTCCCCTTAACTCATTAATTCGTCGATTCTGCTCTTCCAACCATCTGGCATATTCTACATCAAATGCCAAAGCTCCTAGAAGGACCAGAAGTTGCATTACTTACTTTAATGGAATTTTATATTCAAGCTTTAAAAAATCAATTATTCTGAATTCAAGGGCATTCCATGTTATATAAAGGAATAAAGACCACCAAAAAGTTGATGATTCACTACCCCACAGAACAAAAATTATTGATGACAAATCTAAAAGCTTCTTTCATGGTTTAAGCATACAACCAAGGAGGAGGGAAATTGCTATAGGGTGGTACAGCCTAAGCAAGAGGCATAGAGAGGATATAAATCACCTCTTAGTGGATGTAGTTTCACATCACAGCTATGGAGCCTTATAATGCTCCTTGGTTAGCATCTCATGAGTGTTCCCAGGAGCAGATGAGTTAGTACGTTTGAGATGAAGTGCAGATTGAAGAACTACACTTTTGTGCCTTTTCTGGATTCTTTGGATCAAAAGAAGTAGGAGAATGTTCCTTTATAGTTGAGAATGATAAAAATAATATAGAAGATCATTCAATTTTGAACAGACAAATGGACTATCTTGGTAGATGAATGTGTAAAGCAGACACTCTATCTGTGCATACTTCCTGCACCATCTTGATAAGTATTAATGAATGCATTTGAGTTATCTAGAAAAGGTAAAAGAAAAAGAATGCAATAACCTCCAAACTAAACTTCTTACCCTTTTCTGGTAAGATTCTTCTCCATTCTTTATCAAAGTTAAACTTCCCCTTTCTTTTTAATGAAATGTGTAGATGCCCAATGCCTACATGCAATGATTTCCTTGGCATGATGAAACATATCGACAAATATAGCTTAGACAATTACGATAAATGAAGACCACTAATAAATCTTGTAAAATATAGAGATAATGGAACAATCTTCCTTCTCATATCATTCCAAGGATGAGGGTTATTTATATGTGTACAAGCAAGTCTATCTAAGGACACAAAATCTGAAGCAAATCTTATCTAAGGAAACAAAATTAGAAAATCCCTAAATATATTCTATCTATGATTGTACTATGTATACAATATGATAATATGTCTATGTACATTCAGTAACGCTCCCCCTCAAGTTGGAGTATAGATATTAATCATGCCGAACTTGTAACAAAGATATTCCACTCGAGTTCCATTTAAAGCCTTCGTGAATATATCTCCCAATTGCTCTCATGTCTTCACATAACAAGTAGAAATCATGTTCTCTTGAATCTTTTCACGAATAAAGTGATAGTCAACCTCAATATGCTTCGTCCGTTCATGATACACTGGATTTGAGGTTATGTGTAGAGCAGCCTGATTATCACACCAAAGTTTTGCTGGAGACAAAGGCTTCAACCCAACCTCAGTTAAAAGGTGATGTATCGATAATATTTCACATGTGGATTGAGCCATTGCTCTATACTCAGATTCTACACTAGATCGAGATACAACATTTTGTTTCTTACTTCTCCAAGATACAAGATTTCCACCAACAAAGATGCAGTAGCCAGTTGTATATCTTCTATCAATTCTTGATCCAGCCCATTCAGCATCTACAAAACACTCAATATGAGTATGTCCGTGATCACTATACAATATGCCAAGACCAAGAGCTCCTTTCAAAAAACATAAGATTTGCTCCAAGGCTGCCCAATGTTTGACTGTCAGTGTAGACATGAATTGACTTACAATACTAACAGCATAAGCAATATCTCGACGGGTTACCATGAGATAGTTTAGTTTCCCAACTAACCTTCTGTATCTTTCTGGATCACATCATCCTTAAAAAGATGTACACTAGGAACCACTGGTGTGCTGCATGGCTTGGCTCTATCATCCTTAAAAAGATGTACACTAGGAACCACTGGTGTGCTGCATGGCTTGGCTCCTTACTTTCTAGTTTCTGCAAGTAGGTCAAGTACTTACTTTCTTTGGGACAAGAAAATTCCTTTCTTGCTTCTTGTTACTTCCATGCCCAAGAAGTATTTCAGCTGCCCCAAGTCTTTGGTATGAAACTTGGCATGTAAAAACTTCTTGAGAGAAGAAATACCTGTACAATCATCTCCTGTAATAACAATATCATTAACATAGACAACTAGAAGAATGATACCAACGATTAATTGTCTATAAAAGACTGAGTGATCACACTTGGTCTTTTTCAATCCAAACTCTTGAACTACATCGCTGAATTTTCCAAACCAAGCACGAGGACTCTACTTCAGACCATATAGAGACTTCTTCAGATGACAAACTTTCCCATACTCCCCCTGAGCAACAAACCCTGGTGGTTGCTCCATATATACCTCTTTATGAAGATCACCATGAATGAATGCATTCTTGATATCCAACTGATGTAAATGCCAATGTTGAGAAGCAGCCAAGGAAATAAACAAGCGGACAGAGGTGAGCTTGGCTACTGGAGAGAAGGTATTAGAATAATCCACCCCATAAATCTGAGCATAGCCTTTAGCTACAAGTCTAGCCTTAAGTCTTGCAACACAACCATCTGGATTAACTTTGACTGCAAACACCCACTTGCACCGCACCCTACTGCTTTCTTTCCTTTGGGTAAATCCACCAAATCCCAAGTATGATTTTCATCTAGAGCATATATCTCCTTAAGCATTGTGTCGTGCCATCCAAGATGATTTAAGGCTTCTCTCACTATTTTGGGGATAGATATAGAGTCTAGAGAGGCAATCAAACAACTAGATGCAGGAGATAAGCAGTCATAAGAAACAAAATTAGCAATGGAATATTTGGATGTGCATTGACGTGTACCTTTCCGAAGAGCTATTGGAAGGTCAAGATTTTCTGAAGCATCAAGTGAAGGAGGATTTGATGACAAAGGAATTGATGTAGGACACGCGTCATCAGTTTCTCGCCTCCATGTGTAAACTTGGACAATTGGTGGTCTTGCTGGTACAGATGGAGCATGCGTTGAAGGCATAATAGTTGATTGATGCTCAATAGAAGAACTAGGAGATGGAAGAACAACATCATCTGATTGATCTGTCACAACACGGGTAACTCAATAAACTAACCATTCATCTTTCTCCCTTTGACTTGTAGAAATGGGAGGTGCATAGAAGAACATCAGTTGACGCCAGATATTTGCCAAGTTCAGTAGAATAACATCGATACCCCTTCTGAAGGCGAGAATAGCCCAAGAAAACATACTTCAATGCCTTCGGGTCTAACTTGGTAACAGATGGTCGAACATCTCGAACATAACATGTGCTACTGAATACCTTAGGTTCCACCAGAAATAGTGACTTGTTTGGAAAAAGAACACTATAAGGCACATTACCAACAAGCACAGTTGATGGCATGCGATTAATCAGAAAACAAGCCGTAGAGACCCTATCTTCTTAAAACTGTTTAGGAACCTTCATTTGGAACAAAAGTGTTTGGGTTGTCTCAAGTAGATGTCTATTCTTCCTCTCAACAACTCCATTTTGAGAGGGTGTATCAACACATAAAGATTGATGGAGAATACCGTGTTGTCTCATGTAAGGCTGGAACATTTTTGATATGTATTCTTTAGCATTATCACTCCTTAGAATGCATACCGAAGCATTGAATTGAGTTTTGACTTTAGCATGGAAGGCACAAAAGTGAGTAAATACTTCAGAGCGACTCTTCATAAAATAAATCCAAGTCATTCGAGAGAAATCATCCACAAAAGTAATAAAATACTTATGCCCAGTTTTGGAAACAACAGGACATGGTCCCCAAACATCAAAATGAACTAACTCAAAAGCAGACTCAACTCGTTTATTAACCATTGGACCTAATGAGATGCGATGGTGTTTTGCAAATTGACATGACTCACAATCCAATGAAGAAATATTTTGAAATTGAGGACAGTTTCTTCAAACACAGATAAAGAAGGATGACCCAATCGACAATGTGCTTCAAATGGAGACATAACACTAGAGCATGCAACAGATTGAGATTCCCATTCATCAAGAATGTAGAGATCATCAGATACATGGCCTTTACCAATAACCTGATTCGTAGTAAGATCACGAAACAAACAATGATCGGGAAAGAAAGAGATATAACACTTAAGGTCTCTTGTAAGTTTACTGATAGAAATCAAATTAAAGGCCAATTTTGGTAGACTTAATACAGATGACAGGGTAATAGATGAGGTTGGTTTAACAGTCCTTGATCCAAGACTATTACAAGTTGAACCATCAGCTACAATAACCGAAGAGGGTGCTTTGTGTGATTGAAAGCTAGAAAAAATATTGGGATTACCCGTCATGTGATTTATGGCACCTGAATCAATCACCCATTTATTTGAAGAGGTGATAAGACATGTTTTAGTTGACTTAGCAAAGACGTTAATTGAAGCAGGTTCCTTATCTGATTTATGATATTGATGGAATTTAGCAAAATAATCGGCTGAAACCCGAATTATTTTCTCAGATGATAGACTAGAACCAGACATTTTGAACTAATGTTTATTCCAAAAGGATTTAAAAATAGATTATAAATGACTATAGATAACAAAGGCTGCAACCAAATTAACCCGACTTGTGAATAAGTTATCTGCCAACAAAGATGTTCCTCACAGACCAAGAAGATATTTGGACAATAGTGAGACCTGAACCCAATTTGAAAATAGACTTGAATAGAGCTAAAAATAAACTTGAAACTTCACCCAAGTTCTAGAAACAAACAGTCTCCAAACAGAATTCTTGAGTCTAAACAGTACCACTGGAAAGGTTCAAATAGCATATGAATCGGAGATCCACAGATACCAAAACCCAATGTTCAAAATTAATGGTGGTTGGAAAAAGAGATCAGAAAATCTTTTAAAGAGCTAGAGTAAAAAAAATGGGAAGTGAACAACACCCCTTCCAAGCAGAGATTTAGTGCCAAAAGATTACTAGAATATGTCGTGAATGCCGAGACAGTATCGGAGCAGTACGCCAAAATTAGTTCTGCCAGACCACGGACTGGCGAGTGAAAGACAGCCCAGATAGCTGAGACCTCCTCTCAGGCTACCATGAAGACATGAAATTTCTAATCAATGATTTTGAGCCCTAATGGCTCTGATACAATGTAAAATATAGAGATAATGGAACAATTTTCCTTCTCAAATCATTCCAAGGATGAGGGTTATTTATATGTGTACAAGCAAGTCTATCTAAGGACACAAAATCAGAAGCAAATCTTATCTAAGGAAACAAAATCAAAAAATCCCTAAATATATTCTATCTATGATTGTGCTACGTATACAATATGATAATGTGTCTATGTACATTAAGTAACAAAGTTAGGCCTAGGTGCCATATCTTTACATGGTATCAGAGCCAAGTCCATTCTCGGTTGGGCTCCCGGTTCACGCGCCAGTCGGGCCTGGGCGTGAAGGGGGGTGTTAGAGTGGGTAAAGTCCCACATTGGTAGGAAAATGGGCTGGTGGTCTCCTTATATGGACTTGGGCAACCCTCCCCTCATGAGATAACTTTTGGGGTTGAGTTAAGCCTAGGTGCCATATCTTTACAAATCTGAAAATCCATAGGAGAAATAATACTTTTATCGATAGATTAAATTTCAATTACAGCATCAAGTGGTAAAATAAAACAATGGAGTAAAACAACGAAAAAATAAAAAGTAAAGTAAGAACCCTTGATCTGTCCAAGGCCTTCGAAGAATCAACCTAGAAAACTACCAGGAAGCCCACCATGATGATGCAAATCTATAGAGTATCTAATAAGTAACACATCATAAAGGAAATAGAACAGAAAGTGAATATACAGGGTGTGTTTGGTATGAATTTCCACTTTTCTCATGTTTGGTTGGCTTAAATGTTTTGGAAAATATTTTCCAAATAAACTTATTTTCCTCAAATTTAAGAAAAATGACTTCCCTTACAAAATTAAGGAAAACATTTTTCAAAATTTTCCTCCACCCTCATATTACTATTTTTTTCTTACCCCATCCGTACCCTTGACCCCCACCAGCTTCCACCCCACCCCCCACCCCCAATTTTTTTTTTAAGTTCATTTCAAAAAATATTTTCAATTTCAAAATTTTATTTTTTTACCTCATCCCACCCCTACCCTCGAGCCCCCCACCCCACCAAATTTTTTTTTTTTAAAAAAAATTGTTTTTGAAAAATATTTTCAATTTCAAAATTTTATTTTTCCATCCCACCCCTCTCTAAAAAAATAAAAATTTAAAGTTTTTTTTTAAAAAATATTTTCAATTTTAAAATTTTTAATTTCTACTCTCCAGTAAAAAAACTAATAGAAATTTTCTTTAAATTGTTTTTCATTCATAAATCAAACACTAAAATTTTTTTCCCAAAAAACTTTTCTACTCACCAACCAAACATGAAAAAATAAGCCAAAAATCCATTTGTTTACCAAGAAAACATTTCCCTTCTTACCAAACACACCCACAATCAGGGCGGACCTAGAGCAACCCGATGGGGTTCACCCGAACCCCCTCGGCAAAAAAATACGTTATATATTTAAGGTATTTTAAAGAATTTTTATGTTTATATATTGATCTTGAACCTCCTAAATGTAAGATTAGAGGTTTTTCGAACCCCTTAATTGAAATTCTGGATTCGCCACTGCCCACAATCATTAACAAGGTTCACCAATTCCACCATTAATCTACTTGTACTTGGCGATAACACATTGTTACTCAGCCATAATGTTTTGTTCATATTTTTGAAAAATCAATCATACTAGATTATCCAACATTAAAGAAGTGAAAAACTTGTAATGATAAAGGTCTGAATGCAGAAGATGAGCATAACATTTCCACTCATCAACTGCAATTGATCTCCTGAACCTGAAATAAATATTCCCTTTGGGGAAAGAAAAATATTGTCTCAAAAAACTGATCGGAGAGATTGTGAGCTAATATCGACAGAGGTGCCAGATATTTAGGTTATCAAAGAAAGAAACATATAAGGACACAAGATTTACTGAAGAAACCTGTTGCTGAGCTTGTTGAAGCTCCTGTTCTAGCTGTCTCAGCTTCATCCTGCTACTCTCCAACGGTTGAACATATGCCTGGACCAACAAAAAAACAATATGGGGATATAATGCCATTACAATAGGTGCACATTGATGTAGTATTGATACCGATATATATATATATATATATATATATATATAGTATTTTCACCGATCTATGAAGTTCGATACACATTGAAAGTGTGACACTTTAGCTCATTATGTGCCACTTGTAGAGGGAGAAATTGATGAATCAGAATTAGCGGCTTTTAAATTGACAGTTACAAGCATTTATCGCGAGGGCAATATGACAAAAGTTACAATACACAGATCAAATCCTTCATTTATTCAAGGTTCGACTGGATTCTGAACTAATACATTCTGACATTAAACCTTCTTTTTTCATCTTGATTAGTATGATGATACTGTACTTTGAGACCCACCAGATAAAATTTAAATGGAAAGATCTATTCAGGCAGGTTTTGGATGACCGCTAATGCAAGGATTGTAAGGACTGTTAATTGCATTTCCATATTAATCTCAAGTAAAATGAATAGAGTGCGTATCACATGAAACTGCAAATAGTGCCATAGAAAGAGAACTCACTTTTTTCCTTAGATGGCTTTTTCGAGCAGCTTTTTGATTTTGAGCAAGTCTATGGAGTGTTTGCACAAAAAGAGCTCAATATCATATAAACGTTTCTTTTCCTCATATTCCATCATTCGATATGTGATGATAATAAATGTGATACCTTCTGATCTTTCGGTCTGTCACTTCCATCAGAAGCTACGGCACACAATTGTTGATTTAGGAACTGCACCAACAGAGATCAAATATCACTTTCATTAACTTTTAATACAGATTAGTTTCAAGGATAAAATAAGATTCAGGAAAGTCTGGATGGATTAGTTAATGGTCTTTAATCAGGAATGTTTTCTATTTCTTGTTCTTATCCAATATTTAGAAATTAGGTTAATCGATCAAAACAATGTCTTAGTATTAGATTAAGTTTTGTTTTTTTCATTTTTCTTGAGATGTTTGGTAACAGATGCTGCTTATCAAGCAGGGAGAACAGTTTCAAGATGTTCTACCCACGTATATAAACAACACACATAATGTAGCTTAGTCAGAAAAGCGTAGTCAGTAAGGTGTTTGTTCTTAATATTCCTTACTAGTGTACTTACTTAACGTGAAAATCGTGTTATGTAACGCTTTACATGAACTGAGGGTCTATCAGAAACAACCTCTCTACCTTCACAAGGTAGAAGTAAGGTCTGCGTACACAGTACACACCACCCTCCCGGCACCACGCTTGTCGGATGCAATGACCCTTCAGGTCATTTGCGTGTTTGTGCATCTTTTCTGTCTGTTAGATCTTTCTTATAGCGACCCCAAGTCATTTCTGACTTGCTGCCATTGTAGGTTCGGTCGCCTGGTTGCTCATTTGGTTTTTATGCCTATTTTCCTGTCGATTTCGATCATAACTTCAGGTAAACGACCTCAGATGGTAATTCTGACCGTTCCATCAACTTCGGAGCGGCCAAATTAGGCTAGAAGCACGAAGCACGATTGGCCTGAGTCCGGGGGCTTTCGATGTGATTTTGGAGCCAGTTAGCTCTTTAGCCTTTGAAATTTGGCTTAAAGTTGACTTTGGTCAACATTCTTGGTAAACACGCTCGGATGGGAATTCCGTAAGTGCGATTAGTTCTAGAATGTCGAGTTTGGTCTATAATGACCTTTCGTGCGCTTTTCGAGGCTTCCGATCTAATTTTGAGGCCCTCGGTAGAAGTTGGCTAAAGTGGTGCTTTTGGTGTGGGACCCACTTTTTATCGAAATGACCTCGTGTGGAAATTCTGACTGCGTCATTGAGTCTGGAATGTCGAATTTAGTGGGGTAGTATATCTGGTTTATTTTCATCGGGTCCCGAACGAATTCGAGGATCCGTTCGGAGACTTTGAAAAATAGCAAATTCTTGTTGCTGGTGCAGACCTTTAGCAACCAGAACTTAGACTTGTAGCGACCAGAACTGCTACTATTTAATAGCGAAAAATCAGATCCTGCCTTATTTTAAAACTTCGATATCTCGAGTTCTAGAGCTCCGTTTTGGGCGATTCGAAGTCCCAAGTGCTCAGAATCTTGTGAACTGCTGCTATTTAATAGTGAAAAATTAGATCCTGCCTCATTTTAAAACTTTGATATCTCAAATTCTAGAGCTCCGTTTTGGGCGATTTGAAGTCCAGGTGCTCGAAATCTTGTTAGCTGTGTGGGTGACTGTCCAGAGCGTGTCGAAAAGTCTCCGATTGTGGTGTATCTGTGTTGTAAGTGGCTGCCCAAGTCTCTTTTGGTGATAAGTTTTGCATTTTGGTTTGTTGTTGCATGGAGCTGTTTCGAGCCCCGAAAGGTGCTCCATTTTTTAACACAGGCTCGGGGAAGGATTTGGGACCTCTTCACGGAGTCAATTCTGAAAAATCCAGAGCGGGTCCCACATTTCTTGATTTTGACTCTAAAATTGGTCTGTCTCCGATTTTGATTATTTTAGTGTCTAAATGACCGTATTGACGCTGTGACTCTATTTTTGGCAGCGTGGCAGCAGTCTGAGGCCGTTAGATAGGGTAAAGCTCTGACAGAGTGACTTGGAGCGCGCGTGATCGGCCTTCTGGTAGGTTACGACTTCCCTTCGTCCTAGATTGAGCTTGAATGCGTGATTACTTGTCGACTTTTGTGAATCTGGGATTGAGTAGTTAGTACTTCTATTCTTCTTCTCCGTTTTCTTCATTTAGAGTTGATTTCTGGACTTTTCGGGGTTAGTATATTGTTTTAGGGTGGATTGTTGATTCGGGTTGTTGATGATTTGTTGTGGGTTATCTATTGGGTGGTTATCTGTTGTTGCATTCATGGGTTCGGGTTATTTTCTTGTGTTTTGTTGTTTGTGGAGAAGTTTTGACCTTAGAATAGGCTAGGGTAGCGTTGCCTTAGTCCCATGCACCTGATTGACCTGAGTATGTATCCGACGTCAATTCGGATGGACTAGATCCTTGTAGACTGGTATAGCAGACTTGGGTCTGATAGTATGGGTCTTATTTTAGGCATTTTCATGCTTTTCAGATTTTCTATTCTTCCTCTTCATATCTCTGTGATTCTGGGGTGCTGCCGGAAGATTTAGCTATTGCACCGATTGATGGTTGAGTTGTGATAGGCTGGGAGCCTTCGGTGGTTATCGTTGTGGGGGCTGCATCCCGCGGTGTCTAGCCTTGTGTTGAGTTAGTTGGTGGTGGTTTTATTCGGTTCGAGGTGGCTACCTCTAGTCTACAGCTGACGTTTCCTGGGTGGAACCCGGTATTTCAAGCGCGAGATTGTTGAGCGTAGGCTGCTAGCTCCCGTCCGCAGCTGACGTTACCCAGTTAGAGATCGGTATTTGTAGCGCGAGACTGTTGAGCGTAGGCTGTTAGCTCTAGTCCGAGGCTGACGTTACACGGTTAGAGTCCGTTATTTCCAGCTCGAGATCGTTGAGCGAGAGGTGTTTGTTCCGTCCGAGGCTGACGTTACATGGTTAGAGTCCGTTATTTCCAGCTCGTGACTGATTATTGGGCGGGGCCCAGGTGCTATCTTTATTGGGTTCAGTCCCATGGGTGTTAAGGCTGTTGGAGTTGGGTTCCCTTGGTTCCGTAGCGTAGATTCTATGTGTGTACCTGTCGGGCTTATGGAGGTCCGTCCGGGTTCTTGTTTGTCTGTGCTTGAGTGTGCCTAGCGGGTCTTATGGGGGCCAGTTGGGTTTAGTGTGATATTCGTAGCTTTACTCTCCGTTTACTCCTTTCCCATTTTGTTGACCTCTGTGGTGTTGATTCTATCTTGTCTGCTTGTTTTTACCTTTCTTGCTCAGTCGGCCTATGATGCCTACTAGGTACCTATTGTTTTGGTACTCATGCTACACTCTGCATCTATTTTTGTGATGCAGGTCCGAGCACCAGTTCTCAGATTTGAGTTCGAGCCTGCAGCTATCTATTCAAGAGACGAGGGTGAGAACATGGAGTTCTGGGATTACTTGTCTCCTTCTGTATTTATATTGACTTGTCTTTTGCTTTCGAGGCAGTTTGTTTCTGTGGTCCACTTTTGGGACTTGTACTCTTGTTAGTAGTTTTGTACTTGTGACTTCCATGTTCTGGGAGGTGTCTTGTATATATAGTTTGGTTTCATTTCCGCCTTCTCTTATGTGTTCTTATTGTGTGTTTCCGCTTAGCTGACGTTAGTTTCCACCCATAGTCCCATTACTGTTGAGTTCCGGGATAGGGTTTTGGCTAGCCTACCGGTGGGGTGGTAGGCGCCATCATGACTCGAGAGATCGGGTCGTGACATCGGATTACACTGAGTATGTTGTAAATTCTTTTGAATTGATGTCCTCTCTTTATTCTTTTATTATCGGTACATATATCTCCTCGTTTTCCCTCTTTTATTAAATAAGCCTCTTCGTCCTTCCCTCCCCCGCACTTTCCACCCTCAACGTTCATTCCTCCATTTCAATAGCTCTATCATTCATCTTTTACTGCATTGTCAAGTTCAACACTCAATAACAATACATAAGGATCATCATGAACCCTTAGTTTGGTTGAATAGATAATGGAGGCAAAAGGTTCCATATCTTTCCTCCATTGACCCATCATTAGCCTACTTTCATCCTCAACTATTAGCTCCACCCAGTATGTAGAAGCAAATATAGATAAGAAACTTTTGCTGGAATAGTATCTCAAGGAGTTGGTTGATTTTTCATTTATTACTAAAAACATAGATTATATGTCAATACCAGTTTCATTTTAAATGTGCTACAGACATGTCTTTTTTTTTTTATCAAGTAAGGTTTTCATTGATAATATCAAGGCCAACTTGGCTGTACACAAGAGATATACCAAAAAGGAGAGACCTACAAAAAATAGTTCTCTCCAAAGGACACACAATACTCTATACAAACAGGATATACATGGGTACACAAAAAGAAAATAAAGGATTGGGGACTACTCAATTGCGCAAAGCTCATCTCCACCCCCTTAAAAGCTCTCCTATTTTATTTCTCTCTTTCCAAATGACCCACATTGGAGCTAGAGGAGTAAGTAGTAACATTCCACGCCTTGTGCCTTCTTCTCTCTTTCCACATTACAGACATGTCTCTCTTTTACTTATTACCAAGTAAAAGAGCATAAACATGTTTAAATTCTCCTTGATATAGGAAAATGAAGAAGGTCTACTTGCCAAACCAGGTTTTAAAGGAGAACTAAATTCAAATTACAAAGTCGTCATAATCAATCAAAATTTGGACTCATTGAAGTCAAGACTAGTCATAGTTCAAAACATAAAATTAAATAATGACTAGATATGGATTTGAGAGGTAACTGACTTACCTTGTTCTTATCTTCAGTATCGGCATCTGTTGATGTATTGGGACTGATATCAGCCATCGTGGACTATAGCCAACTTTGCGGATAATCAATTGAAACTGAATCACAAATCAGATGTAGTATCTTCTGTAAATCACTCACCAAGGCAGAAGAAGAATCAATAAATATCGACTTGCAGACATCAAGTTTGTAAAAGATATTTGGGTAACAATATCAAAGCACAAAAGACTTGTCTTAAGCCAACTCTCCAAGGTGAACACATGAATATTCTATCATCTCCCTCAATGTCATAACAGTATTGCCAAAGTGTGAATTACAATACTTGAGAACTGCAGGCTTGATTCATTCACAGGTACCAATTGTACACAGATTGTGGTATCCGGTAAGGGTGTGTGGATTTTTTTGCTAATTTTTAGTATATTTTGGAGGATCCTACAAAAACCTGTACCCATGTCACACCCCATTCATAGGGGTTGTTAAGAAGTCCCACAACAGAGCTTGCAGAGTAGACGTACTTGAGAAACAACAGACATTGTGTCAACACTCAACACTAATAGCTGGACCAAAACATGGATGTATAGTCATATTATGTTAGTGGATCAATCCATTAATCATTCATTTATTTATTCAGCAGATGAATTGTACGCATCATTGATTTCCATCCTTTAGTCCAGAGCTTAGGGAAACCTAATCAAATCTATATCTTATGTTTTTGCAGTAACAAAAAAGCTAAACAAGTTGCATAAGTGACATTCTAAGTTTATTATCTCCTTCGCACCAACCAAATCCCCAACCCCCATCCCTTGACCATCCCACCCCCACCGCCATCCTCGAGCCCCCACTCGACACATGACCAGAGACCCGAATGCGACCCAGAGACCCGACCTAAAACTCAACCTCAAGACCTGACACTGACCCCGAAGCAGGCCCCGAGGACACCTACCTCGAGTCCCCACCCGCCCCCCACCCCCCGCTCTGAGGTTCCCCTCCCTTCCCACCCACAAGGCCCGCTCGCCTCAAGGCTTTCACGATGATATCACTGAAGATAAAGATGCTTGTATCTAAAAAAAGATGTGTGGCAAGCACTGCTGCATAACATTTTGACAATGAAACCCTGTACCACGTCCGTTAAGTATTGGACCTCCATCCCAAATCTCCACAACCATTTCCCCAACAAAGCTTTGTTCAAATCCCTCAAAATTTTTACTCCCCGTCCTCCCCGACTCTTAGGAGTTGTCACCGCCTCCCATCGGATCAAATGATACTTTCTTTCTAACCCGTTCACCAAATCCCAAAAAAGTGTCTTTGAAGTCTTTCCAATTTTCCTACAACACTGGTAGGGGCATGAAACAAGGACATAAAATAAGTGGGGATGCTCTATAAAGTGCTCTAAATAGGCACTTCTTTAAACCCTTAGACAAATACCGTTTCGGCCAACCTATATGATGTCTCTTGACCCCATCCCAACTTGTATTGGAAAAGGATTAACAACTTTCTTTGGGAGGGTAACTCGCAAACAAAGAAACTATACTTTGGTTCGATGACCCACAGTTTTGAGATGTAAAAGCCTCAAGCTGCACAATAAAAGGCTTTGGAGGATTTTGGTCTCCTAAACCTGCTATGGGAAGTGTTCCTTGTGGCAAATACTGGGATGAGTTTAATGAGAATATTGAGCTAAAGGTGGGGAATGGGAAGAACATCAAATTGAGGTTAGATAGATGGCTGGATACAGGGATTCTGAAAGAAGTGTTCCTTGTTTTATACAATATAGTTCTGGAATAAATGCACCTATTGCATATTGTTTTATGCACAAGTGTGGATGGCCAGCAGCAGTGGTGTATTCAAGTTAAAAGCTATTGCAATCTACTGCAAAAAACAAACATGACAATGTAAAATGTTTTGGAGGATAAAAGCACCCGAAAAAAGTCCAGCATCCAGACAGCAGAAAAAGAAACATGCTTAACTCAAGATGTATCACAGAGAGGGGCTTCTATCTCTGCATGCTTTCTATGTGAAGACTCACTAGAAAGATGCAACTTCTTCAAAGATTTGGATGCTTTTTTAAATTATATTTGGAGTTAGCTGGGTGACACTCAACATGTGAATTGTGAAACGCCTACTCAATTGTTGGCGGGGACAGAAAACTGATAGAAGACTAAAGGAAAAATCACATAGTTCTTTTCTAAAGTATAAGTGTATACACAACTTATAGTACTAAATATAAGAGCAACACAATGGGAAATCCAGCATTTCTTTTGGATCTTATGGAAATATGTGATTGTTGATATGCTCATGTTATCAACTTATAAACAAAGTACCATTTTCAAAAAATAATAATAGGTACATCAAACTTGGACGAAGTTATAAGTTGTCACATAATCTCGAAGAATTTTAAAGGAAATGACTTCAGAATCTAATCACTTACTCTGGGCATGCATCAAGCAAGAACTCAATCGAGTCATCCAATGGACTCCCAAGCTTCTTCTCTTCCTCCTCAAGTTTGCATGAACCCTCTGCCTCATGATCCTGTATTCTTTTGCTAAGCGCTCAGCTCCATTACCTGCTCCAATAGCACCAAGCTTTGATGATCCATCATAGTTGGGAAGGATACTTCCACTTCATATAGTTATTTGTTCACCGAGTTCTTAGTGTTGTACCAGAAACAACTCCGAATAACCAACAAGAAAGTTACTTTCTCGCAATCCCATTTTATATGCTAGTGAAAAGAAATTCCTCAAGACTACAAAAGACTACAGCAAGAAAGTATGCTTTGCAATATAACAACATATGTTATTTCTCCAAAAAGTAAAACTTTACCTTTAAAACGACTTCAAATTAGCCCAAAATATAAGTTAAACAATCTAACCCTTGTACATTGAACCACAATGAATCTTGGGAACAAAGCAAGTACAATATATTATCTCGGATCAATCTAAACCATACATGCTTACAGAATTATCAAAATTCTGATTCATAACTAGAAAGCTTCAACATTACTTCTTATGGTGGCTGGGCTTCAGATAGGAGGATGTATTATGGTGGTTAGGCAATAACAGTGGCTCTTTCAAGGTTGATGCAACTTACAGAATGATGAACCCCAACTGGCCTAGGATGCTCATTTGGAAAACAAAAATACCACACATAGCTTGCTTTCTGTGTGGCTACTAAGCTAAGGGAGCAGTCCTTACACACGGCAGTTTGATGAGGAGAGAAATCTCATTATGTTCCAGATGTTTCTTTTGTGGTGAAAAGGCAGACTGTTAATCATCTATTCCTATATTGCAAGAAGGCAAGACAACTTTGGAGAATATTCTTAAATCTCAAAGGCATTTCATGGACTATGCATAGAAAAGGTTTCAGAAGCACATACGAGAGAGTTGGGAGGAGGCAGGTCTAGATGGAGAATTGTTCCTGCCTGCAGCTGGTGGACAATTTGGAAGGAGGGGAACTCTAGATATTTTGAGAATATAGAGAATAATAGTATGCAGAGTGTTTAGGTGTAATCAGTTAAACTCAAACAATAACGACCTACTTGAAACAGGATCTGTTCTATAGGCTCGTACCACCGTATCCTTGAGTTTAGTGGATGAACTGTGGCCATGAGACCTTAGTGGATGATTAACAGCCTCCTTGTGCGAGGCAGTTTCCAAGACCTTTGGCTCAAAATAAGAATTTTCATGAGCCGGTTTGGAAAAATAAGAGAGTGAAGGAGCAACTGTGAAAATACTGAGGAAATAAGAGTATAAGCAAAAAAGTGTAGGATAACCAAAAAATCAGTTTATCTTTGAAGGTTCACCCAAAACAAAAAGGATGGCGCAACTCCCACCAACTTATTGTAGTAACACCAAGTGCACTTCTTCAATGATTTAAGAGTCATAGTATGCATTAACACTAGGCTAGAAAACTTACATTCCAATGAGTTTGTCTTTGACGGTTCACCCAAAATAAAGGATGGCTCGACTTCCTCTTTTGGAGTGACTATTTGATTTATGTTAAACATGTATCTTTCATTCAAGGTAAAATTGGTCGCTAAAAAGAGGTATAATGATCGGATTTTTTGTTGTCATGAAAGGATTATTTATAGCCGATTTGACCGATTTTCCAATCCGATCGTAGACATAATTCTTTTCTTGTAGTGCTAATCCTACCCGACACCTGACCCCGACAAAAACTCGTGACCCTACGCCTACCAACTCCTCCCCTCCCTCTCCCCGAGACCCGAAGAAGGCCCTCCGCCAGCCTCGAACCCCTTACCCCGAGCCCGAGGTAGGCACTCCCCTCCCCATCCCCCTCATCCGCCCCTTCCCCCGAGACCGATCCATGCCCTCCGCAAGCCTCGAACCACCCACCCCGAGTCCCGAGGAAGGCACTCCGCCCACCTCGAGCCCGCTCACCCGCCCCAACCCGAGGCAGGTGTTCCGCCCACCTCGAGCCACCCCCCCGCCCTGACCCGAGGCATGCACATCGCCCACCTCGAGACCCCCGTCCTCCCCGACTTGAGGCAGGCCCTCCCCCTGCCTCGAGACTCCATCCCCCCGAAATGAACCAGGCCCTCCGCCCACCTCGAGTCCCCTTCCTCCCTAACCCAAGGCGGCCAGGCCTTTTGCTCGCCTCGAGCCCCTCTTCTCCACGACCTGATGAAGGCCTTCCCCCCGCCTCAAACCCCCGACACGAGGCAAGCCCTCCAGCCACCTCGAGCCCCCTCCACCCGACACGAGGCAAGACCTCCACCCGCCTCGAGCCCCCACTCCCCCTAACCCGAGGCAGGCCCTTCGCCCACCTCGAGCCCCTGACCTGTAACCTGAGGTAGGGCTTCCCCCCGGCTCGAACCCCCTACCCCCGACACGAGGCAAGCCCTCCAGCCACCTCGAGCCCCCTCCCCTCGACACGAGGCAACACCTCCACCCGCCTCGAGCCCCCACTCCCTCTAACTCGTGGCAGGCCCTTCGCCCACCTCGAGTCCCCCTCCCAGGAACCAAGGCAGGCGCTATGCCTATCTCGACTCGCCCCTCCCCCCTGACCAAAGGCAGGCTGCGCTTCAACCGCCTCGAGCCCCTTCTCCCCTTCGACCCAAGATAGGCCATCCGCCTGCCTCAACCACCCCTCCTCCCCCCTTCCTCGAGCCCCACCTTTCCCCTAGAACCGAGGCAGGCACTCTGCCTGCCTTGAGTCGCCCCTTCCCCCGACCTGAGGCAGGCGCTCCGCCGCCCTCGAGACGTTCTTCCCACCTACCCGAGGAAGGCCCTCCGCCTATGTGGAGCCCCTCTCCCCGACCAGAGCAGTCCCTCTGCCCGCCTCGAGCCCTCTCCCTCGACCCGAGGCTTGCCCTCCGCCTACCTTGAGCCCCCCTTCCCCCGACCTAAGGCTGGCCCTCTGCTTGTCTCGACACCCCTTCCCCCGACCTGAGGCTGGCCCTCCGCCCACCTCGAGCTGTTTCCCCCCGACCCGAGGTAGTCCCTCTGCCCGCCTCGAGCCCTCTCCCCCTATTCGAAGTAGGCCCTCTGCCCACCTCGAGCGCCCTCCACCTAGACCCGAGGCAGGCCCTCTGTCCGCCTCGAGCCCCCTGCCCCGAGGCAGGCCCTCCACCCGCCTTGAGCCCCCCAGACCAAAGGAAGGCCCTCTGCCCACCTTGAGAGCCCCTCCCCTCCCCGAGAAAGGTCATCCACCCGCCTCGAATGCCCCTCCCCGACCCGAGGTAGGCCATCCACCCGCCTCTAGCTCCACTCCTCCCCGACTCGAGGCAGGCCCTCCGCCCGTCTCGAGCCCCCTACCACCTGACCTGAGGCACGCCCTCTGCCCTCCTAGAGCCCCCCGGACCTCCTGATCGAGGCAGGCTCTCTGCCCACCTCGAGCCCCCTGACCCCCGACCCGAGGTAGGCCCTCAGCCCGCCTCGATCCCCTCTCCTGGAGAAGAGGTAGACCCTTCGCCCGCTTCGAGCCTCCCACCTCCCCGACCCGAAGATGGCCCTCCGCCCGCCTCGAGTCCCCCGACCCCCCGACCCGTGACTGGCCCTCCGCCCACCTTGAGCCTCCTGACCCCCCGACCCGAGGCAAACAGTCTGCACGCCTCTAGTCCCCCCTTCTCCCTGATCGGAGGCAGACCCTCCACCCGCCTCGAGCCCTCCCTCTCCCCCACCCGAAGCAGGCCATCCGCCCACCTCGAGCCCCCATCCCCGACCCGAGGCTGACCCTCTGCCTGCCTCGAGCCCCTCTTTCCCCAACCCGATGCAGGCCCTCCACCCGCCTCGAACCCCTCATCCCCGACGTGAGGCAGGCCCTTCGTCCTCCTCGAGCCCCTCCCTCCCTGACTAGAGGCTGGCCACCGCACACCTCATGCCCCCCTCTCGAGTCCACACCCCCGACCAGAGGTAGACCTAACAATGCAAACATAAGAGTCATAACAACACTAAAAGTTAAACTTACACAAACAAAGGAGAAAATTGATCACAAGTAGTTAAGCTTAAATTTGAGCTATTCAAATATTCACCAAAGGACATCAAATTTCGGAGGATGATAAAAGCACTGCTAATAACGAACAAAATCTTCAAGACGAATTTGAACCAAATATTCTCAAAGAGATCATCAAAAACATTCATATGAAGCAAGTATCTAAGCTAACAAATAAACATTTAACATGTTCATATTTTCTAGATTTTGAGCAGGAAAGAATGGGAAAATAAGGCTTGACCAAATGACCACTAAATGAACTAAAAATGGGAAGAAACATGCTTAAAAGCAAGCAAAGGACAGATGAACCGAAGCTTAGACAGGAAAACAGAACAAAATCTAAAACAACAAAAGATGGATTCCATATTTATGCTAAAATGATACATCAACCAAACCAGATTGCTACCAATACAAACAACTTATTCAGACTGTAATGACAGGGAATTGACATTTTTGAAATAAGAGAAGTAACCTATTTAGACATTCACACTAAAAATAAACAAAACTCGAGCTAAAAGAATAACAAATCTTACTCAACTATTATGATAATCGACCCAAAAACTCCTACGCCTACTTGAAGACAGAATCAACATTAACAAACAAATAAAGGACTAGGTACTTGAAAACATGATGGACATACCCATTTGAAAACTATCTACTAAATTAACAATTTTGCAAAAAGAACAAAAGAAAGCAAAATTTTAATGAAAAAGTTCAAACTCTTAATAGATTGACTTGCATATAATAAAAATATACATCCCAGACTTATTTCCCCTTCATGGATTCTATGACAAACAACTGGGAGAAATTGCAATAGTTTCCTAGTGAGATTGAACATAACAGTAAAATAGAATAAAAATAATGATTTAATTAATCAAGTATTCTAGTACGTTGCTCCAGTTGATAAGGGAGAATCAATAAAGTTTGATCACTTGAGTACAAACAATGTGTGAGTTCAAAGGCAATGCATCAGCCAACGAGATAACAACAATGGTATATTACCAATCAAGAACAACACATGTAGCCATGGTTAGTAGAAACTATTGCAAGGCGTATCAGCTAATACCTGTTAATGGCCAGTCTAGTAGGTAGATTCGTCCCAAAGACTGAGAAATCCAGTGACATGGGTACTTGTTCACTCCTCTCACCAGCAGCCTGTCGGGATCTTATTTCCATGATCATTATCTTTTCTGGATGCACATTTGCCTCAAATCCTTCGCTATGAGGCCTTACTCTTCTTGACTTTCTTGATGGAGACAATACCACAGGACCATCATGTGTATTGAGATGTGACACCTTAGAATTTGCAGGCTCTCGCTTAGGGGGGGGGTCTTGGAAGCAGAGTTGTTCCGTAGGTGGAGGTCCTGATGAGAAGTACCTAAAGAAACGAAAAGTACAGTACCCACATCAACCGTAAGTGTGCAAACTAAACAAGATGAAGAATAAACATACCGATGCTCCAATGCTTGGTGTGCTGAGATGCTAGCTTTTGGATCGTAAGTAAACATCTTTGACAGAAGATCCAGGCAATCATCAGTACCCGTTGGAAACAGTGTTTTGAATGGCTGTCCAGGGACATATTGGTACTCAACCTAATCTGGCAAGAAGACCATATCATGCCACTGTGAAGGCTTTGGGGTCGCAAAAATCTTCCCTTGCTGATCAATATCACTGTTTCCCTAATATAGTGAAAGATTTCAAAGCAAATTATTGGCTAAAATAACAACAGGTAGATAGGAGTAGTGAATGTAGCATATAAAATGTAATAGAAGTTCAAATAGTTATTGAAGAACTTATCATAGAAAAGGACCATCATAAGAACATGGACGCGAAAAAATGTTCAGTCGAGCTCAATAAGTAATTTGCTTTTCACAATGGCTTCATTCTCAACTTCACATGAATTTATCTAGAACAGAACGGGAAGGACAATTACTTCACAACTTCTATTCTTCTAGTGAAACTTTTGTAAATTTAATGAGAACACATAAAAAATTTGACCAAGTAACGAAAAATAGTGGGCAAGTTCTTCGAAAAATAATAACAGGACAGATCATGAACATTTGGATGATATGTCTTCCATTGCAAAACCACTAATCATGTTCAAGACAACTAGAAAAGAGAAGCAATAACGAACAAGAAGTAAAAACATAGGCAACTAAAAAAGAGATGTTATAACGAACAGGAGAAGTAGAAGATGCAATAACCAATTGATCAAGATTCTATTTCTAATACAAGTTGTCTCTCAATGAAGGGAATGAAAAGGGGTTTTTTTTAATATAGAACGAAGGCAAATTCCCAATTCCCAATTAGAAATTTGGATTTCTTTTCAAGGACAAAGAAAATACCAGAGATTATCAACAAATTGGATTCCTTTTAAGGCTCTCTGAAACTTTCAAATGACTAAAAAAGTGAATTCACTGTCACAGAGCCACTATGAGGAATGGTAAAACTTAAAATGTTCTCAGCCAACGTTCAACAGCAAATATGCAACTGCAGGTAGCTGGTCATTCTAGTAGACAGGAGACTATGTCATCAGTTGACTAGGGGTACTGTGAGGTAAAATGAACACTTTTCGTTTGGCTAGGCTGTTCAAAGATGTTATTTTGTACAGTAAATAAGAATTAACGGTTCCTAGCTTCACTTTCCCTAGAGTAAGCAAGAGTTCAATTCTAAGCAGGAACTTCAGTTTTCCTTCCCTTTCCCTCCCCAGGCCTCTCATTGCTTGTATTTCAAAAGGTATTGATGATAATAACAATATGCCGCAGTAAACAAGTTTGTTTGGATTAAATTGGAATATGAGAATCTAACAAAGAGACTTGGAATTTATTACTTCTCCCTTTTCCTTCTCCGAGTGCATCTCTCATTTTCTTTTTTAAGGAGACAACTATGGAAAAGGCTAACCAACAGAAAGATGCACAAGTTTGACATGTCAATGATGAATCTGCACGCTTTTAGGAAGCATTTTAGACAAACCAAGTATATAATTTCAAAGGAATAGACACAGATGTGAAGGATTAAGCACCTGCCGTATGAAGCCCTCAAGAGTTCCAAGCTTCCCCATTGCCATGGCCATTTGACCCATATAATTTGCAACATTCCCAGAGGAACCTGAAGGTCCAAGAGACCCTGCGAGAGTCTCAGCCAAAGACTGCTGCAATGCCTCTATTCCCTGGGATAAATCATCCTCAGCTTGTTGGGATGACTGTTGTAAGTTGTTGATCGCCAATAACTGTTGTTCGGTTAAAGGCTCCAACTGATTAATGAGCAGTTGCAACAGAGGTATCAATATACCAGAGATTCTTGCGAAATCCAAAAGTGAGAATTAAAAAACAAGCAGATTGAAAACATATGTATCAATTGATCAAGAAAACTGGAAAACAGAACAATAAACTAAAAGCAGCAATGAAAGCTAGGCAAAAATGAGTAAGCAACTAGAAAACAGATGCAATAACTAACAGGAGAAGTTGAAGAATTGAAAGAGGCACCAATTGATCTGAAGGCAAATTCCCAATTCGAAATTTGAATTTCTTTTCAAGGACAAAGAATATACCAGAGATTGATGGACAAAGCCGTCTCATCATTGCCTCGTACTCGGCGTCGCTGGGAAGAAGACGACGAAGCTCCGGTTGCTCGCCATGTATCGACGAAGGTACGTTTGGATTTGATTGTTGTAGAGACGCCTTTTTAAACATAATATTGTGAACGTTGGGAAAAACCTTATTTCAAAATATAATCTACTAACTAACTAATATACTAATTTAACAAAATCTTTTTTTCTCTTTTCCGTCGAGACATAATATAATAATTAGATAACTAAAAGTGTATACTTAGAAATGATCACAAAATTTAATTTTACCTTTGATCATTTCCAACAAAGACGAAAAATAAAAGATCTGTAAAACGTGTTTTAAAAAAATAAAAAATGAAAAATCATTAAACATTAGATGTGAATATATACTAGTTGAATAAAGAGAAGAGAAATAGGCATTTCTAATAATGATTGTCTCAAATTGCTTCAATGGTGTACGTGAGTTGCTTCAATAGTGGGAGAGAGAAGGAGCATGAAAATAATGAGAAGAAAGCGTGAAAGAATCCTTTTTTATTTTTGATAAACTAAGTAAGAATCCTAAACAAACTTGTATAATTAATTTAGAGTCTAAGTTACCATATAATACTCTTTTTATTATTTTTATTTAAATATTTACAATACGTGATATATTAAGAGGAAAAAAATAAATATTTCTAAAAATAAGGTGACCGTGTAATTTTCTTGTCCACTGTCGATGGATAGTAGTTAAACTCTATTGATCTTTTTGTCTCAGATTATGCGATAGAGATAAAATTTGGGTTTTACATATTTTAAGTTGTTAATTATTGTGATTTATAGTAATTTATGTAATTTTTAAATAATATATGTTATTCCCGTTATTCCAATTTATGTGACACTAATAGAATTTTAAGAGTCATTCGAATTGTTTTATATGTTTTTTCAAATATTTCAAGTTATTAATATTGTGATTTATCGTACTTTTTTGCATTCAAATATTATTTGTTATTCTTTGGAAATAAATTTCCATTTTTTTAAAAAAAATGGGAATATCTAGAAAGTCTAATTTGAAGACGAAATTATGTTTTGACTCATTTTTTAACATGAATATTTGGAATGCAATTTGTGTTTGGATAATTTATATTTTGTAATTTATTTTTAAAAAAACTATCAAAAGTAATTTTAACTTGATCATTGGAAAAATGGTCCGAAATATATATGAACTTTGACGAAAATGGTTGTGACAATCCCAAACTTTGGACGAGTCCTATTACCCCCTTGCACTATTTAATAGTGTATTTTAAAGGTATATATGTGTCCAACTGAATCATTTACTCAGTCAATTGTAAGTGATTGTCTCGCACACGTCATTTAATCAATTAAATTAGTCAATTATTTTAATTAATTGATTTAAAAAAATATATTTGGACATTTGAGAAACTAAAAGGTGAAAAGAGTGATCTTTCCCCAACCTTTTTTCAAATCGTTTGTAATTAAAGAAACTTGATGATTAATCTACATTGTGGAGGGTCAAAAATTAGGTGTCAACAATAAGGTACAACATTCTTTAACTACTTTCAAACTTCTTAGTTACCTACTTTTACTTCCAGATTCAAAGTGAAACTTCCATACTAAAAAAAAGTATTGCTAATGTGCATAATTAGAGTCAAGTTTCATTTCATATAGTAACATAATTATTCAGCCCTCCAAGGTGTTCAAAATTTTACAGTTGAAACACCCCATTTTTCCTCACTTCGATAATCAATCTGTAATGAAAAACTCATACAGAATTCCAGGCATAAAAAGTTTAACTGTAATCATAAGAACTCTTACAGATGTTATTGACAACAACTTAGAGAAGACAGAGTGAAACTTAACTGACAACTTTGTAAAATGAGGTTTAAAGAGATGGTTTCAATATAATGAGTATATGGTCATCGTCATTTGAAAAGTTAGCCAGTTGAACCACCTTTTCTTAGAAGAAGTTGTAGAGGGTTTCATTTGACCTACATTTCAGAAAAAGTAAAAAGGAGTGGATGCTGTAAAAAGAAACAAAAGAAAAAAAAGGTACATAAGGAGTGAGAAGGGAAAAGGGAAAAAGAAAGAAACAATTGTCAAACAAGTCAAATCTTCATCAACTTTTGAAAATGTATTCATACGTAACAATTTGATATCGGCATCCGTGAAATGCAACATAATCTTAGAAAAATCGACAACACTTTTCGTCTTGTAACATATGGGAAGCTCATTCGAGGGATTTTTTTTCTCTTTCCCGTCAAGACATAATATAATAATTAGATAACTAAAAGTAGGGCTACGTATCGATCGGTTCGGTTCGATTTTGAAGTTTATCAGTTTGACTTATTAGTTATCGGTTTGTAGAGATGCTAAACCGTTAAAGAACCATTAATATATTGGCTTATCGGTTATTGGTTTATTGGTTATTGATTGTTATTGGTTCGGTTATCAGTTTAACCGTTAAGATTTGACACAAAAAAAAAAGTCATTAAAAATCACTTAGAAACAAGGTGACAAACCAAATGAACCATGCACATGAGTTCACAAGTTACATCTTGCTAAAAAACAAACACTTTTACATTGTAGAATATCCAAGAGTTTGAGACAGCCAGAAATAAAAGTAGGAAACTAAACTCTAAGTCAAGGACTTTATATACAAAATGATATAAATATTATTATTAAATTTACTATCGGGTTATCGGTAAACCCATTAAGAAAAGACCTCAAACCGTTAAGAACCGATAACCCGATAACAAAAAAAATCAAAATCGTTATCAAAACCTCTAAACCAATAACCCATTATTGATAAACCAATAAAAAATTTTCGGTTCGGATTATCGGTTTTGATTCGGTTTTGAACAGCCCTAACTAAAAGTGTATACTTAAAAATAATCACACAATTTAATTGTATATCTATAGATAGAGATTCTATAACAATAATAACTACGCCTCAATCTCAAATGATACAATGAAAAAACAACAGCTAAATAACAATGCAAAAATTGGAGGCAAATAAGTGAAAGTACATTTCCATTAACCTAACTGGAACCAATAGATATGCAAAAATACAGCATCAATATATTGATCACACACTATCTAAGTTAAATATGAAACAATGTTACAAATACCATTAAAACAGAAAAATGGCTGCCTGACAATCTTAGCCCACGAATTTCAAAAGAAATATCTATTATATAAATATATTTATCCATTAAGCCCCAGCAGCTCAGCTTTTCCACAAAGAGGTTTCTCATTCACAAATGTCACCAAGGGTCTTTCAGAGTAGTGTATTAGAAAAAAGTGGATGTTATTCCCGGGGACGAGCAAGCCAGAGAGAGCTCAGTGCTCGAAGCCGAGAGAAATAATCAGTGATAGCAAGAAGAGCACGAGCTGATTGGCGAGTTGTCAATATGCGATGCATTTGCTGCAATGTCTGTTGCCGAAGGTTATCAGCCTGAAAGGACATTTTAATTTATAGGTCAGCTTATTTACGTGGAAAAATATGACGAAAAAATCTTCAAACATGTGCAGAATGTGGTAAACATCTCTAGTAGTGGCGGATTGTGATTTGAGAAAGTCAGTTTTGAAATGTATTTCTCACACATGCTCACACATGTGTATAGTACGACCCTGAAGCATGGGTTCTACAGAACTTGTGAATCCATGGATTGATTTGCTACTGATTCCCAGTATGTTCCAAAGCAAATTTATGTATTGTCTTCAAAACAAATATGCAAACCTAAGGCTTGAAAAAGAGAATCCACAAGATAGATCATAAATGCACCTAATAAAGCCAATCCCGGATCTATGGACATCAAAATCAGTCAAATATTTCACAGCAGGAGTATGTACAACTCCAAAATTAATAAGGGAATAAGCAACTTACAAATTTCAACAATATCAAAAGGTTCTCTGCTTAAGGCTCTCTGGAACTTTCAATTGACTAAAATAATTAAGCTCATTGTCATAGAGCCACTATGAGGAGTGGTAAAACTTAAAATGTTCTCAGCCAACGTTCAACAGCAAATATGCAACTGCAGGTAGCTGGTCATTCTAGTAGACAGGAGACTATGTCATCAGTTGGCTAGGGATACTGTGAGGTAAAATGGACACTTTTCGTTTGGCTGGAGCCCAAAGTCGTTCAAAGATGTTATTTTGTGCAGTAAATAAGAATTAGCGGTTCCTAGCTTCACTTTCCCTAGAGTAAGCAAGAGTTCAAATCTAAGCAGGAACTTCAGTTTTCCTTCCCTTTCCCTCCCCAGGCCTCTCATTGCTTGTATTTCAAAAGGTATTGATGATAATAACAATATGCCGCAGTAAACAAGTTTGTTTGGATTAAATTGGAATATGAGAATCTAACAAAGAGACTTGGAATTTATTACTTCTCCCTTTTCCTTCTCCGAGTGCATCTATCATTTTCTTTTTTAAGGGACAACTATGGAAAAGGCTAGCCAACAGAAAGATGCACAAGTTTGACATGTCAATGATGATTCTGCTGGCCTTTAGGAAGCATTTCTGACAAACAAGTATATAATTTCAAAGGAAATAGACACAGATGTGAAGGATTAAGCACCTGCCGTATGAAGCGCTCAAGAGTTCCAAGCTTCCCCATTGCCATGGACATTTGACCCATATAATTTGCAACATTTCCAGAGGAACCTGAAGGTCTAAGAGACCCTGCGAGAGTCTCAGCCAAAGATTGCTGCAATGCCTCCATTCCCTGGGATAAAGCATCCTCAGCCTGTTGGGATGACTGTTGTAAGTTGTTGATCGCCAATAACTGTTGTTCAGTTAAAGGCTCCAACTGATTAATGAGCAGCTGCAACCAAGTGACAAGAAATTTAAGAACTTGCAGGGGTTGCTAGCATCTTGAAACAAGAACATTGCATACCAAAAGAAGATCTTCACCAAGAACTTCCCGCTAGAGAAGTAAGCAGACGTCATTCATCAAGAAGGTGGTCATATGCCCATATCAAAGGTCAGAAGCTCGCTCTATGTTTCATAATGAAGGAATATGCCAAAAGACTTCCATATAACAGAGAGAGAGAGAGAGAGAGAAAGAGAGAGAGAGAGAGAGAGAGAGAATAAGTAGGGTTTTAGATGTTGAACATAATTAGACAAATCAGAATGGAAGAAGGGAAGAGCAGAGGGAGAGTAACTAAAGCGAGGCCATACGGACAACAGTGATAATCTCTGCACAGAACCACCACCATGGGGACAGCAGATAGGAGGCGGAGCATACTGAAATCAGAATAGTGCACCTCAAAAGAGCATCCTTACTGAGAGCTTCTAGCCAGAGAAGTATACACAGGTAGTTTATCAAGATGCAACAGTAAATTAGGTCTGAAATTATCTTTAAAGAAAGAAAAAGAGAACTTGGGTCAGAAATTGATATTTCTTTTCTATAGTTCCTTTTAATGGTTAAATGAAAAAAGAACCACCATTCACAAGTATATGAGCTTTTATTTTTATATACTTTCTTGGTTATTTTTTGAGCCAAAGGGAGGGTGGAGAAATCTATTCACCGAGCTGTACATTCACTTGTGGGAAGACAAAGGCTCTCACCTTGAGAATTTCAGACGAACGGAATCCACCAAGCCACAAGAAGCATCTTTCTGCAGGAGTTTTCCACATGCCTGACAATATGTGAAAAACGTCAGCCTTTGCCGCATCCCCCTTTATCCTGAATATGTCATCATAGTGTGCCAAGATTTGATCAACTATTATGCGAAGTTCACCATCACCAGAATGAGAATTAATAGCTCCCCATAACTCATTAATTCGTCGGTTCTGCTCTTCCAACCATCGGGCATATTCTACATCAAATGCAAAAGCTCCTAGAAGGACGAGAAGTTGCATTACTTACTTTGATGGAATTTTATATTCAATCTTTAAAAAAACAATTATTCTGAATTCAAGGGCATTCCATGTTATATAAAGGAATAAAGACCACCAAAAAGCTGATGATTCACTACCCCACAGAACAACAATTATTGATGACTAATCTAAAAGCTTCTTTCATAGTTTAAGCTTCTCCTCCATGAAAACATACAACCAAGGAGGGAAATTGCTGTAGGATGGTGCAGCCTAAGCAAGAGACATAGAGAGGATATAAATCGCCTCTATGTGGATCTAGTTTCACATCACAACTATGGAGCCTTATAATGCTCCTTGGTTAGCATCTCATGAGTGTTCCCAGGAGCAGATGAGTTAATACGGTCAAGCTGAAGTGCAGATTGAAGAACTAAACTTTTGTGCCTTTTCTGGATTCTTTGGATTGAATGAAGTAAGAGACTATTCCATTATAGTTGAGAATGATAAAAATAATATATGCATTCAATTTTGAACAGACAAATGGACTATCTTGATGGATGAATGTGTAAAGCAGACACCCTGTGTGTACATACTTCTTGCACCATCTTGGTAAGTATTAATGAATGCATTTGAGTTATCCAGAAAAGGTAAAAGAAAAAGAATGCAATAGCCTCCAAACTAAACTTTTTCCCCTATTCTGGTCAGATTCTTCTCCATTCTTTATCAAAGTTAAACTTCCCCTTTCTTTTTAATGAAATGTGTACATGCCCAATGCCTTCAGGCAATAACTTCCTTGGCATGATGAAACATATAGGCAAATATAGCTTTGACAATTACGATAAATGAAGACCACTAATGAATCTGAAAGTCTATAGGATAATACTTTTATTAATAGATTAAATTTCAATTAAAGCATCAAGTGGTAAAATAAAACAATGAAGTCAAACAACGAAAACATAAAAAGTAAGAACCCTGATCTATCCAAGGCCTTCTAAGAATCAACCTACAAAACTATAAGGAAGCCCACCATTAAGATGTGTTAGAGTGTGTAAAAGTCCCACATTAGTTGGGGAATGAACTGGTGGTCTCCTTATATTGACTTGGTCAAACCTCTCCTCATGAGCTAGTTTTTGGGATTGAGTTAGGCCCAGGTGCCATATCTTTACATGGTATCAAAGCTAGGTCCATCCCCGTTTGGGCTCTCGGTCCACGCTCTAGTCGGGCCTGGGCATGAAGGAGGGGTGTTAGAGTGGGTAAAAGTCCCACATTGGTTGGGGAATGGACTGGTGGTCTCCTTATATAGACTTGGACAAACCTCTCTTCATGAGCTAGTTTTTGGGGTTGAGTTAGGCCCAGGTGCCATATCTTTACAAGATGCAAATCTATAGAGTATCTAATTAGTAACACATCATAAAGGAAATAGAACACAAAGTGAATATACAATCACTAACAAGGTTCACCAATTCCACCATTAATCTACTTATACTTGGTGATAACACATTGTTACCAGCCATAATGTTTTGTTCATATTTTGAAAAATCAGTCATTCTAGATTATCCAACATTAAAGAAGTGAAAAACATGTAATGATAAAAGTCTGAATGCAGAAGATGAGCATACCATTTCCACTCATTGACTGCGATTGATCTCCTGAACCTGAAATAAATATTACCTTTGGGGAAAGAAAAATATTGTCTCAAATAACTGATCGGAGAGATTGTGAGCTAATATCGACAGAGGTGCTAGATATTTAGTTGATCAAAGAAAGAAATAGTTAATGACACAAGATTTACTGAACAAACCTGTTGCCAAGCTCGTTGAAGCTCCTGTTCTAGCTGTGTCGGCTTCATCCTGCTGCTCTCCAACTGTTGAACATATGCCTGGACCAACAAAAAAACAATATGGGGATATAATGTCATTACAATAGGTGCACATTGATGTAGTATTGATACCGATATATATATATATATAGTATTTTCACCCATCTATGAAGTTCGATACACATTGAAAGTGTGACACTTTAGCTCATTATTGGACACTTGTAGAGAGAGAAATTGCTGAATCAGAATTAGCGGCTTTTAAATTGTCAGTTACAAGCATTTATCGCAAGGGCAATATGACAAAAGTTACAATACACAGATCAAATCCTTCATTTATTGAGGGTTCGACTAGATTCTGAACTAATACATTCTGACATTAAACCTTCTTTTTTCATCTTGATTAGTACGATGATACTGTACTTTGAGACCCACCAGATAAAATTTAAATGGAAACATTTAGACAGGCAGGTTTTGGATGACTGCTAACGTAAGGACTGTAAGGACTGTTAATTGCATTTCCATATATTAATCTCAAGTAAAAATATAGTGTATATCACATGAAACTGCAAATAGTTCCATAGAAAGAGAAATCACCTTTTTCCTTAGACGGCTTTTTCGAGCAGCTTCACGATTTTGAGCAAGTCTACGGAGTGTCTGCACAAAAAGAGCTCAATATCATATAAACATTTCTTTTCCTCATATTCCATCATTCGATATGTGATGATAAATGTGATACCTTTTGATCTTTCGGTCTGTCACTTTCATCAGAAGCTACGGCACACAGTTGTTGATTTAGGAACTGCACCATTAGAGATCAAATATCACGTTCATTAACTTTTAATACAGATTAGTTTCAAGGATTAAGTAAGATTCAGGAAAGTCTGGATGAATTAGTTAATGGTCTTCTTTAATCAGGAATGTTTTCTATTTCTTATTCTTATCCAATATTTAGGAAATAGGTTAATCGATCAAAACAATGTCTTAGTATTAGATTAAAGTCGTGTTTTTTCTCTTTTCTTGAGATGTTTGGTAACAGATGCTGCTTATCAAGCAGGGAGAACAGTTTCAAGATGTTCTACCCACGTATATAAACAACACACATAATGTAGCTTAGTCAGAAAAGCATAGTCAGTAAGGTGTTTGTTCTTAATATTCCTTACTAGTGTACTTACTTATGGTGAAAACTGTGTTTTGTAACGCTGTTGATTTGTAAATATCTAAGTGTGATTAGATAGGATTTTGTAGGATTTACATTGATCTAACAAAATCATATCTGATATGCTAGTGAATAGGTTAGTATATTAGAATCATCCCTTGATTCTGAAATCTCCTTGAATCAAGGGATTTGCTAGCTGGTTTACTTTTCTAAACTATAAATTTGTATCTCTATGGATGAAATTGTACAATTATGGTACCAAAACTTACATGGTATCAGAGCATTGACTGGGCTACGTCATCCAGCGGCATCAACAGGAGCCGAGAATTCTATTAGCAAAATTCTGACGGAGAACAATGAAGTCGTGGTGTGATATTTGCAAAAAATATGGGCACACTCGTAAGACTTGCTGGAATATCCATAGGAAATCGCCTAGCTGGAACAAATAAATGGCAGACAACCATGGTCAGGCCTTTCAGTGTACTAGTGAAGAACCAGGGCTATGATCTTCTCTAGAAATGTGACCTTTCACTAAGGAACAAGTAGAGCTACTGCACAAATTTCTCCAAGTTCTCCAACCTCAACTCCAAACCAGTAAAGCTGATCCTTCTACTCCCACTTGTTCTTTTTCCAAAGTAGGTAATGTACCATCTGTTTTTGTGAGTACATATTTAACTGGTATAAGTCCTTGGATCATAGATTCAGGGGCTAGTGAACACATGGCATGGAATACCCATTTTTCTCAACTTACACTCCTTTAGCAAGAAATTAAAAAGTCAAAGTTGCTGATGGTTCTTTCTCAGCAATTGCTGGATAAGGGACAGTTAAACTAACCCCTTTTTGACCCTTTTTGATGTCCTTCATGGTCCAAATTTGTCTCATAATATTTTATCCATCAGCAAACTGACTCAAAACCTTAATTGTCATGCTATCTTTGACTCTGTTTCATGCGTATTTCAGGACAAGGTCTCGGGGAGGATGATTGGCAATGCTAGAGAGTCTGAAGGTCTCTATTTTCTTGAAAACGGGGACAGTTCAGTAAATTTTAGTTCAGCTTGTTTGAACTCTGTTCAAGTTGATAATAAAGTCATGATATGGCACTATAGACTTGGTCATCCTAGTTTTCATTATTTGAAACTCTTGTTACCTCAGTTGTTTATGAATAAAAGTACATCTCCTCTTTCCAGTGTGAATTTTGTGAAATGGCTAAACACAGACGTTCATCTTTTTCTTCCCAAAAGTACCATGCCACAAAACTTTAAGCTAATCCATAGCGATGTTTGGGGACCTTCTAGGGTAGCAACTGTAAATGGAAAAAGGTGGTTTGTGAGTTTCATAGATGATCACACAAGACTAACTTGGGTGTACCTTTTGAAAGACAAAAGTGAAGTAAAACATATGTTTGAGGCTTTTTATGTTGTGGTCGAGACACAATTTCATGAGAATATTTAAATATTTCGGAGTGATAATGGGAGAGAATATTTTAATGACCATCTAGGGAGTTTTTTCACTTCCAAGGGAATAGTGCACCAAATTTCATGTCCTAATACACCCCAACAAAATGGACTAGCTGAGAGAAAAAATAGGCATCTTATGGAGGTAACTAGAGCCTTAATATTCACAAGTGGAGTCCCTAAATTTCTTTGGGGAGATGCTCTTTTGACATCCACCTATCTTATAAATAGGATGCCTTCCCGTGTTCTAGGTTTTAAAACCCCTTTCAGTATGTTCAAGACATACTTCCCTACTTCTAGATTGACCACTGATCTACCTTTGAGATTCTTTGGGTGTAGTGTATTTGTTCATGTTCATGATCATAATAGGAGTAAACTTGATCCACCTGCTAAAAAATGTGTTTTTGTTGGCTATGCCCCTAGTCAAAAGGGATACAAGTGTTATGACCCAAATACTAGGAAGGTTATTGTCACAATGGATGTCACATTTATTGAATCTCAATTATTTTTTGGAACTCATCTTCAGGGGGAGAAATATAGTGAAGATTCAATGGATAGTAAGGATTCTCGCGACCTCACATGTGAGAAACAAAAGGATCTAGGTTTTATGATAGATATGGGAGATAGTACTTTTGGTAATAACAACCTTGATAAGGTAAGAGATCCCAACTTATATAATGAAAATATGGAAATTGAGACAGTAGAGCCTTTTCATGATACAATTAATGACAAGGACAAGGAACAAACAAAGAAATTACAAGTTTACATGAGAAGAAACCGGAATCAAGAAAAAGAGACTAAGGACGCTCATCAGAACCAAAAGTCCACTCCGCAAGATCTTACTAATATACAAGGTAATTCTCCATAACCTAATTTTGATTTGCCCCTTTTTATTTTAGACCTTGATCTTCCAATTGCCAAACGTAAAGGGGTAAGAAAAGTCACAAACCATCCCATGTCAAAAAATAATTCATACAGAAACTTGTCTCCTTCCTATATAGCTTTTCTTTCTTAATTATCTGGAATGGAGATACCGAGAAATGTGCAGGATGCTTTGAATGTTCCCAAGTGGAAAGAGGCAATTCTAGAGGAATGAATGCTCTTAAGAGAAATGAAACCTTGGAAATGGTGGAACTACCACATGGAAAGAAACAGTGGGGATGCAAGTGGGTGTTTACCATCAAATTTAAATAAGATGTCGCTAGAGAGGTATAAGGCACGTTTGGTTGCATATGGGTTCACTCAAACCTATGGGATTGACTATCTTGAGACATTCGCTCCAGTTGCCAAGTTGAATTCAATCAGGGTTCTTCTGACCATTGCTGCCAATCTTGATTGGCCCCTTCAACAACTAGACGTGAAGAATACATTCTTGAATGGACAACTCAAAGAAGAAGTCTACATGGATCCTCTTCCGGGTTTTAAAGAAAGGTATGGAACTAGAGTGTGCAAGCTAAATAAATCTCTCTACGAGCTCAAACAATCTCCAAGATCTTGGTTTGAAAGGTTTACGAAGTGAGTAAAAAAACAAGGGTACACTCCAGGGTAAGCAGATCATACCATGTTCATTCGACACTCTCTTGAGGGAAAGACAACTATCCTAATAGTGTATGTTGATGATATCATACTTAGAGAATTTGAAGAATCAGTTGGCCTCAAAATTCGAGATCAAAGATTTGGATCAGTTGAAATATTTTCTTGGCAAGGAAGTAGCAAGATCAAGAGAAGGCATTATGGTGTCACAAAGGAAGTATGTACTGGATCTTCTAAAAGAGACGGGCATGAGTGGTTGTCGTCCAGCTGAAAGACCTATTGATCCGAATATAAAATTCAGAATTAAAGAAGGAATTCAGTTGACCAAAGTCAATATCAGAGACTAGTGGGAAAATTGATCTAATTATCACACACTCGACCTGATATAGTTTACATGAGCCGAGGGTCTATCAGAAACAAACTCTCTACCTTCACAAGGAAGAAGTAAGGTCTGTGTACACAGTACACACCACCCTCCCCGCACCACGCTCGTCGGATTACACTGACTATGTTGTATATTCTTTTGAATTGATGTCCTCTCTTTATTCTTTTATTATTGGTACATATATCTCCTCGTTGTCCCTCTTTTATTAAATAAGTCTCTTCGTCCTTCCCTCCCCCACACTTTCCACCCTCAACGTTCATTCCTCCATTTCAGTAACTCCTTCAATCATCTTTTACTGCATTGTCAAGTTCAACATTCAATAACAATGCATAAGAATCAGCAAGAACCCTTACTTAGGTTCCATGTCTTTCCTCCATTGACCCTTCATTAGTCTACTTTCATCGTCAACTATTGGCTCCACCCAGTATGTAGAAGCAGAAATAGATAAGAAACTTTTGCTGTGATAGTATCTCAAGGAGTTGGTTGATTTTTCATTTATTACTAAAAACATAGATTTTATGTCAATACCAGTTTCATTTTAAATGTGCTACAGAAATGTCTCTATTTTTTGTTGTTTGATCAAGTAAGGTTTTCATTGATAATAACAAGGCCAACTTCTCTGTATACAAGCGATATGCAAAAAAGGAGAGACCTACAAAAAATAGTTCTCTCCAAAGGACACACAATACTCTATACAAATAGGAAATACATGGGTACACCAAAAGAAAACAAAGGATCAGAGACTACTCAATTGCGCAAAGCTCATCTCCACCCCCTCAAAAGCTCTCCTATTTTATTTCTCTCTTTCCAAATGACCCACATTGGAGCAAGAGGAGTAAGTAGTAGCATTCCACGCCTTGTACCTTCTTCTCTCTTTCCACATTACAGACATGTCTCTCTTTTACTTATTACCGAGTAAAAGAGCATAAACATGTTTATATTCTCCTTGATATAGGGAGATGAAGAAGGTCTACTTGCCAAACCAGGTTTTAAAGGAGAACTAAATTCAAATAACAAAGTCGTCATAATCAATCAAAATTTGGACTTATTGAAGTCAAGACTAGTCATAGTTCAAAACATAAAATTAAATAATGACTAGATATGGATTTGAGAGGTAACTGACGTACCCTGTTCTTATCTTCAGTATCGGCATCTGTTGATGTACTAGGACTGATATAAGCCATCGTGGACTATAGCCAACTTTGCGGATAATCAATTGAAATTGAAACACAAATCAGATGTAGTATCTTCTGTAAATCACCAAGGCAGAAGCAGATGTCAATACATATCGACTTGCAGACATCAAGTAGGTAAAAGATATTTGGGTAACAATATCAAAGCACAAAAGACTTGTCTTCAGCCAACTCTCCAAGGGGATGAACACATGAATATTCTATCATCTCCCTCAATGTCATAACAGTATTGCCAAAGTGTGAACATATATTATCAGTATCACATAAATTGTAACAAGGGGAGTAACATATATTATTTAAAAATTACGTAAAAAGTATTATAAATCAGTTTCAGTTCTAGTGGTTGTATCCTGACATTCACTTCCTTGGTAAATATTGTCTTCCTTACTTTTTCATTTCTGACTGTCCCCAGAAGTTCCAGTAAGTGAGATAATGTTGTTTCCAGAATTTCAATTCATCAAGCTCCAAATTTTGATACGGGCTGGTGTAAACATTATCAGAAGGCTTAACAACATGAGACGAATGTGCACTTTTTGCCTCTGCGCTACTATCATGAATTTGACTTTCTTCTGCTAAAAGCTTTTCATCATCTTCCAACTCTTGTCCCAACAAAGTATTCTTTACTTGCAATCTGATACACAACTTTTCCTCCTTCTAAAGTATCATTGGCCTCACCTCCCTCCGTTATGAAATTATGAACAGTGTCAATTCCAACTTTATCCTCTTCTTTACTGTTGGAACCTGAAACCATCTCAACATTTTTATGTAAAGATTAGGTCATCTTCAATGCCAGATTGTATCATATTCTCAGACACTGATTCATAATATGAAATATCAAATATTCAAACTTTTGGAGCACTATCTAACATGTCCAACACCAGAGCATTTGGAATTCTAAAGGCACCTGAAACTCATTGTACAACTCTAGTTCCGGAAAGGGAAATATCTTTATCAGACCCATCCATAGATGTCCCGTAGCTAGCTCGTCCACAACAAAAGGCCTATCACTATATTCACCATGTCCTTCAACAAATACCCTATCTATCACTATATTCATCATGTCCTTCCATGGTTTCTGCATATGGGTCAGTTAAAGAGTCATCATAATTCCCCACACTGCTACCTCTTTCAACAATTTCTTCATCTCACTTAGGCTCTGCGAAAAATTGTAAAAGAGCATAGCAAAAGATCATTTACTTGATATATAATTGTGAAAAACAAATATAAATGCATAACATTGGAAGTGTTTTGTAGCATTGATAATGTCATCCAATATGAGTAATTAATACACTAACTTTTATTTTTCATATATCCACCACCACCTGGAGAAGTCAAAATTAGTTTGGACGTGTTTATAATTCACAATAAAAATTCTGCAAGTTCATATACATTATCTATTTCATTAACAGGGAATAACCAAATAATCATTGTGCAAGAAATAAGAAACAAAGAGTCAATGGTCAAAAACACACCTAAAATATTCGGTATTTGAGTTTCATCCCTAAACTATGAACTATCACCAACTATTTGTCAAAACACACGTCAACCATCAATAGTTCACTTCTCTACATGAATCGATGGTGATATTACATGTAAGAAACTCATACACATGATAGTTTAGGTAAGTTTTTCAACCTTCACTTCAGAAACAAATAAAGAAACATGGTGAATTTTTTGAAGCAACAAATATGACTTCCTTGTTTTGACATACTTCTCAAACACTAATAGGGTTTTCATTTCTTTCCAATATTCTAGTAGAGTTGGTTGTAGATATCAGCAAATTCACCCATTTGATCATTATCACTTGTAGACGCATTGAACTGACTGAGAGTTGTTGCATTAGAAAACCCAATTAAGGCAATTTCTCCAAATCTGATTCAAGAATTGGAGAGAATAGTAAGTGATAATGTAATTTGATCATTATGATTTCCATTTCTTTATCGTTTTGTTGCTTTGTTGACAAACGCTCATATGACTTCTCATTTTCGAGTATTTCTCCTTGTTCAGCAAGAAGAGGTATAAAAATGCATTTTCTTAGATCAAAAGTCCTTCTTTTTATGTTGATTGATATAAGATAAATGTAGCCATGTGAGATGAAAAGAAGCAAACAAAATATATAGTGATAATATTTTCATAAAGATAATAGACTATAAATAGAAATGCTATTGTAGTTTAACTACCACGTCAATAGTGTCTTCTTCTTCAATTTCTACGAAATACCCTCAAGTCTTTCTCAAAATAGAAAACTAATTGACACCTCCATATTCAAACCTAGAAGAGAGCAACTAAAAAGCATAAGTTGGGTGCTTGAAAAATGAATGATCAAACCACCTTAAATACAACTATGTAGAAGCTAAATTTACTCTTGAAAGATCAATAAATCTATTTTAATTGAACCAACTCTCTTTATAATCAATAGCAGCAACTAACTTCCATGACATGTTCAAGATATTGGAGAATACCTGTTTCTGATTAATCAGCTTTCAACTACTTTGGACATGTCGTTATCTCCTAATAGAAAAACTGTATCAGATCCTATTTTAAAGTCGTCAAAGCATAGTATCCTTTTGACTCTTGACTTGGTGACCTGGATTAAGTTCACCTGCATATATAACAGCCTATCAAATATATTACCACATTCATAAATAAAATAGGAAACTTATTTGGTTTCTAAATTAGATAAGCATAACAATTTCAGAAATGTAAATTAATAAAAAAACATATGGTTCTGTTAATTTAGACTCTTCTAGAACAAATATAAGTCTAGAATCTAGATTAAAAAAAATCGACGCCATGAAGAAATTCTTATTGCACATTTGAAATATCGCCAAGAAAAACAATTATGCTCAACAAATAAACTTATTTAGCAAAGATTCGAAGTATAATTAGCACAATCATCTACACTAGTCCACTTGTAGCAGTCTCTCCCTGAGTTTTCGGCCCCTTTTTTTCATTTAATTAGTTGATAACATCAAGTTCTACAAATGTTGCTTCACTTTTCATTATTTCTTCTGGTCAATTAAATAAATAATTTTATAAATAGACATATACAAATCAAGATTACATTTCAAGTGAATAACCATAAAAACAAAAGTAGAAAAGTAGATATACTAACAGGAAAAAATAACTCCACAAATAGACCCAACTCTAACCTAACACACTGGAAACCAATATAAATTGACATCTTTTTCTAAACATCAATTGGTGAGATCACCTGACTTTTGATTTTTTCCATTTCATACAACTAGCCAAGCTAAGCAAAATTATAAAAGAATACACCCAAGCGAGCTATTTGGACCGAAGGATATTAAAATCCATACCAGCACACATATCCAATATATATGCTCTAGCTATATAACTAATGATTAGAAACACTTTGCTCAAATAAATGTGTAAAATTCAAAAAATTAAATACAATTACTGATATGCATGTCCAGAAGAAGAAGAAGAATAACAAGGCACAAGAGATATAAACTGTGCAGAAACTTCTAATATAGCCATAAGAAAATCGGGCATCTTCTAGAGGACTCAAAATTCAATAGTAAAATGATGAACATTCATAGAGCCTTGAAGGTTAAATTGAAATTAAGCAAAATCCCTGTAAATATATGAAATGACAGCACTCTCAGATATCTTGAGAAGTATTAATGAGAAACGTCAGAGAAACCCAAACTTAAGCAGCAAAGTAGCAGTATATAGAGCAATACAAGAAAACACAGAGAATTTGAGTATAAAGAAGTGAAAGTGGAAAGAAGATGTCCATACAAAGACTAAGACTGAGCATGTGTCACGAAATGATAAGTATGAAATGGTGGCATGAGAGTTCTTATCTAATTGTAAACAAACCATCTCAATCTCTAAGATATTATTCACTCTTTGTTCGTTTGAATTGGAAGCTTTCTCTATTGAATTGTTTTACAAAAATAAGAGTTCATTAAAACCTTAATATTAGAAGCATAGTCATTTATTCTACAATCATAAGTAGACTGATCTTTACAACTCTTTTGATGGCGTGGGGCTCAATTTTTTCTGAAGATTCAGATACAATACAATAAATTTATGTGTTTTGATGAATTAAATCTAGTGTGCAGTGGTAAATCTGTATATGCACAATCTTAACCAGTGAGTCGAGCACAAACACACAAACAAAGGTTTATATAAGCTTTGGACTAAGAGCACACATACACACTCCAATCTGTATGACACCAGGAGAGGAGCTGCAACCCAATTAAAAGTTATATAAAAATCTGCAATAGATGTTCAATATTGGTGTAATTGCATCATTTTTATGCCCTTTCTATAAAATCTCTTACTTCATCAAAAGAAACATTGCAATAGATGTTCATATTAGTCGATATGTAATTAATGTATAACTACAAAGTCTACATCACTCTAGCTGGATGTTCCTTTTCTGAAAGCCCCTTTTCTTACTTTTTCTTTCTCAATAAAGACCACGGTGCTTCAGATTATCAATATTTGTGTTGCATCTCAATGTTAATACATTAACAGTGAGAAATGCATATTAATTGAATACAACTTGATTAAATCGAGAATGAAAATTAACGAAATAGATTCTAAACAATCAAAAAATAGTTCAAAAAGCTAAGAATATGTAAAAGACATAAAATACTGAATCACAAAAGAGGAAAATGTTGTCAAATCTCTCACAAGCTTATCAATGGGACAAAGCTGCAGAGAGAAAAAGGGGGAGGAAATTTCTAAAAATGACTATCGATTGCCATATAGTACTAACCCTTTGAGAATTTTGTCGAAGCACTTTTCTGTATTCTCATTGAATTCTTCGCAATACAATATAAACCTAAGAAATTGAGACAAAATAGTGAATAAGTACACGTATGTGCGAAATCAGTTAAAGGAAGAGCTCTAAAAGCTCACAAGATTTTTGGTGAGCTTTTTACTTCATTCTCTTCCTTTCTTGTTGCACCCATTTCATAGTGATGGTTCCTATCAACTTTTACCATTTTCCAAACAAAAACACATAAAAAGTGAAAAACAATTTTCACTTTAATAAATAAGAAATCAATATCTCAGGAAAAAAAAAATTAAACCCAGAAAATGTAAGGAAAATCCTAGAAATTTACTATTAGAATGTAAAATTACCTCTAATTTCAGAAGTCAAATTTGAAATTTCACTAAATTGATGCATCAGCAGACTCGAATCACTCCTCTAATTTTCCATTAATTTTGTCTCCCTCTCCAAAAATGTAATACCTCCATTTCTTAGTCTCTTCTCCTTCTCTGTCCAGAGTGAGAATGAAGAATAAAAAATTGAAGATGACCAAAAAGATGAAAAATGATGAAAGAACCAAAAGCAAAACAATTGAACACCGAGGATGTAGAAGGACACGATAGTACACGTGTTTATTCACCACTAAATAGGGCTCAAGGGTGTAGTACAAATTTTGATGCTATTAGTACAATTTTGTAGAGCTATGTTGGTACTCCATTTTGTTGGCTTATATATAAGAGTAATATATGGGGTATTGACTATTTCATGTGATGGATGTGTTCGTACGTATGTTAAAAATCATATGACTAATTTCTATCTAATTATATTTAATAAATTATAATACTAGCATAGAGATATTTAGTTATTAAAAAGTATCATACTTCAAAACATATTGCTAGACTAGAGCAAGCATGCTTGTGCTTGCTTTCACTATCATATCACTGAAGAGAAAGATGCGTGTGTCCAAGGAAAAGATGTGAGGCAAGCACTGCTACTTAACAATTTGACAATGAAACTCTGAACCACGTCCGTTAAACTTTGACTTCTTCCAAGTTTGTTTTAGTGAATTTTCTAAGTTATATTTAGCTTCCTACACATACATACTAGGTTCGTGGTAAACAATTTTGTAGTGGCTCGACCTCAACCTAAACTCGATTCTGACCTAAACCCCGACACCCGACCCAACCAGAACCCAGACTTGAGAAACTACCCTGACCACGACACTTGACCTTGACCTGATCCCGAAATAAGACCCGAACCTGACCCCAAAATGCAACACGCAACCTGACCCCAAAACCCAACATGAGACTTGACCTCGACCTCGAGATCCGACACCAACTCCTACTTGAGACCCTAACCCCAACACCCTACCCAACCCCGACCCCAACTTATGACCCGACCATAATTCCAACCTGAGACCATATCACGACCTGATATTTAACTCCGACCCGAGACCTAAGACCCAAACTCAATCCCAACCCGACACCTAAAACATGATCCTCACCTCGACCCCGAGACCCGACCCCGACCTGAGACTCAACATAGAACCCGAACTAACTTGACACATGACCCCGACACCCTAACCAAGACCTAACCCGACCTGAGATTCAACTAACCCACACCCGACTACCTCGACCTCCACTCGATCCCTAAGACCCGAACTCGATCCCAACCCAAACCTAAGACTTGAATCGAAACCCGACCAGAGACCCAAATGCAACCCTGAGACTCGACCTAAAACTCGACCTCAAGACCTAAAAATGACCCCGAAGCAGGCCTCGAGGACACCTACCTCGAGTCCCCACCCGCCCCCCACTTTGAGGTCCCCTCTCCCCCCCTCCCGCAAGGCCTGCCCACCTCGAAGCAGGCCTGCGGCCCCTACCCTTCGGCCCCGCCCGCCTCAAGGATTTCACGATGACATCACTGATGTGAGGCAAGTCTGTTGCATAACATTTTTACAATGAAACCCCGAACCACGTCCGTTAAACTTTGACTTCATCCAACTTTGGTTTAGTGCATTTTCTAAGTTATATTTCCAACACATACATACTAGGTTAGTTAGTAGTAAACAATTTTGTAGTGGCATAAACAACATTTAGCCTGATAATAATGTGAATGCGTTAATCCAATCAGCAAATAAGTAACCAGGAATGTGAACAATCATATCAGATAACTATCGTGAGTCTATACTGAAGAATCGTTATGGGAAAACAAACATAAAGCAGCGCAAGGTTTTTCCAGCTACTTGAAGGTTTTTTCTTTAATCGAGTCTACTATACTACCCCTATCCTGATTCATGAGTGTGCCTTGAATATTATGAATAGTGCTCTTTTGAGGTAAAAGAAAACTCATATTATATTTTTAAAACAACAATATAATAGTGCTCTTTTGAGAATCCCTCTTTTTCTTCCTATTGTGCCCCATTCCCGACCCGAGGCAGGCCCTCCACCTGCCTCGAGCCCACCTTCCCCGACCCAAGGTAGGCCACGCCTCGAGCCCGCCATCCCTGACCCAAGGCAGGCCCTCTGCTCGCCTCAAGCCCTCTACCCGCCTCCCCGACCCGAGGCAGGCCCTCTGGCCGCCTCGATCCCCCCGACCCGAGGCAGGCCCTTCGCCCGCCTCGAGCTCCCCTCACCCCGACATGAGGCAGATGCTCTGCCAGCCTCGAGCCCCCCTTCCCCCCGACCCGAGGCAAGAGCTCTGCCCGCCTTGAGCCCCCATCCTCCCAACCCGAGGTAGGAACTCTGCGCGCCTCGAAAGCCCTTCTCCCCGACTCAAGAAAGGCTCTCCGCCCGCCTCGGATCCCCTTCACCTCTCCTCGAACGGAGGCAGGCCATCGAGCCCCCAACCCCTTCCTCGACCCGAGACAGGCCCTCCGCCCACCTCGAGCTCACCTTCCCCCCTCCCCCACCCTGAGGCAGGCCCTCCGGCTACCTCGAGCCCCCTACCCCCCTCCCCGACTAGAGGCTGGCCTTCTTCCCACCCCCCGACCCAACCCGAGGCAGGCCATCCACCCGCCTTAAGCCTCCATTCCCCCTCCCCGATCCGAGGTAGGCCCTCCAGCCGCTGCGAGCACCTTTCCCCCTCCCCTACATGAGGCAGGCCCTCCAGCCGCCTCGATCCCCCCTTCACCCTCCCCGACCCGAGGCAGGCCCTCCATCCGCCTCGAGCCCCCTTCCCCTTCCCTACCCGAGGCATGCCCTTTGCCAGCCTCGAGCCCTCTCTCCTTCCCACCCGAAGAAGGCCCTCCTCCTCCCGCCTAAAGCCCACCCTCCTCCTCGACCCGAGGAAGGCCCTCAGTCAGCCTCAAGCCCCCCTCCTCCCCGACTCGAGGCAAGCCCTTCGCTAACCTCGAGACCCCCGCTCCTCCTCGACCTGAGGCAGGTCCTCCGACTGCCTCGAGCCCTTCTTCCCTGACCCAAGGACGACGCTCTACCCGCCTCAAGCCTTTTCTCGACCCGAGGCAGGCCTTTCACCAACCTTTAGACCTCGACCTGAGGTAGGCCCTCCACACGCCTCGAGCCCCCCTCTACACAAGGCAGGTGCTTTGCCCGACTCGAGCCCCTCCTACCCCCTACCCAAGGCAGGCGCTCCGCCAGCCTCGAGCCCCCTACTCCTGACCCGAGGTAGGCCCTTTGCCCGCCTCGAGCTCCCCCTCTCCTCTACCAAAGGCAGGCCCTCCGCCTTCCTAGAGCCCCCAAACCCTCGACCCTAGGCAGGGCTTCCCCCCGCCTCGAATTCGCTCCTATCGACATGAGGCAAGCCCTCCAGCTGACTCGAATCCCCTCCCCCCGATACGAGATAAACCCTCCGCCCACCTCTAGCCCCCCTCCCCCCTGACTAGAGACAGGCCCTCTGCTCGCCTTGAGTCCCCACTCCCCTAGGAACTAAGGCTGGCGCTATGCCTGCCTCGAGTTAGATGCATATTTTCATCAAATCCTTCGCGATGAAGCCTTACTCTCCTTGACTTTCTTGGTGGAGACAATACCTCAGGGAGGGCCATCATGTGTATTGAGATCTGATACCTTGGAATTTGTAGGCTCTCGGTTGGAAGCAGAGCTGGTTCCGTAGGTGGAGATCCTGATGAGAAGTACCTAAAGAAAGGAAAAGTTCAGTACCCACATCAACCATAAGTGTGCAAACTAAACAAGATGAAGAATAAACATATCAATACTCCAATGCTTGGTGTGCTGAGATGCTAGCTTTTGGATCGTAAGTAAACATCTTTGACAGAAGATCTAGACAGTCATCAGTAGCCGTTGGAAACAGTGTTTTGAATGGTTGTCCAGGGATATATTGGTACTCAACATAATCCGGCAAGCAGACCATATCATGCCACTGTGAAGGCTTTGGGGTGGAAAAAATCTTCCCTAGCTGATCAATATCATTGTTTCCCTAATATAGTGACAGATTTCAAAGAAAATTATTGGCTAAAATAACAATAGGCATATAGGAGTAGTGAATGTAGCATATAAAGTGAAACAGAAGTTCAAATAGTTATTGAAGAACTTATCATAGAAAAGGACCATCATAAAATCATGGAAGTGAAAAAATGTTCAGTCTAGCTCAATAAGTAATTTGCTTTTCACAATGGCTTCATTTTCAACTGCACATGAAGTTGTCTAGAACAGAACGTGAAGGACAATTACTTCACAACTTCTATTCTACTAGTGAAACTTTTGTAAATTTAACGAGAACACATAAAAAATTTGACCAAGTAACGAAAATTAGTGGGCAAGTTCTTCGAAGAATAATAACAGGACATATCATGAACATTTAGATGATATGCCTTCCATTGCAAAACCACTAATCAAAACAAGCAATAAAATAAACCACTAATCATGTTCAAGCCAACTAGAAAAGAGATGCAATAACGAACAAGAAGTAAAAACATAGGCAACTAGAAAAGAGATGCAATAACGAACAAGAGAAGTAAAAGATGCAATAACCAATTGATCAAGATTCTATCTCTAATACAAGTTGTCTCTCAATGAAGGGAATGAAAAGGGGTTTGTTTATATAGAACGAAGGCAAATTCCTAATTCCCAATTCGAAATTAGGATTTCTTTTCGAGGACAAAGAATATACTAGAGATTATCAACAAATTGGATTTCTTTTAAGGCTCTCGGAAACTTTCAAATGACTAAAAAAATTGAATTCACTGTCACAGAGCCACAATGAGGAGTGGTAAAACTAAAAATGTTCTCAGCCAGCATTCAGCAGCAAATATGCAACTGCAGGTAGCTGGTCATTCTAGTAGACATGAGAATATGTCATCAGTTGGCTAGGCGTACTGTGAGGTGATATGGGCACTTTGCATTTGGCTAGGTTGTTCAAAGATGTTATTTTGTGCAGTAAATAAGAATTAGCGGTTCCTAGCTTCACTTGACCTAGAATAAGCAAGAGTTCAATTCTAAGCAGGAACTTCAGTTTTCCTTCCCTTTCCCTCCCCATGCCTCTCATTATTTGTATTTGAAAATGTATTGATGATAATAACAATATGCCGCAGTAAATAAGTTTGTTTGGATTAATTTGAATATGAGAATCTAACAAAGAGACTTGGAATTTATTACTTCTCCGAATGCATCTCTCATTTTCTTTTTTAAGGAGACAACTATGGAAAAGGCTAACCAACAGAAAGTTGCACAAGTTTGACATGTCAATGATGAATCTTCACGCTTTTAGGAAGCATTTCATACAAAGCAAGTATATAATTTCAAAGGAATTGACACAGATGTGAAGGCTTAAGCACCTGCCGTATGAAGCCCTCAAGAGTTCCAAGCTTCCCCATTGCCATGGCCATTTGACCCATATAATTTGCAACATTCCCAGAAAAACCTGAAGATCCAAGAGACCCTGCTAGAGTCTCAGCCAAAGACTGCTGCAATGCCTCCATTCCCTGGGTGAAAGCATCCTCAACCTGTTGGGATGACTGTTGTAATTTGTTGATCGCCAATAACTGTTGTTCGGTTAAAGGCTCCAACTGATTAATGAGCAGCTGCAACCAAGTGGCAAGAAATTTAAGAACGAGTATTGCAATTGATCAAGATAACTGGAAAATGGAGTAATAAACTAAAAGTAGCAATGAAAGCTTGAAAAGCTGAACAAGAAGTAAAAACATAGGCAACTAGAAAAGTGATGCGGAGAAGTAGAAGATTTGATAGAGGCACCAATTGATCAAGATTCTATCTATAATACAAGTTGTTTCGGGGTTTGTTTATATAGAACGAAGGAAAATTCCCAATTCAAAATTTGGATTTCTTTTCAAGGACAAAGAATATACCAGAGATTCTTGCGAAATCCAAAAGTGAGAATTAAAAACAAGCAGATTGAAAACAGAGGTATCAATTGATCAAGAAAACTGGAAAACGGAACAATAAACTAAAAGCAGCAATGAAAGCTAGGAACAAATGAGTAAGCAACTAGAAAACAGATGCAATAACGAACAGGAGAAGTAGAAGATTTGACAGAGGCACCAATTGATCTGAAGGCAAATTCCCAATTCGAAATTTGAATTTCTTTTCAAGGAGAAAGAATATACCAGAGATTGATGAACATAGTTGTCTCATCTTTGCCTCGTACTCGGTGTCGCTGGGAAGAAGACGACGAAGCTTCGGTTGCTCGCCATGTATCGACGAAGGTACGTTTGAGTTTGAATTTGAATGTTGTAGAGACGCCTTTTTAAACATAATATTGTGAACGTTGGGAAAAACCTTATTTCAAAATATAATCTACTAACTAACTAATATACTAATTTAACAAAATCTTTTTTTCTCTTTTCCGTCGAGACAAAATATAATAATTAGATAACTAAAAGTGTATACTTAGAAATGATCACAAAATTTAATTTTACCTTTGATCATTTCCAACAAAGACGAAAAATAAAAGATCTGTAAAACGCGTTTTAAAAAATAAAAGACGAAAAATCATTAATCATTAGATGTGAATATATACTAATTGAATAAAGAGAAGAGAAATAGGCATTTCTAATAATGATTGTCTCAAATTGCTTCAATGGGGTACGTGAGTTGCTTCAATAGTGGGAGAGAGAAGGTGCGTGAAAATAATGAGCAGAAAGCGTGAAAGAATCCTTTTTTATTTTTGATAAACTAAGTAAGAATCCTAAACAAACTTGTATACTTAATTTAGAGTCTAAGTTACCATATAATACTCTTTTTATTATTTTTATTTAAATATTAACAATATGTGATATATTAAGAAGAAAGAAATAAATATTTCTAAAAATAAGGTGATTGTGTAATTTTCTTGTCCACCGTCGATGGATAGTATTTTTTACCATGAACATTTGAAATGCAATTTGTGTTTGGATAATTTATGTTTGCAATTTATTTTTAAAAAAAACTATCAAAAGTAATTTTAACTTGATCATTGGGAAAATGGTCTGAAATATATATGAACTTTGACGAAAATGGCTGTAACAATCCCAAACTTTGGACGAGTCCTGTTAACCCCTTGCACTATTTAATAGTGTGTTTTAAAGGTATATATGTGTCCAACTGAATCATTTACTCAGTCAATTGTAAGAGATTGTCTCGCACGCGTCATTTAATCAATTAAATTAGTCAATTAGTTTAATTAATTGATTTAAAAAAAAATATTTGGACATTTGAGAAACTAAAAGGTGAAAAGAGTGATCTTCCCCCAACCTTTTTTCAAATCGTTTGTAATTAAAGAAACTCGACGATTAATCTACATTTTGGAGGGTCAAAATTAGGTGTCAACAATAAGGTACAACATTCTTTAACTATTTCAAGCTTCTTAGTTACCTACTTTTACTTCCAGATTCAAAGTGAAACTTCCGTACTAAAAAAAGTATTGCTAGCTTGCATAATTAGAATCAAGTTTCATTTCATATAGTAACATAATTATTCAGCCTTTAAAGGTGTTCAAAATTCTACCGATGAAACACCACATTTTTCCTCACTTCGATAATCAATCTGTAATGAAGAACTCATACAAAATTCCAGGCATAAAAAGCTTAACTACAATCATAAGAACTCTTACATATGTTATTGACAACAACTTAGAGAAGACAGAGTGAAATTAACTGACAACTTTGTAAAATAAGGTTTAAAGAGATGGCTTCAATATAAATGGTAAATGATCATCGTCATTTGAAAAGCTAGCCAGTTGAACCACCTTTTCTTAGAAGAATTTGTAGAGGGTTTCATTTTCCCTACATTTCAGAAAAAGTAAAAAGGAGTGGATGTAGTAAAAAGAAACAAAGAAAAAAAAAGGTAAATAAGAAGTGAGAAGGGGAAAGGGAAAAAAGAAGAAGAAACAATTGTCAAACAAGTCAAATCTTCATCAACTTTTGAAAATGTATTCATACGTAACAATTTGATAACGGCATCCGTGAAATGGAACATAAACTTAGAAAAATCGACAACACTTTTCATCTCGTAACATATGGAAAGCTCATTCGAGGGATTTTTTTCTTTTTCCTGTCAATACATAATATAATAATTAGATAACTAAAAGTGTATACTTAAAAATAATCACACAATTTTATTGTATATCTATAGATAGAGATTCTACAACAATAATAACTATGCCTCATCTCAAATGATACAATGAAAAAACAACAGCTAAATAACAATGCAAAAATTGGAGGTAAATATGTGAAAGTACATTTCGAAAGAAATATCTATTATCTAACTATATTTATCCATTAAACCCCAGCAGCTCAGATTTTCCACAAAGAGGTTTCTCGTTTACAAATGTCACCAACGGTCTTTCAGAGCAGTGTATTAGAAGAAAGTGGATGTTATTCCGAGGACGAGCAAGCCAGAGAGAGCTGAGTGCTCGAAGCCGAGAGAAATAATCAGTGATAGCAAGAAGAGCACGACCTGATTGGCGAGTTGTCAATATGCGATGCATTTGCTGCAATGTCTGTTGCCGAAGGTTATCAGCCTGAAAGGACATTTTAATTTATAGGTCAGCTTATTTACTTGGAAAAAAAATGACGAAAAAATCTTCAAACATGTGCAGAATGTGGTACACATCTCTAGCAGTGGCGGATTGTGATTTGAGAAAGTCAGTTTTGAAATGTATTTCTCACACATGTGTATAGTACGACCCTGAAGCATGGGCTCTACCGAACTCGTGAATCCATGGATTGATTTGCTACTGATTCCGAGTATGTTCCAAAGAAAATTTATGTATTGTCTTCAAAACAAATACACAAATTGAAGGCTTGAAAAAGAGAATCCACAAGATAGATCATAAATACAACTAATAACGCCAATCCCAGATCTATGGACGTCAGAATCAGTCAAATATTTCACAGCAGGAGTATGTACAACTCTCCTAAATTAATAAGGGAATAAGCAACTTACAAATTTCAATAATATCAGAAGGTTCTCTGCTTAAGGTTCTCTGGAACTTTCAATTGACTAAAATAATTGAGCTCATTGTCATAGAGCCACTATGAGGAGTGGTAAAACTTAAAATGCTCTCAGCCAGCGTTTAACAGCAAATATGCAACTGCAAGTAGCTGGTCATTCTAATAGACAGGAGACTATGTCATCAGTTGGATAGGGGTACTGTGAGGTGAAATGGACACTTTTCGTTTGGCTGGGGCCTAAAGTTGTTCAAAGATGTTATTTTGTGCAGTAAATAAGAATTAGCTGTTCCAAGCTTCACTTTTCCTAGAGTAAGCAAGAGTTCAATTCTAAGCAGGAACTTCAGTTTTCCTTCCCTTTCCATCCCCAGGCCTCTCATTGCTTGTATTTCAAAAGGTATTGATGATAATAACAACATGCCGCAGTAAACAAGTTTGTTTGGATTAAATTGGAATATGAGAATCTAACAAAGAGACTTGGAATTTATTACTTCTCCCTTTTCCTTCTCCGAGTGCATCTCTCATTTTCTTTTTTAAGGAGACAACTATGGAAAAGGCTAACCAACATAAAGATGCACAAGTTTGACAAGTCAATGATAAATCTGCACGCTTTTAGGAAGCATTTCAGACAAACCAAGTATATAATTTCAAAGGAATAGACACAGATGTGAAGGATTAAGCACCTGCTGTATGAAGCCCTCAAGAGTTCCAAGCTTCCCCATTGCCATGGCCATTTGACCCATATAATTTGCAACATTCCCAGAGGAACCTGAAGGTCCAAGAGACCCTGCAAGAGTCTCAGCCAAAGACTGCTGCAATGCCTCTATTCCCTGGGATAAAGCATCCTCAGCCTGTTGGGATGACTGTTGTAAGTTGTTGATCGCCAATAACTGTTGTTTAGTTAAAGGCTCCAACTGATTAATGAGCAGCTGCAACCAAGTGGCAAGAAATTTAAGAACTTGCAGGAAAAATTAAGTCAATAATCTCTTCTCATCACCTTTAACCCTTGAAAAGAAAAAGAGAAAAAAAAAAGGAAGGAAATGTCCAATGGATATTAGAATGTACCTAGTTTTCTAAAGAAGGAGTTAGGGGTGGATGGAGAGGTCTTACTAAAGCAAGACCATCAGAGAAATGGAAACATTAAGAGCTGTTTATTTTACAGAAAAGAACAGCAACACAAAGACGATAAATAGGAGTTGCAAGCATCTTGAAATAAGAGCATTGCATACCAAAAGAAGATCTTCACCAAGAACTTCCCGCTAGAGAAGTAAGCAGACGACATTCATCAAGAAGGTGGCTATATGCCCATATCAAAGGTCAGAAGCTCGCTCTATGTTTCATAGTGAAGGAATATGCCAAAAGACTTCCATATATAAGAGAGAGAGAGAGAATAAGAAGGAGGTTTTATATGCTCAACATAATTAGACAAATCAGAATAGAAGAAGGGAGGAGTAGATGGAGAGTAACTAAAGCGAGACCATAGGGACAACAGAGATAATCTTAGCACAGAGCCACGACCATGGGCATACAGTATGCCGCATATTGAAATTAGAATAGTGCACCTCAAAGAAGCATCCTTACTGAGAGGTTCTAGCCAGAGAAGTATACACGGGTAGTTTATCAAGATGTAGCAGTAAATTAGGTCTGAAATTATCTTTAAAAAAAGAAAAAGAGAACTTGGGTCAGAAATTGATATTTCTTCTTTACAGTTCCTTTCAATGGTAAAATGAAAAAAGAACCACCATTCACAAGTATATGAGCTTTTATTTTTTTATATTTTCTTGGTTATTTTTTTAGCCAAAGGGAGGGTGAAGAAATTTATTCACCGAGCTGCACATTCACTTGTGGGAAGACAAAGGCTCTCACCTTGAGAAGTTCAGACGAACGGAATCCACCAAGCCACAAGAATCATCTTTCTGCAAGAGTTTTCCACATGCCTGACAATATGTGAAAAACATCAGCCTTTGCTGCATCCCCCTTTATCCTGAATATGTCATCATAGTGTGCCAAGATTTGATCGACAATTATGTGAAGTTTACCGTCACCAGCATGAGAATTAACAGCTCCCCTTAACTCATTAATTCGTCGGTTCTGCTCTTCCAACCATCTGGAATATTCTACATCAAATGCCAAAGCTCCTAGAACGACCAGAAGTTGCATTACTTACTTTAATGGAATTTTATATTCAAGCTTTACAAAATCAATTATTCTGAATTCAAGGGCATTCCATGTTATATAAAGGAATAAAGACCACCAAAAAGCTGATGATTCACTACCCCACAGAACAACAATTATTGATGACTAATCTAAAAGCTTCTTTCATGGTTTAAGCATTCAACCAAGGAGGAGGGAAATTGCTATAGGGTGGTGCAACCTAACTAAGAGGCACAGAGAGAATATAAACCGCCTTTTAGTGGATCTAGTTTCACATCACAGCTATAGAGCCTTATAATGCTCTTTGGTTAGCATCTCATGAGTGTTCCCAGGAGCATATGAGTTAATACGGTCGAGCTGAAGTGCAGATTGAAGAACTACACTTTTGTGCCTTTTCTGGATTCTTTGGATCAAAAGAAGTAGGAGACTGTTCCATTATAGTTGAGAATGATAAAAATAATATAGAAGAGCATTCAATTTTGAACAGACAAATGGAATATCTTCATGGATGAATGTGTAAAGCAGACACCCAATCTGTACATACTTCCTGCACCATCTTGGTAAGTGTTAATGAATGCATTTGATTTATCCACAAAAGGTAAAAGAAAAAGAATGCAATAACCTCCAAACTAAACTTCTTACCCTATTCTGGTCAGATTCTTCTCCATTCTATATCAAAGTTAAACTTCCCCTTTCTTTTTAATGAAATGTGTAGATGTCCAATGCCTACAGGCAATAATTTCCTTGGCATGATGAAACATATCGGCAAATATAGCTTCGACAATCACGATAAATGAAGACCACTAATAAATCTTGTAAAATATAGAGATAATGGAACAATCTTCCTTCTCATATCATTTCATGGATGAGGGTTATTTATATGTGTACAAGCAAGTCTATCTAAGGACACAAAATCTGATGCAAATCTTATCTAAGGAAAAAAAATCAGAAAATCCCTAAATATATTCTATCTATGATTGTGCTATGTATACAATATGATAATATGTCTATGTACATTCAGTAACACTCAGCATAGATATTAATCATGCCCAACTTGTATCAAAGATATTCCACTCGAGTTCCATTTAAAGCCTTCGTGAATATATCTCCCAATTGCTCTCCTGTCTTCACATAACAAGTGGAAATCATGTTCTCTTGAATCTTTTCACTAATAAAGTGATAGTCAACCTCAATATGCTTCGTCCATTCATGATACACTGGATTTGAGGTTATGTGTAGAGCAGCCTGATTATCACACCAAAGTTTTGCTGGAGACAAAGGCTTCAACCAAACCTCAGTTAAAAGGTGATGTATCCATAGTATTTCACATGTGGATTGAGCCATTGCTCTATACTCGGATTCTGCACTAGATCGAGATACAACATTTTGTTACTTACTTCTCCAAGATACAAGATTTCCACTAACAAAGACGCAGTAGCCAGTTGTAGATCTTCTATCAATTCTTGATCCAGCCCAATCAACATCTACAAAACACTCAATATGAGTATGTCCGTGATCACTATACAATATGCCAAGACCAGGAGCTCCTTTCAAATAACATAAGATTTGCTCCAAGGCTGCCCAATGTTTGACTATCGGTGCAGACATGAATTGACTTACAATATTAACAGCATAAGCAATATCTAGACGGGTTACCGTGAGATAGTTTAGTTTCCCAAATAACCTTCTGTATCTTTCTGGATCATCAAAAAGGCCACCATCATCCTTAAAAAGATGTACACTAGGAACCACTGGTGTGCTGCATGGCTTGGCTCCTAACTTTCCAGTTCTGCAAGTAGGTCAAGTACATACTTTCTTTGGGACAAGAAAATTCCTTTCTTGCTTCTTGTTACTTCTATGCCCAAGAAGTGTTTCAGCTGCCCCAAGTCTTTGGTATGAAACTTGGCATGTAAAAACTTCTTGAGCGAAGAAATACATGTACAATCATCTCCTGTAATAATAATATCATTAACATAGACAACTAGGAGAATGATACCAATGGTTGATTGTCTATAAAACACTGAGTGATCACACTTGCTCTTTTGCAATCCAAACTCTTGAACTACATCGCTGAATTTTCCAAACCAAGCACGAAGACTTTACTTCAAACCATATAGAGACTTCTTCAGATGACAAACTTTCCCATACTCCCCCTAAGCAACAAACCCTGGTGGTTGCTCCATATATACCTCTTCATGAAGATCACCATGAAGGAATGCATTCTTGATATCCAACTGATGTAAAGGCCAATGTTGAGAAGCAGCCAAGAAAATAAACAAGTAGACAAAGGCGAGCTTGGCTACTGGAGAGAAGGTATTAGAATAATCCACCCCATAATCTCAGCATAGCCTTTAGCTACAAGTCTAGCCTTAAGTCTTGCAACAGAACCATCTGGATTAACTTTGACTGTAAGCACCCACTTGCACCCTACTGCTTTCTTTCCTTTGGGTAAATCCACCAAATCCCAAGTATGATTTTCATCTAGAGCATGTATCTCCTCAAGCACTGCGTCATGCCATCCAGGATGATTTAAGGCTTCTCTCACTGTTTTGGGGATAGATATAGAGTCTAGAGAGGCAATCAAACAACTAGATGCTGGAGATAAGCAGTCATAAGAAACAAAATTGGCAATGGAATATTTGGATGTGCATTGACGTGTACCTTTCCGAAGAGCTATTGGAAGGTCAAGATTTTCTGAAGCATTAAGTGAAGGAGGATTTGATAACAAAGGAATTGATGTAGGACATGTGTCATCAGTTTCTCACCTCCGTGTGTAAACTTGGACAATTGGTGGTCTTGCTGGTACAGATGGAGCATGCGCTGAAGGCATAATAGTTGATTGATGCTCAATAAAAGAACTAGGAGATAGAAGAACAACATCATCTGATTGATCTGTCACAACACGGGTAACTCGATAAACTAACCATTCATCTTCCTCCCTTTGACTTGTAGAAACGGGAGGTGCATAAAAGAACATCAGTTGATGCCAGATATTTGCCAAGTTTAGTAGAATAACATCGATACCCCTTCTGAAGGCGAGAATAGCCCAAGAAAACACACTTCAATGCCTTCGGGTCTAACGTGGTAACAGATGGTCGAACATCTCGAACATAACATGTGCTACCGAATACCTTAGGTTCCATCGGAAATAGTGACTTATTGGAAAAAGAACACTATAAGGCACATTACCAACAAGCACAGTTGATGGCATGTGACACTGTGAGGCACATTACCAACAAGCATAGTTGATGGCATAATTAATCAGAAAACAAGCCGTAGAGACCGCATCTGCCTAAAACTTTTTAGGAACCTTAATTTGGAACAAAAGTGTTTGGGCTGTGTCAAGTAGATGTCTATTCTTCCTCTCAGCAACTCCATTTTGAGAGGGTGTATCAATACATAAAGATTGATGGAGAATACCGTGTTGTCTTATGTAAGGCTGGAACATTTCTGACATGTATTCTTTAGCATTATCACTACGTAGAATGCATACCGAAGCATTGAATTGAGTTTTGACTTTAGCATGAAAGGCACAAAAGTGAGTAAATACTTCAGAGCGACTCTTCATAAAATAAATCCAAGTCATTCGAGAGAAATCATCCACAAAAGTGACAAAATACTTATGCCCAGTTTTGGAAATAACAGGACATGGTCCCCAAACATCAAAATGAACTAACTCAAAAGCAGACTCAACATGTTTATTAACCCTTGGACTTAATGAGATGGGATGGTGTTTTGCAAATTGACATGACTCACAATCCAATGTTTAGTCAGATGATGGACTAGAACCAGACATTTTGAACTAATGTTTAGTCCAAAAAGATTTAAAAATAGATTATAGATGACTATGGATAACAAAGGCTGCAACCAAATTAACCAGATTTGTGAATAAGTTGTCTGCCAACAAAGATGTCCCTCACAGACCAATAAGATATTTGGACAATAGTGAGACCTGAACCCAATCTGAAAATAGACTTGAACAGACCTAAAAATATACTTGAAACTTCACCCAAGTTCTAAAAACAAACAGTCTCCAAACAGAATTCTTGAATCTAGACAGTACCACTGGAAAGGTTCAAATAGCATATGAATCGGAGATCCATAGATACCAAAACCCAATGTTCAAAATTAATGGTGGTTGGAAAAAGAGATCAGAAAATCTTTTAAAGAGCTAGAGTAAAAAAATGGGAAGTGAACAACACTCCTTCCAAGCAGAGGTTTAAAGCCAAAAGATTACTAGAATATATCGTGAAGGCTGAGACAGTATCGGGGCAGTAAGCCAAAATCAGTTCTGTCAGACCACGACTGGCGAGTGAAAGATAGCTGAGACCTCCTCTCAGGCTACAATGAAGACATGAAATTTCTAATCAATGATTTTGAGCCCTAATGGCTCTGATACCATGTAAAATATAGAGATAATGGAACAATCTTCCTTCTCAGATCATTCCAAGGATGAGGGTTATTTATATGTGTACAAGCAAGTCTATCTAAGGACACAAAATCAGAAGAAAATCTTATCTAAGGAAACAAAATCAGAAAATCCCTAAACATATTCTATCTATGATTGTGCTACGTATACAATATGATAATATGTCTATGTACATTCAGTAACAAAGTTAGGCCTAGGTGTCATATCTTTACATGGTATCAGAGTCAGGTCCATTCCCATTTGGGTTCCCGATCCACGCGCCAGTCGGGCCTGGTCGTGAAGGGGGGTGTTAGAGTGGGTAAAGTCCCACATTGGTAGGAAAATGGACTGGTGGTCTCCTTATATGGACTTGGGCAACCCTCCCCTCATGAGCTAGCTTTTTGGGTTGCGTTAAGCCTAGGTGTCATATCTTTACAAATCTGAAAGTCCATAGGAGAAATAATACTTTTATTAATATATTAAATTTCAATTACAGCATCAAGTGGTAAAATAAAACAATGGAGTCAAACAACGAAAAAAATAAAAAGTACGTAAGAACCCTTGATCTGCCCAAGGCCTTCGAAGAATCAACCTAGAAAACTATCAGGAAGCCCACCATGATGATGCAAATCTATAGAGTATCTAATAAGTAACACATCATAAAGGAAATAGAACAAAAAGTGAATATACAGGGTGTGTTTGGTATGAAGGAAAACATTTTCTCGAAAATGTTTTCCATTTTTCTCATGTTTGGTTGGCTTAAATGTTTTGGAAAATGTTTTCAAAATAAACTTATTTTCCTCAAATTTAAGAAAAATAACTTCCCTTAAAAAATTAAGGAAAACATTTTTCAAAATTTTCCTCCACCCTCAAATCACAATTTTTTTCTTACACCATCCCTACCCTCGACCCCCACCAGCCTCCACCCCACCCCCAATTTTTTTTTAAAGTTCATTTCAAAAAATATTTTCAATTTCAAATTTTTATGTTTTTACCTCATCCCCCCCCCCCTGAGCCCCCCACGCCACCAAAATATTTTTTATTAAAAAAAATTGGTTTTTGAAAAATATTTTCAAATTCAAATTTTTATTTTTTTACCTCACCCCACCCCTACCCTTGACCCCCTCCACCAACCCCCTACCCAGCCCCCCAAATTTTCTTTTTTTTAAAGTTTGTTTTTAAAAATTATTTTCAATTTCAAATTTTTATTTTTTTTACCTTACCCTACCCCTACCCCCGTAAACCCCCCCCCCCAAAATGTTTGTTTTAAAAAATATTTTTAATTTCAAATTTTTATTTTTCCACCCCACCCCACCCCATACCCCCTACACCCGACCCCCCATCCACCCCCATCCCCCTCTAAAAAAATAAAAATATTAAGTTTGTTTTTAAAAAATATTTTCAATTTTCAAATTTTTATTTTCTACTCTCCAGTAAAAAAATAAAAGATATTTTCTTTAAAATGTTTTTCAATCATAAATAAAACACTAAAAAAAATTTCCCAAAAATATTTTCTACTCACCAAACAAACATGAAAAAATAAGCCAAAAATCCATTTGTTTTCCTAGAAAACATTTTCCTTCATACCAAACACACCCACAATCAGGGGCGGACCTAGAGCAACCCGAGGGGGTTCACCCGAACACCCTCGGCAAAGAATTACGTTATATATTTAAGGTATTTTAAAGAATTTTTATATTTATATATTGATCTTGAACCTCCTAAATGTAAGATTAGAGGTTTTTCGAACCCCCTTAATTGAAATTCTGGATTCGCCCCTGCCCACAATCATTAACAAGGTTCACCAATTCCACCATTAATCTACTTGTACTTGGCGATAACACATTGTTACTCAGCCATAATGTTTGTTCATATTTTTGAAAAATCAGTCATACTAAATTATCCGACATTAAAGAAGTGAAAAACTTGTAATGATAAAATTCTGAATGCAGAAGATAAGCATACTATTTCCACTCATCGACTGCGATTGATCTCCTGAACCAGAAATATATATTCCCTTTGGGGAAAGAAAAATATTGTCTCAAAAAACTGATCGGCGAGATTGTGAGCTAATATCGACAGAGGTGCTAGATATTTAGGTGATCAAAGAAAGAAACAAATAAGGACACAAGATTTACTGAACAAACCTGTTGCTGAGCTTGTTGAAGCTCCTGTTCTAGCTGTCTCAGCTTCATCCTGCTGCTCTCCAACGGTTGAACATATGCCTGGACCAACAAAAAAACAATATGGGGATATAATGTCATTACAATAGGTGCACATTGATGTAGTATTGATACCGATATATATATAGTATTTTCACCCATCTATGAAGTTCGATACACATTGAAAGTGTGACACTTTAGCTCATTATGTGACACTTGTAGAGGAAGAACTTGCTAAATCAGAATTAGCGGCTTTTAAATTGACAGTTACAAGCATTTATCGCGAGGGCAATGTGACAAAATTACAATACACAGATCAAATCCTTCATTTATTCAGGGTTCGACTAGATTCTGAACTAATACATTCTGACATTAAACCTTCTTTTTTCATCTTGATTAGTATTATGATATTGTACTTCGAGACCCACCAGATAAAATTTAAATGGAAAGATCTATTCAGACAGGTTTTGGATGACCGCTAACGTAAGGATTGTAAGGACTGTTAATTGCATTTCCATATTAATCTCAAGTAAAATGAATAGAGTGCACATCACATGAAACTGCAAACAGTGCCATAGAAAGAGAACTCACCTTTTTCCTTAGACAACTTTTTCGAGCAGCTTCATGATTTTGAGCAAGTCTATGGAGTGTTTGCACAAAAAGAGCTCAATATTATATAAACGTTTCTTTTCCTCATATTCCATCATTCGATATGTGATGATAATAAATTTTATACCTTCTGATCTTTCAGTCTGTCACTTCCATCAGAAGCTACGGCACACAGTTGTTGATTTAGGAACTGCACCAAAAGAGATCAAATATCACTTTCATTAACTTTTAATACAGATTAGTTTCAAGGATAAAATAAGATTCAGGAAAGTCTGGATGGATTAGTTAATGGTCTTTAATCAGGAATGTTTTCTATTTCTTGTTCTTATCCAATATCTAGAAATTAGGTTAATCGATCAAAACAATGTCTTAGTATTAGATTAAATTTTTGTTTTTTTTTCTTTTTTCTTGAGATGTTTGGTAACAGATGCTGCTTATCAAGCAGGGAGAACAGTTTCAAGATGTTCTACCCACATATATAAACAACACACATAATGTAGCTTAGTCAGAAAAGCATGGTCAGTAAGGTGTCTGTTCTTAATATTCCTTACTAGTGTACTTACTTAACGTGAAAATCGTGTTATGTAACGCTTTACATGAGCCGAGGGTCTATCAGAAACAACCTTTCTACCTTCACAAGGTAGAAGTAAGGTTTGCGTACACAGTACACACCACCCTCCCTGCACCACGCTTGTCGGATGTAATGACCCTTCAGGTCATTTGCGTGTTTGTGCATCTTTTATGTCGGTTAGAGCTTTCCTGTAGCGACCCAAAGTCATTTCTGAATTGCTGCCACTGTAGGTTCGGTCGCCTGGTCGCTCGTTTGGTTTTTATGCCTATTTTCCTGTTGATTTCGATCATAACTTTAGGTAAACGACCTCATATGGAAATACTGACAGTTCCATCAGCTCCAGAGCGGCAAAATTAGGCTAGAAACATGGTTGGCCTGAGTCTGGGGGCTTCCAGTGTGATTTTGGAGCCAGTTAGCTCTTTAGCCTTTAAAATTTGGCTTAAAGTTGACTTTGGTCAACATTCTTGGTAAACACGCTCGGATGGGAATTCCGTAAGTACGGTTAGTTCCAGAATGTCGAGTTTGGTCTAGAATGATCTTTCGTGCGCTTCTCGAGGCTTTTGATCTAATTCTGAGGCCCTTGGTTGAAGTTGGCTAAAGTGGTGCTTTTGGTGTGGGATCCACTTTTTGTCGAAACGACCTCGTAAGGAAATTCCGACTGCGCCATTGAGTTCGAAATATCAAATTTAGTGGGGTAGTATATCTGGTTTATTTTCATCAGGTCCCAAACGAATTCCGAGGATCCGTTCGGAGACTTTGAAAAATAGTAAAATCTGGTTGTTGGTGCAGACCTTTAGCGACCAGAAGTTAGACTTTTAGCAACCAGAACTGCTGCAATTTAATAGCGAAAAATCAGATCCTGCCTTATTTTAAAACTTCAATATCTCGAGTTCTAGAGCTCCTTTTTGGGCGATTTGAAGTCCCAGGTGCTCGGAATCTTGTGAACTGCTGTTATTTAATAGCGAAAAATCAGATCATGCCTCATTTTAAAACTTTGATATCTCGAGTTCTAGAGCTCCGTTTTGGGAGTTCAAAGTCCCAGGTGCTCGGAATCTTGTTGACTGTGTGGGTGACTATCCAAAGCGTGTCGGAAAGTCTCCGATTGTGGTGTATCTGCGTTGTCAGTGGCTGCCCAAGTTTCTTTTGGTGATAAGTTTTGCATTTTGGTTTGTTGTTGTATGGAACTGTTCCAAGCCCCAAGAGGTGCTCCATTTTGGAACACAAGCCCGGGGGAGGATTTGGGACCTCTTCACGGAGTCAATTCCGGAAAATCCAAAGCGGGTCCCACATTTCCCGATTTTGACTCCAAAATTGGTCTATCTCTGATTTTGATGATTTTAGTGTCTAAACGACCGTATTGACGCTGACTTTATTTTTGGCAGCGTGGCAGCTGTATGAGGCCGTTCGGAAGGGTAAAGCTCCAGCAGAGTGACTTGGAGCGCGTATGATTGGCCTTCTGGTAGGTTACGGCTTCCCTTCTTCCTAGATTGAGCTTGAATGCGTGATTACTTGTCGACTTGTGTGAATCTGGGATTGGGTAGTTAGTACTTCTGTTCTTCTTCTCCATTTTCTTCATTTAGAGTTGATTTCTGGACTGTTCGGGGTTAGTATATTGTTTTAGGGTGGATTGTTGATGATTTGTTGTGGGTTATCTGTTGGGTGGTTATTTGTTGTTGCATTCGTGGGTTTGGGTTATTTTCTTGTGCTTTGTTGTTTGCAGTGAATTTTTGACCTTAGAATAGGCTAGGGTAGCGTTGCCTTAGTCCCATGCACCTGATTGACCTGAGTATGTATCCGACGTCGATTCGGATGGACTAGATCCTTGTAGACTGGTATAGCAGACTTGAGTCTGATAGTATGGGCCTTATTTTAGGCATTTTCGTGCTTTTTCGGATTTTCTATTCTTCCTCTTCATATCTCTGCGATTCAGGGGTGTTACCGGAAGATTTAGCTATTACGTCAATTGATGGTTGAGTTGTGATAGGCTGGGAGCCTTCGGTGGTTATCCTTGTGGGGGCGGCATCCCTCGGTGTCTAGCCTTGTGTTGAGTTGGTTGGTGGTGGCTTTATTCGGTTCGAGGTGGCTAGCTCCAGTCCACAGCTGACGTTACCTAGGTGGAGCCCGGTATTTCAAGCGCGAGACTGTTGAGCGTAGGTTGCTAGCTCCCGTCCGCAGCTGACGTTACCTGGTTAGAGACCGATATTTCTAGCGCGAGACTGTTGAGTGTAGGTTTTAGCTCCAGTCCGAGGCTGACGTTACACGGTTGAAGTCTGTTATTTCCAGCTCGAGACCGTTGAGCGAGAGGTGTTAGTTTCGTCCGAGGCTGACGTTACATGGTTAGAGTCTGTTATTTCCAGCTCGTGACTGATGATTAGGCGGGGCCCAGGTGTTATCTTTATTGGGTTCAGTCCATGGGTGTTAAGGTTGTTGGAGTTGGGTTCCCTTGGTTCCTTAGCGTAGATTCTCTGTGTGTACCTGTCGGGCTTATGGGGGTCCGTCCGGGTTCTTGTTTATCTGTGCTTGAGTGTGCCTAGCGGGTCTTATGGAGGCCAATTGGGTTTAGTGTGATATTCGTAGCTTTACTCTCCGTTTACTCCTTTCCTGTTTTGTTGACCTCTATGGTGTTGATTCTATCTTGTCTGCTTGTTTTTACCTTTCTTGCTCACTCGGCCTATGATGCCTACTAGGTACCTGTTGTTTTGGTACACATGCTACACTTTGCATCTGTTTTCGTGATGCAGGTCCGAGCACCAGTTCTCAGATTTGAGTTCGAGCCTGCAGCTATCTATACAGGAGACGAGGGTGAGCACATGGCGTTCTAGATTACTTGTCTCCTTCTGTATTTATATTGACTTGTCTTTTGCTTTCAAGACAGTTTGTTTCTGTGGTCCACTTTTGGGATTTGTACTCTTGTTAGTAGTTTTGTACTTGTGACTTCCAGGTTCTGGGAGGTGTCTTGTATATATAGTTTTGTTTCGTTTCCGCCTTTTCTTATGTGTTCTTATTGTGTGTTTCCACTTAGCTGGTGTTAGTTTCCACCCATAGTCTCATTACTGTTGAGTTACCGGATAGGGTTTTGGCTAGCCTATCGGTGGGGTGGTAGACGCCATCATGACTCGAGAGATGAGGTCATGACATCAGATTACACTGAGTATGTTGTAAATTCTTTTGAATTGATGTCCTCTCTTTATTCTTTTATTATTGGTACATATATCTCCTCGTTTTCCCTCTTTTATTAAATAAACCTCTTCGTCCTTCCCTCCCCCGCACTTTCCAACCTCAACGTTCATTCCTCCATTTCAATAACTATATCAATCATCTTTTACTGCATTGTCAAGTTCAACATTCAATAACAATGCATAAGGATCATCATGAACCCTTAGTTTGGTTGAATAGATAATGGAGGCATAAGGTTCCATGTCTTTCCTCCATTGACCCATCATTAGCCTACTTTCACCCTTAACTATTGGCTCCACCCAGTATGTAGAAGCAGAAATAGATAAGAAACTTTTGCTGGAATAGTATCTCAAGGAGTTGGTTGATTTTTTCATTTATTACTAAAAACATAGATTATATGTCAATACCAGTTTCATTTTAAATGTGTTACAGACATGTCTCTCTTCTTTTTTTTTTATCAAGTAAGGTTTTCATTGATAATAACAAGGCCAACTGGCTGTACACAAGAGATATACCAAAAAGGAGAGACCTACAAAAAATAGTTCTCTCCAAAGGACACACAATACTCTATACAAATAGGAAATACATGGGTACACCAAAAGAAAATAAAGGATCTGAGACTACTCAATTGCGCAAAGCTTATCTCCACCCCCTCAAAAGCTCTCCTATTTTATTTCTCTCTTTCCAAATGACCCACATTGGAGCTAGAGGAGCAAGTAGTAACATTCCATGCCTTGTGCCTTCTTCTCTCTTTCCACATTACAGACATGTCTCTCTTTTACTTATTACCGAGAAAAAGAGCATAAACATGTTTATATTCTCCTTGAAATAGGAAAATGAAGAAGGTCTACTTGCTAAACCAGGTTTTAAAGGAGAACTAAATTAAAATTACAAAGTCGTCATAATCAATCAAAATTTGGACTTATTGAAGTCAAGACTAGTCATAGATCAAAACATAAAATTAAATAATGACTAGATATGGATTTGAGAGGTAACTGACTTACCCTATTCTTATCTTCAGTATCGTCATCTGTTGATGTACTGGGACTGATATCAACCATCGTGGACTATAGCCAACTTTGCGGATAATCAATTGAAACTGAATCACAAATCAGATGTAGTATCTTCTGTAAATCATTCACAAGGCAGAAAAAGAATCAATATATATCGACTTGCAGACATCAAGTTTATAAAAGATATTTGGGTAACAATATCAAAGCACAAAAGACTTGTCTTCAGCCAACTCTCCAAGGTGAACACATAAATATTCTATGAACTCCCTCAATGTCATAACAATATTGCCAAAGTGTGAACTACAATACTTGAGAACTGCAAGCATGATTCATTCACAGGTACCAATTGTACACAGATTGTGGTAATCGGTAAGGGTGTGTGGATTTTTTTGCTAAATTTTAGTATATTTTGGAGGATCCTACAAAAACCTGTACCCATGTCACACCCCATTCATAGGGGTTGTTAAGAAGTCCCACATCGGTAGAGGTATATATAACTAATGATTTTGGGAGAATCCGACACAGGTGCAGCAAAGAGTCCGCACAACAGAGCTTGCAGAGTAGACGGACTTGAGAAACATCAGGCATTGTGTCAACACTAAACACTAATAGCTAGACCAAAACATGGATGTATAGTCATATTATGTTAGTGGATCAATCCATTAATCATTCATTTATTTATTCAGCATATGAATTGTACGCATCATTGATTTCCATCCTTTAGTCTAGAGCTTAGGGAAACCTAATCACATCTGTATCTTATGTTTTTGCAGTAACAAAAAAGCTAAACAAGTTGCATAAGTGACATTCTAAGTTTATTATCTCCTCTTCACCCACCAAATCCCAAATTCCCATCCCTTGACCATCCCACCCCCACCGCCATCCTGTAGCCCCCACTCGACACCTGACCAGAGACCCGAATGCCATCCTAAGACCCGACCTAAAACTCAACCTCAAGACCTAACACTGACCCTGAAGCAGGCCCTGAGGACACCTACCTCGAGTCGCCACCCGCCCCTCGCCCCCCGCTCTGAGGTCCCCCCTAACCCCCACAAGGCCCGCTCGCCTCGAGGCAGGCCTACGGCCTCCTGCCCCTCGGCCCCGCCCGCCTCAAGGCTTTCACGATGATATCACTGAAGATAAAGATGCTTGTGTCTAAAAAAAGATGTGAGGCAAGCACTGCTGCATAACATTTTGACAATGAAACCCTGAACCACGTCCGTTAAACTTTGACTTCATCCAACTTTGTTTTAGTGCATTTTCTAAGTTATATTTAGCTTCCAATACATACATACTAGGTTAGTAGCAAACAATTTTGTAGTGGCATAAACAACATTTAACCAGATAATAATGTGAATGTGTTTATCCAATCAGCAAATAAGTAACCAGGAATGTGAACAATCAAATCAGATAACTATCGTGAGTCTATACTGAAGAACCGTTATGGGAAAGGATAAAGCAGAGCAAGGTTTTTCCAGGTCTACTTGAAGGTTTTTTCTTTAATCGGGTAAAGTGCAGGTCTACTATACTACCTCTATCCGGATTCATGAGTGTGCCTAAAATATTTTGAATAGTAGGAATGATAAAACAAAATTCATATTATATTTTTAAAAAAACAATGATATGGCATAGTGCTCTTTTGAGAATCCCTCTTTAACCTCAAATCCCAAAACATTTCTTCCTATTGTGCCCCCTTATGTGCTGGACTATCACCTCCCTTTGACAAGAAACCCTATAAATGCTTGGAACTCCTCTTATAGCAACATATTTCCAAACTATTTATCTCCCCAAAAGCTAACTCTTTTTTCATCCCCTACCCTGAAAGAAAGATTATCATATTCTCTGCCCATACCTTCATGATATTTCTCCACACTCAACATCCAAAAGACAATGTGATATCATTAGTTCTCCAACTCCTTCTAACACCCTATACTTGTCTACTATCACCTCTCTCCATAAGGATTGGACCTCCATCCCAAATCTCCACAGCCATTTCCCCAACAAAGCTTTGTTCAAATCCCTAAAAACTTTTACTCCCCGTCCTCCCCGACTCTTAGGAGTTGTCACCGCCTCCCATTGGATCAAATGATACTTTCTTTCTAACCCGTTCGCCGAATCCCAAAAAAGTGTCTTTGAAGTCTTTCCAATTTTCCTACAACACTGGTAGGGGCATGAAACAAGGACATAAAATAAGTGGGGATGCTCTATAAAGTTCTCTAAATAGGCACTTATTTAAAGTCCTTAGACAAATACCATTTCAGCCAACCTACATGATGTCTCTTGACCCCATCCCAACTTGTATTGAAAAAGGAATAACAACTTTCTTTGGGAGGGTAACTCGCAAACAAAGAAACTATACTTTGGTTCGACGGCCCATAGTTTTGAGATGTAAAAGCCTCAAGCTACACAATAAAAGGCTTTGGAGGATTCTGGTCTCCTAAACCAGCTATGGGAAGTGTTCCTTGTGGCAAATACTGGGATGAGTTTAATGAGAATATTGAGCTAAAGGTGGGGAATGGAAAGAACATCAAATTTAGGTTAGATTGATGGCTGGATATAGGGATTCTGAAAGAAGTGTTCCTTGTTTTATACAATATAGTTCTGGAATAAATGCACCTATTGCATATTGTTTTATGCACAAGTGTGGATGGCCAGCAGCAGTGGTGTATTCAAGTTAAAAGCTATTGCAATCTACTGCAAAAAACAAACAGGACAATGGAAAATGTTTTGGAGGATAAAAGCACCCGAAAAAAGTCCAGGATCCAGATAGCAGAAAAAGAAGCATGCTTAACTCAAGATGTATCACAGAGAGGGGCTTTTATCTTTGCATGCTTTCTATGTGAAGACTCACCAGAAAGATGCAACTTCTTCAAAGATTTGGACGCTTTTTTAAATTATATTTGGAGTTCGCTGGGTGACACTCAACATGTGAATTGTGAAACGCCTACTCAATTGTTGGCGGGGACAGAAAACTGATAGAAGACTAAAGGAAAAATCACATACTTCTTTTCTAAAGTATAAGTGTATACACAACTTATAGTACTAAATATAAGAGCAATACAATGGAAAATCCAGCATTTCTTTTGGATCTTGTGGAAAGTCGTGACTGTTGATATGCTCATGTTATCAACTAATAAACAAAGTACCATTTTCAAAAAATAATAATAGGTACATCAAACTTGGACGAAGTTATAAGTTGTCACATAATCTCGAAGGATTTTAAAGGAAATGACTTCAGAATCTAATCACTTACTCTGGGCATGCATCAAGCAAGAGCTCAACCGAGTCATCCAATGGACTCCCAAGCTTCTTCTCTTCCTCCTCAAGTTTGCATGAACCCTCTGCCTCATGATCCTGTATTGTTTTGCTAAGCGCTCAGCTCCATTACCTACTCTAATAGCACCAAGCTTTGATGATCCATCATAGTTGGGAAGGATACTACCACTTTATATAGTTAATTGTTCACCGAGTTACCAGAAACAACTCCGAATAACCAACAAGAAAGTTACTTTCTCCCAATCCCATTTTATATGCTAGTGAAAAGAAATTCCTCAAGACTACAAAAGACTATAGCAAGAAAGTATGGTTTGCAATATAACAACATATGTTATTTCTCCAAAAAGTAAAACTTTACCTTTAAAACGACTTCAAATTAGCCCAAAATATAACTTAAACAATCTAACCCTTGTACATTGAACCACAATGAATCTTGGGAACAAAGCAAGTACAATATATTATCTCGGATCAATCTAAACCATAATGCTTACAGAATTATCAAAATTCTGATTCATAACTAGAAAGCTTCAACATTACTTCTTATGGTGGCTGGGCTTCAGACAGGAGGATGTATTATGGTGGTTGGGCAATAACAGTGGCTCTTTCAAGGTTGATGCAACTTACAGAATGATGAACCCCAACTGGCCTAGGATGCTCATTTGGAAAACAAAAATACCACACATAGCTTGCTTTCTGTGTGGCTATTAAGCTAAGGGAGCAGTCCTTACACACGACAGTTTGATGAGGAGAGAATTCTCATTATGTTCCAGATGTTTCTTTTGTGGTGAAAAGGCAGACTGTTAATCATCTATTCCTACATTGCAAGAAGACAAGACAACTTTGGAGAATATTCTTAAATCTCAAAGGCATTTCATGGACTATGCATAGAAAAGGTTTCAGAAGCACATACGAGAGAGTTGGGAGGAGGCAGGTCTAGATGGAGAATTGTTCCTGCCTGCAGCTGGTGGACAATTTGGAAGGAGGGGAACTCAAGATATTTTGAGAATATAGAGAATAATAGTATGCAGAGTGTTTAGGTGTAATCAGTTAAACTCAAACAATAACGACCTACTTGAAACAGGATCTGTTCTATAGGCTCGTACCACTGTATCCTTGAGTTTAGTGGATGAACATAACGACCTTACTTGAAAAGTGAAGAAGCAACTGTGAAAATACTGAGGAAATAAGAGTATAAGCAAAAAAATGTAGGATAACCAAAAAATCAGTTTATCTTTGAAGGTTCACCCAAAACAAAAAGGATGGCGCAACTCCCACCAACTTATTGTAGTAACACCAAGTGCACTTCTTCAATGATTTGAAAGTCATAATCTGCATTAACACTAGGCTAGAAAACTTACATTCCAATGAGTTTGTCTTCAACGGTTCACCCAAAATATAGAATGGCTCGACTCCCACTTTTGAAGTGACTATTTGATTTATGTTAAACATATATGTTTCATTCAAGCTACAACTGGTCACTAAAAAGAGGTACAATGATCGGATTTTTTGTTGTCATGAAAGGATTTTTTACAGCCGGTTTGACCAGTTTTCCAATCCGATCGTAGACATAATTCATTGCTTGTAGTGCTAATCCCACCCGACACCTGAACCCGACAAAAACTCGAGACCCTACGCCTACCAACTCCTCCCCTCCCTCTCCCCGAGACCTGAAGAAGGCCCTCCGCCAGCCTCGAACCCCCTACCCCAAGACCCGAGGCAGGCACTCCCCCTCCCCCTCCTCCGCCCCCTCCCCCGAGACCCGAGCCATGCCCTCCGCAAGCCTCGAACCACCAACCTCGAGACCCAAGGCAGGCACTCTGTCAGCCTCGAACCCTGCCCACCCCCTCCCCGAAGGAGGCCCGCCTCGAGCCCGCTCACCCGCCCCAACCCAAGGCAGGCGTACCGCCCAACTCGAGCCACCCCCCCACCCCCATCCATCCCTCCGCCTAGACCCGAGGTAGGCACACTGCCCACCTCAAGACCCCCCTCATCCCCTACTCGTGGCAGGCGATCTGCCAGCCACGAGGCCTCCCGACTTGAGGCTGGCCCTCCCCCTGCCTCGAGCCCCATCCCCCCGAAATGAAGCAGGCCCTCCGCCCGCCTCAAGCCCCCCTCCCCCTGATCTAAGGAAGTCAGGCCCTCTGCCCACCTCGAGCCCCTCTTCTTTCCGACCTGAGGCAGACCCTCCACCCGTCTCGAGCCCCTATTCTCCGTGACCCGAGGCAGACCCTCCGCCCACCTCGAGCCCCTCCTCTCCCCGACCCGACGAAGGCCCTCTACCCACCTCGAGCCCCCCTCCCCCTTACTAGGTAGGCCCTCCGTCCACCTCGAGCGCCTCTCCCAGACCCGAGGCAGGCCCTCCACCCACCTCGAATACCTGACCTGCAAACCGAGGCAAGGCTTCCCCCCGCCTCAAACCCCCTACCCCCCGACACAAGGCAAGCCCTACGGCCACCTCGAGTCCCCTCCCCCTGATCGAGGCAAGACCTCCACTCGCCTCGAGCCCCCACTCCCCCTGACTCGAAGCAGGCCCTTTGCCCGCCTCAAGCCCCCCTCCATGGAACCAAGGCAAGCACTATGCCTGCCTTGAGTCGCCCCTCCCCCCGACACAAGGCAGGCAGCGCTTCAACCGCCTCGAGCCCCTTCTCTCCTTCGACCCAAGGTAGGCCATTCGCTTGCCTCGAGCACTCCTCCTCCCCCCTGCCTCGAGCCCCACCCTTCCCCCAAAACCGAGGCATGTACTCTGCCCGCCTGGAGTCGCCCCTCCCTCTGACCTGAGGCAGGCGCTCCTCCCCCTCGAGACGCCCTTCCCCCCGACCCGAGGAACTCCCTCCGCCCGCGTCGAGCCCTCTCCCCGACCCCAGGCAGGCTCTCTGCCGGCCTCGAGCCCTCCCCCATGACCTGAGGCTTGCCCTCCACTTGCCTCGATCCCCCCTTCCCCCCGACCTAAGGCTGGCCCTCCGCCTATCTCGAGACCCCTCCCCCCGACCTGAGGCTGGCCCTCTGCCCGCCTTGAGCTCCATCCACCCGACCCGAGGTAGGCCCTCTGCCCACCTCGAGCGCCCTCCCCCCTACCCGAGGCAGGCCCTCTGCCCACTTTGAGCGCCCTCCACCCCGACCCGAGGTAAGTCCTCTGCCCGCCTCGAGCCCCCAGACTCGAGGCAGGCCCTCCGCCCGCCTCGAGCCCCCCAGACCCAAGGCAGGCACTCCTCACCTCGAGTGCCCCTCTCCTCCCCGAGGTAGGCCCTCCACCCACCTCGAACACCCCTCCCCGACCCGAGGCAGGCTATCCACCCGCCTCGAGCCCCACTCCTCTCCGACTTGAGGCGGACCCTCCGCCCGTCTAGAGCCCCTCTAAGACCTGACCCGAGGCATGCCCTCCGCCTCCTCGAGACCCCTCGGACCCCTCGACCGAGGTAGGCCCTTCACCCACCTCGATCCCCCTGACCCCCGACCCGAGGCAGGCCCTCTGCCCGCCTCGACCCCCCCTCCCCGACACGAGGCAGGCCCTCCGCCTGCCTCAAGCCCCCTGACCCCCCGACCCGAGGTAAGCCCTCTGCCTGCCTCGAGCCCCCCTCTCCCCTGACCCGTAGGCGGCCTCGAGCCCCCCTCTCCCTGACCTGAGGCAGACCCTCCGCCCGCCTCGAGTCGCCCTTCTCCCCTGCCCGAGGCAGGCCTTCCACCCACCTCGAGCCCTCCTTCTCCCTGACCCGATGCAGGTCGTCCTCTCGCCTCGAGCCCCCTTCCCCGACTCGAGGCCGGCCCTCTACCTGCCTTGAGCCCCCTCTCTCCCCAACCTGATGCAGGCCCTCTGCCCGCCTTGAACCCCTCCTCCACGACCCGAGGCAGGCCCTTCGCTTGCCTCGAGCCCCACCCTCCCTGATCAGAGGCTGGCCACCGCCCGCCTCATGCCCCCCTCTCGAGTCCCCACCCCCAACCAGAGGCAGGCCTGCCTCAAGCCCCCGCCCTCCCTCTGTCCCCGCCATTCTCGCCTCGAGGTAGACCTACCAATGCAAACATAAGAGTCATAACAACACTAAAAGTTAAACTTACACAAACAAAGGAGAAAATTGATCACAAGTATTTAAGCTTAAATTTGAGCTAATCAAATATTCACCAAAGGACATCAAATTTTGGAGGATGATAAAAACACTGCTAATAACGAACAAAATCTTCAAGACGAATTTGAACCAAATATTCTCAAAGAGATCATCAAAAACATTCATATGAAGCAAGTATCTAAGCTAACAAATAAACATTTAACATGTTCATACTTTCCAGATTTTGAGCAGGAAAGAATGGGAAAATAAGGCTTGACCAAATGACCACTAAATGAACTAAAAATGGGAAGAAACATGCATAAAAGCAAGCAAAGGACAGATGAACCGAAGCTTAGACAGGAAAACAGAACAGAATCTAAAACAACAAAAGATGGATTCCAGATTTATGCGAAAATGATACATCAACCAAACCAGATTGCTACTAATACAAACAACTTATTCAGACTGTAATGACAGGTAATTGACATTTTTGAAATAAGAGATGTAACCCATTTAGACATTCATACTAAAAATAAATAAAACTCGAGCTAAAAGAATAACAGATCTTACTCAACTATTCTGATAATCGACCCTAAAACTCCTACGCCTACCTGAAGATAGAATCAACATTAACAAACAAGTAAAGGACTTGGTACTTGAAAACATGATAGACATACCCATTTGAAAACTGTCTACTAAATTAACAATTTCGCAAATAGAACAAAAGAAAGCAAATTTTTAATGAAAAAGTTCAAACTCTTAATAGAACAACTTGCATATAATAAAAATATACATCCCAGACTTATTTCCCTTCATGGATTCTATGACAAACAGCTGGGAGAAAGTGCAATAGTTTCCTAGTGAGATTGAACATAACAGTAAAATAGAAAAAAACAATGATTTAATTAATCAATTATTCTAGTACGTTGCTCCAGTTGATAAGGGAGAATCAATAAAGTTTGATCACTTGAGCACAACCAGTGTGTGAGTTCAAAGGCAATGCATCAGCCAACAAGATAACAACAATGGGATATTACCAATCAAGAACAACACATGTAGCCATGGTTAGTAGAAGCTATTGCAAGGCGTATCAGCTAATACTTGTTAATGGTCAGTCTAGTAGGTGGATTCGTCCCAAAGACTAAGAAATCCAGTGACATGGGTACTTGTTCACTCCTATCACCAGCAGCCTGTCGGGATCTCATTTCCATGATCATCATCTTTTCTGGATGCACATTTGCCTCAAATCCTTCGCGATGAGGCCTTACTCTTCTTGACTTTCTTGGTGGAGACAATATCACAGGACCATCATGTGTACTGAGATCTGACTCCTTAGGATTTGCAGGCTCTCGCTTAGGGGGGGATCTTGGAAGCAGAGCTGGTTCCGTAGGTGGAGGTCCTGATGAGAAACACCTAAAGAAAGGAAAAGGCCAGTACCCACATCAACCGTAAGTGTGCAAACTAAACAAGATGAAGAATAAACATACTGATGCTCCAATGCTTGGTGTGCTGAAATGCTAGCTTTTGGATCGTAAGTAAACATCTTTGACAGAAGATCCAGGCAATCATCAGTAGCCGTTGGAAACAGTGTTTTGAATGGCTGTCAAGGGACATATTGGTACTCAACATAATACGGCAAGCAGACCATATCATGCCACTGTGAAGGCTTTGGGGTCGAAAAAATCTTCCCTAGCTGATCAATATCACTGTTTCCCTAATATAGTGACAGATTTCAAAGAAAATTATTGGCTAAAATAACAACAGGCAGATAGGAGTAGTGAATGTAGCATATAAAGTGTAACAGAAGTTCAAATAGTTATTGAAGAACTTATCATAGAAAAGGACCATCATAAGAACATGGAAGCGAAAAAATGTTCAGTCTAGCTCAATAAGTAATTTGCTTTTCACAATGACTTCATTTTCAACTGCACATGAAGTTGTCTAGAACAAAATGGGAAGGACAATTACTTCATAGCTTCTATTCTACTAGTGAAACTTTTGTAAATTTAACGAGAACACATAAAAAATTTGAGCAAGTAACGAAAATTAGTGGGCAAGTTCTTCGAAGAATAATAACCGGACAAATCATGAACATTTGGATGATATGTCTTCCATTGCAAAACCACTAATCCAAACAAGCAATAAAATAAACCACTAATCATGTTCAAGCCAACTAGAAAAGAGATGCAATAACGAACAAGAAGTAAAAACATAGGCAACTAGAAAAGAGATGCAATAACGAACAGGAGAAGTAAAAGATGCAACAACCAATTGATCAAGATTCTATTTCTAATACAAGTTGTCTCTCAATGAAGGGAATGAAAAGGGGTTTGTTTATATAGAATGAAGGCAAATTCCCAATCGAAATTTGGATTTCTTTTCAAGGACAAAGAATACACTAGAGATTATCAACAAATTGGATTTCCTTTAAGGCTCTCTGAAACTTTCAAATAACTAAAAAAATTGAATTCACTGTCACAGAGCAACTATGAGGAGTGGTAAAACTTAAAATGTTCTCAGCCAGCATTCAGCAGCAAATATGCAACTGTAGGTAGCTAGTCATTCTAGTAGACAAGAGAATATGTCATCAGTTGGCAAGGGGTACTGTGAGGTGAAATGGACACTTTGCATTTGGCTAGGCTGTTCAAAGATGTTATTTTGTGCAGTAAATAAGAATTAGTGGTTCCTAGCTTCACTTGACCTAGAATAAGCAAAAGTTTAATTCTAAGCAGGAACTTCAGTTTTCCTTCCGTTTCCCTCCCCAGGCCTCTCATTATTTGTATTTCAAAATGTGTTGATGATAATAACTATATGCCGCAGTACACAAGTTCGTTTGGATTAAATTGGAATATGAGAATCTAACAAAGAGACTTGGAATTTATTACTTCTCCCTTTTCCTTCTCCAAATGCATCTCTCATTTGCTTTTTTAAGGAGACAACTATGGAAAAGGCTAACCAACAGAAAGATGCACAAGTTTGACATGTCAATGATGAATCTGCACTCTTTTAGGAAGCATTTCAGACAAAGCAAGTATATAATTTCAAAGGAATAGACACAGATGTGAAGGCTTAAGCACCTACCGTATGAAGTCCTCAAGAGTTCCAAGCTTCCCCATTGCCATGGCCATTTGACCCATATAATTTGCAACATTCCCAGAGGAACTTGAAGGTCCAAGAGACCCTGCTAGAGTCTCAGCCAAAGACATCTGCAATGCCTCCATTCCCTAAGTTAAAGCATCCTCAGCCTGTTGGGATGACTGTTGTAAGTTGTTGATCGCCAATAATTGTTGTTCGGTTAAAGGCTCCAACTGATTAATGAGCAGCTGCAACCAAGTGGCAAGAAATTTAAGAACAAGTAGAGCAATTGATCAAGATAACTGGAAAATGGAGTAATAAACTAAAAGCAGCAATGAAAGCTAGAAAAGCTGAACAAGAAGTAAAAACATAGGCAACTAGAAAAGAGATGCGGAGAAGTAGAAGATTTGACAGAGGCACCAATTGATCAAGATTCTATCTATAATACAAGTTGTCTCGGGGTTTGTTTATATAGAATGAAGGCAAATTCCCAATTCGAAATTTGGATTTCTTGTCAAGGACAAAGAATATACCAGAGATTCTTGTGAAATCCAAATGTGAGAATTAAAAAACAAGCAGATTGAAAACAGAGATATCAATTGATCAAGAAAACTGGAAAACAGAACAATAAACTAAAACAGCAATGAAACCTAGGAACAAATGAGTAAGCAACTAGAAAACAGATGCAATAACGAACAGGAGAAGTAGAAGATTTGACAGAAGCACCAATTGATCTGAAGGCAAATTCCCAATTCGAAATTTGAATTTATTTTCAAGGACAAAGAATATACCAGAGATTGATGAACATAGCCGTCTCATCTTTGCCTCGTACTCGGCGTCGCTGGGAAGAAGACGACGAAGCTCCGGTTGCTCGCCATGTATCGACGAAGGTACGTTTGAGTTTGAATTTGAATGTTGTAGAGACGCCTTTTTAAACATAAAATTGTGAACGTTGGGAAAAACCTTATTTCAAAATATAATCTACTAACTAACTAATATACTAATTTAACAAAATCTTTTTTTCTCTTTTCCGTCGAAACATAATATAATAATTAGATAACTAAAAGTGTATACTTAGAAATGATCACAAAATTTAATTTTACCTTTGATCATTTCCAACAAAGACGAAAAATAAAAGATCTGTAAAACGTGTTTTACAAAAATAAAAGACGAAAAATCATTAATCGTTAAATGTGAATATATACTAGTTGAATAAAGAGAAGAGAAATAGGCATTTCTAATAATGATTGTCTCAAATTGCTTCAATGGGGAACGTGAGTTGCTTCAATAGTGGGAGAGAGAAGGAGTGAAAATAATGAGAAGAGAGCAAGAAAGAATCCTTTTTTATTTTTGTTAAACTACGTAAGAATCCTAAACAAACTTGTATAATTAATTTAGAGTCTAAGTTACCATATAATACTCTTTTTATTATTTTTATTTAAATATTAACAATATGTGATAATTAAGAAGAAAGAAATAAATATTTCTAAAAATAAGGTGATTCTGTAATTTTCTTGTCCACCGTCGATGGATAGTATTTTTTACCATGAATATTTGGAATGTAATTTGTGTTTGGATAATTTATATTTTGTAATTTATTTTTAAAAAAAACTACCAAAAGTAATTTTTACTTGATCATTGGGAAAATGGTTTGAAATATATATGAACTTTGACGAAAATGGCTGTAACAATCCCAAACTTTGGACGAGTCCTGTTACCCCCTTGCACTATTTAATAGTGTATTTTAAAGGTATATATGTGTCCAACTGAATCATTTACTCAGTCAATTGTAAGAGATTGTCTCTCACGCGTCATTTAATCAATTAAATTAGTCAATTAGTTTAATTAATTGATTTTAAAAAATATATTTGAACATTTGAGAAACTAAAAGGTGAAAAGAGTGATCTTCCCCAAACCTTTTTTTCAAATCATTTGTAATTAAAGAAACTCGACGATTAATCTACATTGTGGAGGGTCAAAATTAGGTGTCAACAATAAGGTACAACATTCTTTAACTACTTTCAAGCTTCTTAGTATCCTACTTTTACTTCCAGATTCAAAGTGAAACTTCCATAATAAAAAAAGTATTGCTAGCGTGCATAATTAGAATCAAGCTTCATTTCATATAGTAACATAATTATTCAGCCTTCCAAGGTGTTCAAAATTCTACCGATGAAACACCACATTTTTCCTCACTTGATAATCAATCTGTAATGAAGAACTCATACAGAATTCAAGGCATAAAAAGCTTAACTGCAATCATAAGAACTCTTACATATGTTATTGACAACAACTTAGAGAAGACAGATTGAACTTAACTGACAACTTTGTAAAATGAGGTTTAAAGAGATGGTTTCAATATAATGGGTAAATGGTCATCGTCATTTGAAAAGTTAGCCAGTTGAACCACCTTTTCTTAGAAGAAGTTGTAGAGGGTTTCATTTACCCTACATTTCAGAAAAAGTAAAAAGGAGTGGATGCAGTAAAAAGAAACAAAAGAAAAAAAAAGGTACATAAGGATTGAGAAGGGGAAAGGGAAAAAAAAAAGAAACAATTGTCAAACAATTCAAATCTTCATCAACTTTTGAAAATGTATTCATATGTAACAATTTGATATCGGCATCCGTGAAATGGAACATAAACTTAGAAAAATCGACAACACTTTTCATCTCGTAATATATGGAAAGCTCATTCGAGGGATTTTTTTCTCTTTCCCGTCATGACATAATATAATAATTAGATAACTAAAAGTGTATACTTAAAAATAATCACGTATATCTATAGATAGAGATTCTACAACAATAATAACTACGCCTCAATCTCAAATGATACAATGAAAAAACAACTGCTAAATAACAATGCAAAAATTGGAGGTAAATATGTGAAACTACATTTCAAAAGAAATATCTATTATATAAATATATTTATCCATTAAACCCCAGCAGCTCAGCTTTTCCACAAAGAGGTTTCTCATTTACAAATGTCACCAAGGGTCTTTTAGAGCAATGTATTAGAAGAAACTTGATGTTATTCCCGGGGACGAGCAAGCCAGAGAGAGCTCAGTGCTCGAAGCCGAGAGAAATAATCAGTGATAGCAAGAAGAGCACGAACTGATTGGCGAGTTGTCAATATGCGATGCATTTGCTGCATTGTCTGTTGCCGAAGGTTATCAGCCTGAAAGGACATTTTAATTTATAGGTCAACTTATCTACGTGGGAAAAAAATGACGAAAAAATCTTCGAACATGTGCAGAATGTGGTACACATCTCTAGCAGTGGCGGATTGTGATTTAAGAAAGTCAGTTTTGAAATGTATTTCTCACACACACTCACACATGTGTATAGTAAGACCCTGAAGCATGGGTTCTACAGATTTCTTGAATCCATGGATTTATTTGCTACTGATTCCTAGTATGTTTCAAAGCAAATTTATGTATTGTCTTCAAAACAAATACACAAACCTAAGGCTTGAAAAAGAGAATCCACAAGATAGATCATAAATACAACTAATAACGCCAATCCCAGATCTATGGACGTCACAATTAGTCAAATATTTCACAGCAGGAGTATGTACAACTCAAAAATTAATAAGGGAATAAGCAACTTACAAATTTCAACAATATCAGAAGGTTCTCTGCTTAAGGCTCTCTGGAACTTTCAATTGACTAAAATAATTGAGCTCATTGTCATAGAGCCACTATGAGGAGTGGTAAAACTTAAAATGTTCTCAGCCAGCATTCAACAGCAAATATGCAACTGCAGGTAGCTGGTCATTCTAGTAGACAGGAGACTATGTCATCAGTTGGCTAGGGGTACTGTGAGATGAAATGGACACTTTTCGTTTGGCTGGGGCCCAAAGTCGTTCAAAGATGCTATTTTGTGCAGTAAATAAGAATTAGCGGTTCCTAGCTTCACTTTCCCTGGAATAAGCAAGAGTTTAATTCTAAACAGGAACTTCAGTTTTCCTTCCCTTTCCCTCCCCAGGCCTCTCATTGCTTGTATTCCAAAAGGTATTGATGATAATAACAATATGCCGCAGTAAACAAGTTTGTTTGGATTAAAAATGAGTATGAGAATCTAACAAAGAGACTTGGAATTTATTACTTCTCCATTTTCCTTCTCCGAGTGCATCTCTCATTTTCTTTTTTAAGGAGACAACTATGGAAAAGGCTAGCCAACAGAAAGATGCACAAGTTTTACATGTCAATGATGAATTTGCAGGCCTTTAGGAAGCATTTCAGACAAACAAGTATATAATTTCAAAGGAAATAGACACAGATGTGAAGGATTAAGCACCTGCCGTATGAAGCACTCAAGAGTTCCAAGCTTCCCCATTGCCATGGCCATTTGACCCATATAATTTGCAACATTCCCAGTGGAACCTGAAGGTCCAAGAGACCCTGCGAGAGTCTCAGCCAAAGACTGCTGCAATGCCTCCATTCCCTGGGATAAAGCATCCTCAGCCTGTTGGGATGACTGTTGTAAGTTGTTGATCTCCAATAACTGTTGTTCAGTTAAAAGCTCCAACTGATTAATGAGCAGCTGCAACCAAGTGACAATAAATTTAAGAACCTGCAGTAGTTGCTAGCATCTTGAAACAAGAACATTGCATACCAAAAGAAGATCTTCACCAAGAACTTCTCGGTAGAGAAGTAACAAGACGTCATTCATCAAGAAGGTGGGCATATGCCCATATCAAAGGTCAGAAGCTCGCTCTATGTTACATAGTGAAGGTATATGCCAAAAGACTTCCATATAACAGAGAGAGAGAGAGTGAGAGAGAGAGAGAGAGAGAATAAGCAGGGGGTTTTAGATGCTGAACATAATTAGACAAATCAAAATGGAAGAAGGGAAGAGCAGAGGGAGAGTAACTAAAGCGAGACCATAGGGACAACAGAGATAATCTCTTCACAAAACCACCACCATGGGGACAATAGATGGGAGGTGGAGCATACTGAAATCAGAATAGTGCACCTCAAAAGAGCATCCTTACTGAGAGGTTCTAGCCACAGAAGTATACACATGTAGTTTATCAAGATGCAACAGTGAATTAGGTCTGAAATTATCTTTAAAGAAAGAAAAAGAGAACTTGGGTCAGAAATTGATATTTCTTCTCTACAGTTCCTTTCAATGGTAAAATGAAAAAAGAACAACCATTCACAAGTATATAAGCTTTTATTTTTTTATATTTTCTTGGTTATTTTTTAAGTCAAAGGGAGGGTGGAGAAATCTATTCACCGAGCTCCACATTCACTTGTGGGAAGACAAAGGCTCTCACCTTGAGAAATTCAGACGAACGGAATCTACCAAGCCAAAAGAAGCATCTTTCTGCAGAAGTTTTCCACATGCCTGACAATATGTGAAAAACGTCAGCCTTCGCCGCATCCCTCTTTATCCTGAATATGTCATCATAGTGTGCCAAGATTTGATCGACTATTATGTGATGTTCACCATCACCAGCATGAGAATTAACAGCTCCCCTTAACTCATTAATTCATCGGTTCTGCTCTTCCAACCATCGGGCATATTCTACATCAAATGCCAAAGCTCCTAGAAGGACCAGAAGTTGCATTACTTACTTTAATGGAATTTTATATTCAAGCTTTAAAAAATCAATTATTCTTAATTCAAGGGCATTCCATGTTATATAAAGGAATAAAGACCATATAAAAGCTGATGATTCACTACCCCACAGAACAACAATTATTGATGACTAATCTAAAAGCTTCTTTCATGGTTTAAGCTTCTCCTCCATGAAAACATACAACCAAGGAGGGATATTCCTATAGGATGGTGCAGCCTATGCAAGAGGCATAGAGAGGATATAAATCGCCTCTTAGTGTATCTAGTTTCACATCACAGCTATGGAGCTTATAATGCTCCTTGGTTAGCATCTCATGAGTGTTCCCAGGAGCAGATGAGTTAATACGGTCGAACTGAAGTGAAGATTGAAGAACTAAACTTTTGTGCCTTTTCTGGATTCTTTGTATCGAAAGAAGTAAGAGACTGTTCCATTATAGTTGAGAATGATAAAAATAATATATGCATTCAATTTTGAAAAGACAAATGGAATATCTTGATGGATGAATGTGTAAAGCAGACACCCTATATGTACATACTTCCTGCACCATCTTGGTAAGTATTAATGAATGCATTTGAGTTATCCAGAAAAGGTAAAAGAAAAAGAATGCAATAGCCTCCAAACTAAACTTCTTCCCCTATTCTGGTCAGATTCTTCTCCATTCTTTATCAAAGTTAAACTTCCCCTTTCTTTTTAATGAAATGTGTAGATGTCCAATGCCTTCAGGCAATAACTTCCTTTGCATGATGAAACATATGGGCAAATATAGCTTCAACAATTACGATAAATGAAGACCACTAATGAATCTGAGAGTCTATAGGATAATATTTTTATCGATAGATTAAATTTCAATTACAGCATCAAGTGGTAAAATAAAACAATGGAATCAAACAACGAAAAAATAAAAACTAAGTAAGAACCCTGATCTGTCCAAGGCCTTCGAACAATCAACCTAGAAAACTATAAGGAAGCCCACCATTAAGATGCAAATCTATAGAGTATCTAATTAGTAACACATAAGAAAGGAAATAGAACAGAAAGTGAATTTACAATCATTAACAAGGTTCACCAATTCCACCATTAATCTACTTGTACATGGTGATAACACATTGTTACTCAGCCATAATGTTTTGTTCATATTTTTGAAAAATCAGTCATACTAGATTATGCAACATTAAAGTAGTGAAAAACTTGTAATGATAAAAGTCTGAATGCAGAAGATGAGCATACCATTTACACTCATCGACTGCGATTGATCTCCTGAACCTGAAATAAATATTCCCTTTGGGGAAAGAGAATATTGTCTCAAAAAATTGATCGGAGAGATTGTGAGCTAATATCGACAGAGGTTCTAGATATTTAGGTGATCAAAGAAAGAAATAGATAACGACACAATATTTACTGAACAAACCTGTTGCCGAGCTCGTTGAAGGTCCTATTCTAGTTGTGTCAACTTCATCCTGCTGCTCTCCAACTGTTGAACATATGCCTAGACAAACAAAAAAACAATGTGGGGATATGATGTCATTACAATAGGTGCACATTGATGTAGAATTGATACCGATATATATATAGTATTTTCACCCATCTATGAAGTTCGATACACATTGAAAGTGTGACACTTTAGCTCATTATTGGACACTTGTAGAGGGAGGAATTGTTGAATCAGAATTAGCGGCTTTTAAATTGACAGTTACAAGCATTTATCACGAGGGCAATATGACAAAAGTTAAAATACACAGATCAAATCCTTTATTTATTAAGGGTTCGACTAGATTCTGAACTAATACATTCTGACATTAAACTTCTTTTTTCATCTTGATTAGTATGATGATACTGTACTTTGAGACCCACCAGATAAAATTTAAATGGAAAGATCTAGTCAGGCAGGTTTTGGATGACTGCTAACGTAAGGACTGTTAATTGCATTTCCATATTAACCTCAAGTAAAAATAGAGTGTATATCACATGAAACTGCAAATAGTGCCATAAAAAGAGAAATCACCTTTTTCCTTAGACGGCTTTTTCGAGCAACTTCACGATTTTGAGCAAGTCTACGGAGTGTCTGCACAAAAAGAGCTCAATATCATATAAACGTTTCTTTTCCTCATATTCCATCATTCGATATGTGATGATAAATGTGATACCTTTTGATCTTTCGGCCTTTTACTTCCATCAGAAGCTACGGCACACAGTTGTTGATTTAGGATCTGCACCAACAGAGATCAAATATCACTTTCATTAACTTTTAATACAGATTAGTTTCAAGGATAAAATAAGATACAGGAAAGTCTGGATGAATTAGTTAATGGTCTTCTTTAATCAGGAATGTTTTCTATTTCTTGTTCTTATCCAATATCTAGGAATTAGGTTAATCGATCAAAACAATGTCTTAGTATTAGATTAAAGTCGTGTTTTTTCTTTTTTCTTGAGTTGTTTGGTAACAGATGCTACTTATCAAGCAGTGAGAACAGTTTCAAGATGTTCTACCCACGTATATAAACAACACACATAATGTAGCTTAGTCAGAAAAGCATAGTCAATAAGATGTTTGTTCTTAATATTCCTTACTAGTGTACTTACTTATCGTGAAAACCGTGTTTTGTAACGCTGTTGATTTGTAAATATCTATGTGTGATTAGATAGGATTTTGTAGGATTTACATTGATCTAACAGAATCATATCAGATATGCTATTGAATAGGTTAGTATATTAGAATCATCCCTTGATTCTCAAATCTCCTTGAATCAAGGGATCTGATTGCTAGATAGTTTACTTTTCTACTCTATAAATTTGTATTTCTATGGATGAAATTGTACAATTTTGGTACGAAAAATTACATGGTATCAGAGCATTGGATGGGCTACGTCACCCAGAGGTATCAATAGAATCCGAGAGTTCTATTAACAAAATTCTGACGGAGAACAATGAAGCTATGGTGTGATATTTGCAAAAAATATGGGCACACTCGTAAGACTTGCTGGAATATCCATAGGAAATCGCCTAGCTGGAACAAAAAAATGGCAGACAACCATGGTCAGGCCTTTCAGTGTACTAGCGAAGAACCAGGGCTACGATCTTCTCTAGAAATGCGACCTTTCACTAATGAACAAGTAGAGCTACTGCACAAATTTCTCCAAGTTCTCCAACCTCAACTCCAAACCAGTAAATCTGATCCTTCTACTCCCACTTGTTCTTTTTCCAAAGCAGGTAATGTACCATCTGTTTTTGTGAGTACAGATTCAACTGGTATAAGTCCTTGGATCATAGATTCAGGGGCTAGTGATCACATGACATGGAATTCCCATTTTTTCTCAACTTACACTCCTTTAGCAGGAAATAAAAAAGTTAAAGTTGCTGATGGTTCTTTCTCAGCAATTGCTAGAAAAGGGACAGTTAAACTCACCCCTTTTTTTACCCTTTCTGATGTCCTTCATGTTCCAAAATTGTCTCATAATATTTTGTCCATCTGCAAAATGACTCAAAACCTTAATTGTCGTGCTATCTTTGACTCTGTTTCATGCGTATTTGAGGACAAGGTCTCGGGGAGGATTATTGGCAATGCTAGAGAGTCTGAAGGTCTCTATTTTTTTGAAAACGGGGACAGTTCAGTAAATTTTAGTTCAGCTTGTTTGAACTCTGTTCCAGTTGATAATAAAGTCATGTTATGGCACTATAGACATGGTCATCCTAGTTTTCATTATTTGAAACTCTTGTTACCTCAGTTGTTTATGAATAAAAGTACATCCTCTTTCCAGTGTGAATTTTGTGAAAGGGCTAAACACAGACGTTCATCTTTTACTTACCAAAAGTACCAAGCCACAAAACCCTTTAAGCTAATCCATAGCGATGTTTGGGGACCTTTTAGGGTAGCAACTGTAAATGGAAAAAGGTGGTTTGTGAGTTTCATAGATGATCACACTAGACTAACTTGGGTGTACCTATTGAAAGACAAAAGTGAAGTAAAACATATGTTTGAGGCTTTTTATGTTATGGTCGAGACACAATTTCATGAGAAGATTCAAATATTTCGGAGTGATAATGGGAGAGAATATTTTAATGACCATCTAGGGAATTTTTTCACTTCCAAGGGAATAGTGCACCAAATTTCATGTCCTAATACACCCCAACAAAATGAAGTAGCTGAGAGAAAAAATAGGTATCTTACGGAGGTAACTAGAGCCTTAACATTCACAAGTGGAGTCCCTAAATTTCTTTGGGGAGATGCACTTTTGACATCCACCTATCTTATAAATAGGATTCCTTCCCGTATTTTAGGTTTTAAAACCCCTTTCAGTATGTTCAAGACATACTTCCCTACTTCTAGATTGACCACTGATCTGCTTTTGAGAGTCTTTGGGTGTAGTGTATTTGTTCATGTTCATGATCATAATAGGAGTAAACTTGATCCACGTGCTAAAAAATGTGTTTTTGTTGGCTATGCCCCTAGTCAAAAGGGATACAAGTGTTATGACCCAAATACTAGGAAGGTTATTGTCACACTGGATGTCACCTTTTTTGAATCTTAATTATTTTTTGGAACTCATCTTCAGGGGGAGAAACATAGTGAAGATTCAATGGATATTAAGGATTCTCGCGACCTTACATGTGAGAAACAAAAGAATCTAGGTTTTATGATAGATACGGGAGATAGTACTTTTGGTAATAACAACCTTGATAAAGTAAGAGATCCCAACTTATATAACGAAAATAAGGAAACTGAGAAAGTAGAGCCTTTTCATGATACAATTAATGACAAGGACTGGGAACAAACAAAGGAATTACAAGTTTACATGAGAAGAAATCGGAATCAAGAAAAAGAGACTAAGGACGCTCATCAGAACCAAAAGTCCACTCCGCAAGATCTTACTAATATACAAGGTAATTCTCCATAACCTAATTTTGATTTGCCCCTTGTTATTTTAGACCTTGATCTTCCAATTGCCAAACGTAAAGGGGTAAGAAAAGTCACAAACCATCCCATGTCAAATTTTTTGTCATATAGAAATTTGTCTCCTTCCTATATAGCTTTTCTTTCTCAATTATCTGGAATGGAGATACCGAGAAATGTGCAAGATGCTTTGAATGTTCCCAAGTGGAAAGAAGCAACTCTAGAGGAGATGAATGCCCTTAAGAGAAATGAAACCTGGGAAATGGTGGAACTACCACGTGGAATGAAAACAATGGGCTGCAAGTGGGTGTTTACCATCAAATTTAAATTAGATGGGTCCCTAGAGAGGTATAAGGCACGTTTGGTTGCAAAAGGGTTCTATCAAACCAATGGGACTGACTATCTTGAGACATTCGCTCCAATTTCCAAGTTGAATTCAATCAAGGTTCTTCTGACCATTGCTGCCAATCTTGATTGGCCCCTTCAACAACTAGACATGAAAAAAGCATTCTTGAATGGACAACTAGAAGAAGAAGTCTACATGGATCCTCCTCCGGATTTTGAAGAGAGGTATGGAACTAGAGTGTGTAAGCTAAAGAAATCTCTCTACGGGCTCAAACAATCTACAAGAGTTTTGCTTGAAAGGTTTACGCAGTTTGTAAAAATCCAAGGGTACATTCCAGGGCAAGCAGATCATACCATGTTCATTCGACACTCTCTTGAGGGAAAGACAACTATCCTGATAGTGTATGTTGATGATATCATACTTACAGGAGAAGACTTGCCAGAAATGAAGAATTTGAAGAAACAGTTGGCCTCGGGATTCGAGATCAAAGATTTGGGTCAGTTAAAATATTTTCTTAGCAAGAAAGTAGCAAGATCAAGAGAAGGCATTATGGTGTCACAAAGGGAGTATGTACTGGATCTTCTAAAAGAGACGGGCATGAGTGGTTGTCGTCCAGCTATAACACCTATTGATCCAAATATAAAATTCGGAAACAAAAAAGGAAATTCAGTTGACCAAACTCAATATCAGAGACTAGTGGGGAAGTTGATCTACTTATCACACACTCGACCTGATATAGTTTACATGAGCCGAGGGTCTATTAGAAACAAACTCTCTACCTTCACAAGGTAGAAGTAAGGTTTGCGTACACAGTACACACCACCCTCCCCGCACCACGCTTGTCGGATTACATTGACTATGTTGTATATTCTTTTGAATTGATGTCCTCTCTTTATTCTTTTATTATTGGTACATATATCTCCTCGTTGTCCCTCTTTTATTAAATAAGTCTCTTCGTTCTTCCCTCCCCCACACTTTCCACCCTCAACGTTCATTCCTCCATTTCAATAACTCCATCAATCATCTTTTACTGCATTGTCAAGTTCAACACTCAAAAACAATGCATAAGGATCATCATGAACCCTTACTTAGGTTCCATGTCTTTCCTCCATTGACCCATCATTAGCCTACTTTCATCCACAACTATTGGCTCCACCCAGTATGTAGAGGCAGAAATAGATAAGAAACTTTTGCTGGGATAGTATCCCAAGGAGTTGGTTGATTTTTCATTTATTACTAAAAACATAGATTTTATGTCATGTCTACAAACATGTCTCTCTTTTTTTGTTTGTTTTTTATCAAGTAAGGTTTTCATTGATAATAACAAGGCCAACTTGGCCGTATACAAGAGATATACCAAAAAGGAGAGACCTACAAAAAATGGTTCTCTCCAAAGGACACACAATACTCTATACAAATAGGAAATACATGGGTACACCAAAAGAAAATAAAGGATCGGAGACTACTCAATTGCGCAAAGCTCATCTCCACCCCCTCAAAAGCTCTCCTATTTTATTTCTATTTTTCCAAATGACCCACGTTGGAGCTAGAGGAGTCCAAATGACCCACATTGGAGCTAGAGGAGTAAGTAGTAGCATTCCACACCTTGTGCCTTCTTCTCTCTTTCCACATTACAGACATGTCTCTCTTTTACTTATTACCGAGTAAAAGAGCATAAACATGTTTATATTCTCCTTGATATAGGGAGATGAAGAAGGTCTACTTGCTAAACCAGGTTTTGAAGGAGAACTAAATTCAAATAACAAAGTCGTCATAATCAATCAAATTTGGACTTATGAAAGTCAAGACTAGTCATAGTTCAAAACATAAAATTAAATAATGACTAGATATGGATTTGAGAGGTAACTGAATTACCATGTTCTTATCTTCAGTATCGGCATCTATTGATGTACTTGGACTGATATCAACCATCGTGGACTATAGCCAACTTTGCGGATAATCAATTGAAATTGAAACACAAATCAGATGTAGTATCTCCTGTAAATCACCAAGGCAGAAGGAGATGTCAATACATATCGACTTGCAGACATCAAGTAGGTAAAATATATTTGGGTAACAATATCAAAGCACAAAAGACTTGTCTTCAGCCAACTCTCCAAGGGGAAGAACACATGAATATTCTATCATCTCCCTCAATGTCAGAACAGTACTGCCAAAGTGTGAACATATATTATCAGTATCACATAAATTGGAACAAGGGGAGTAACATATATTATTTAAAAATTACGTAAAAAGTACTATAAATCAATTTCAGTTCTAGTGGTTGTATCCTAACATTCACTTCCTTGATAAATATTGTCTTCCTCACTTTTTCATTTCTGACTGTCCCCAGAAGTTCCAGTAAGTGAGATAAGGTTGTTTCCATAATTTCAATTCATCAAGCTCAAAATTTTGATACGGGCTGGTGTAAACATTATCAGAAGGCTAAACAGCATGAGACGAATGTGCACTTTTTGACTCTGCACTACTATCATGAATTTGACTTTCTTCTGCTAAAAGCTCTTCATCATCTTCCAACTCTTGTCCCAACAAAGTATTTTTACTTGCAATTTGATACACAACTTTTCCTCGTTGTGAAATTCTGAACAGTGTCAATTCCAACTTTATCCTCTTCTTTACTGTTGGAACCTGAAACCATCTCAACATTTTTATGTAAAGATTAGATCCTCTTCCATGCCATATTGTATCATATTCTCAGACACTAATTCATAATCTGAAATATCAAATATTCTAACTTTTGGAGCACTATCTAACATGTCCAACACTAGAGCATTTTGGAATTCTAAAGGCACCTGAAACTCATTGTACAACTCTAGTTCCGAAAAGGGAAATATCTTTATCAGACCCTTCCATAGATGTCCCGTAGCTAGCTCATCCACAACAAAAGGCCTATCACTATATTCACCGTGTCCTTCAAAAAATTCCCTATCTACAACAAAAGGTCTATCACTATATTCATCATGTACTTCCATGGTTTCTGCATATGGGTCAGTTAAAGAGTCATCATAATTCCCCACACTACTACCTCTTTCAACAATTTCTTCTTCTTACATAAGCTCTGCGAAAAATTGTAAAAAGAGCATAGCAAAAGATCATTTTTACTTGATATATAATTGTGAAAAACAAATATAAATGCATAACATTGGAAGTGTTTTGTAACATTGATAATGTCATCCAATAAGAGTAATACACTAACTTTTCTTTTTCATATATCCATCACCTCCTGGAGAAGTCAAAATTAATTTGGAAGTGTTTATAATTCACAATAAAAACTCTGCAAGTTCATATACATTATTTATTTCAATAACAGGGAATAACCAAAAAATCATTGTGCAAGAAATAAGAAACAAAGAGTCAATAGTCAAAAACACACCTAAAATATTCGGTATTTGAGTTTCATCCCTAAACTACGAACTATCACCAACTATTTGTCAAAACACACGTCAACCATCAATAGTTCACTTCTCTACATGAATCGATGGTGATATTTCATGTAAGAAACTCATACACATGATAGTTTAGGTAAGTTTTTCAACCTTCACTTCAGAAACAAAAAAAGAAACGCGGTGAATTTTTCGAAGCAACAAATATGACTTCCTTGTTTTGACATACTTCTCAAACACTATAAGGTTTTCATTTCTTTCCAATATTCTTGCGGAGTTGGTTGTAGATATCAGCAAATTCACCCATTTGATCATTATCACTTGTAGACGCAATTGAACTAACTGAGTGTAGTTGCATTAGAAAACCCAATTAAGGCAATTTCTCCAAATATGATTCAAGAATTGGAGAGAATAGTACGTGATAATGTAATTTGATCATTATCATTTCCATTTCTTTATCGTTTTGTTGCTTTGTTGACAGACCCTCATATGGCTTCTCATTTTCGAGTATTTCTCCTTATTCAGCAAGAAGAGGTATAAAAATGCATTTTCTTAGATCAAAGGTCCTTCTTTTTATGTTGATTGATATAAGATAAATGTAACCATGCGAGATGAAAAGAAGCAAACAAAATATATAGTGATAATATTTTCATAAAGATAATAGACTATAAATAGAAATGCTATTGTAGTTTAACTACCATGTCAATAGTGTCTTCTTCTTCCATTTCTACGAAATTCCCTCAAATCTTTCTCCAAATAGAAAACTAGTTGACACCTCCATATTCAAACCTAGAAGAGAGCAACTAAAAAGCATAAGTTTGGTGCGCTTGAAAAAAGAAGGATCAAAACCACCTTAAATACAACTATGTAGAAGCTAAATTTACTCTTGAAAGATCAATAAATCTATTTTAATTGAACCAACTCTCTTTATAATCAATAGCAACAACTAAATTCCATGACATGTTCAAGATATTGGAGAATACCTGTTTCTGATTAATCAGCTTTCAACTACTTTGGGCATGTCGTTATCTCCTAATAGAAAAACTATATCAGATCCTATTTTAAAGTCGTCAAAGCATAGTATCCTTTTGACTCTTGACTTGGTGACCTGAATTGAGTTCACCTGCATATATAACAACCTATCAAATATATTACCACATTCATAAATAAAATAGGAAACTTATTTGGTTTCTAAATTAGATAAGCATAACAATTTCAAAAATGTAAATGAATAAAAAAAACATATGGATCTGTTAATTTAGAATCTTCTAGAACAAATATAAGTCTAGAATCTAGATTAAAAAAATCGACGCCATGAAGAAATTCTTACTGCACATTTGAAATATCGCCAAGAAAAACAATTATGCTCAACAAATAAACTTATTTAGCAAAGATTCGAAGTATAATTAGCACAATCATCTACACTAGTCCACTTGTAGAAGTCTCTCCCTGAGTTTTCGGCCCCTTTTTTTCATTTAATTAATTGATAACATCAAGTTCTACAAATGTTGCTTCACTTTTCATTATTTCTCCTGGTCAATTAAATAAATAATTTTATAAATAGACATATACAGATCAAGATTACATTTCAGGTGAAAAACCACAAAAACAAAAATAGAAAAGTACATATACTAACAGGAAAAAACAACTCCACAAATAGACCCAACTCTAACCTAACACACTGGAAACCAATATAAATTGACATCTTTTTCTAAACATCAATTGGTGAGATCACCTGACTTTAGATTTTTTCCATTTCATACAACCAACCAAGCAAAGCAAAATTATAAAAGAATACACCCAAGCGAGCTATTTGGACCGAAGGATATTAAAATCCATACCAGCACACATATCCAATATATATGCTCTAGCTATATAACTAATGATTAGAAACACTTTGCTCAAATAAATGTGTAAAATTCAAAAAATTAAATACAATTACTGATATGCATGTCCAGAAGAAGAACAAGAATAACAAGGCACCAGTGATATAAACTGTGCAGAAACTTCTAATATAGCCATAAGAAAATCGGGCATCTTCTAGAGGACTCAAAATTCAATAGTAAAATGATGAACATTCATAGAGCCTTGAAGGATAAATTGAACTACGCTAAATCCCTGCAAATATATGAAATGACAGTACTCTCAGATATCTTGAGAAGTATTAATGAGAAACGTCAGAGAAACCCAAACTTAAGCAGCAAAGTATTAGTATATAGAGCAATACAAGAAAACGCAGAGAATTTGAGTATAAAGAAGTGAAAGTGGAAAGAAGATGTCCATACAAAGACTAAGACTGAGCTTGTGTCACGAAATGATAAGTATGAAATGGTGGCATGAGAGTTCTTATCTAATTGTAAACAAACAAGCTCAATCTCTAAGATATCATTCACTCTTTGTTCGTTTGAATTGGAAGCTTTCTCCATTATTCATGTTTTACAAAAATCAGAGTTCATTAAAACCTTAATACTAGAAGCTTAGTCATTTACTCTACAATCATAAGTAGACTGATCTTTACAACTCTTTTGATGGCGTTGGGCTCAATTTTTTCTGAAGATTCAGATACAATACAATAAATTTATGTGTTTTGATGAATTAAATCTAGTGTGCAGTGGTAAATCTGTATATGCACAATCTTAACCAGTGAGTCGAGCACAAACACACAAAGAAAGGTTCATATAAGCTTTGGACTAAGATCACACATACACACTCCAATCTGTATGACACCAGGAGAGGAGCTGCAACCCAATTAAAAGCTATATAAAAATATGTAATAGATGTTCTATATTGGTCTAATTGCATCTTTTTGATGCCCTTTCTATAAAATCTATTACTTCATCAAAAGAAACATTGCAATAGATGTTCATGTTGGTTGATGCGTAATTAATGTACAACTACAAAGTCTACATCACTTTAGCTGGATGTTCCTTTTATGATAGCCCCTTTTCTTAGTTTTTCTTTCTCAATAAAGATCACAGTGCTCCAGATTCTCAATATTTATGTTGCACCTCGATGTTAACACATTAACAGTGAGAAATGCATATTAACCGAATACAACTTGACTAAATCGAAAATGAAAATGAACGAAACAGATTCTAAACGATCAAAAAATAGTTTAAAAAGCTGAGAATATGTAAAAGACAGAAAATACTGAATCACAAAAGAGAAAAATGTTGTCAAATCTCTCACAAGGGGACAAAACTGCAGAAAGAAAAAGGGGGAGGAAATTTCCAAAAATGACTATCGGTTGCCAAATAGTACTAACCCTTTGAGAATTTTGTCACTGCACCTTTCTGTATTCTCATTGAATTCTTCGTAATACAATATAAACCTAAGAAATTGAGACAAAATAGTGAATAAGTACACGTATGTGCGAAATCAGTAAAAGGAAGAGCTCCAAAAGCTCACAAGATTTTTGGTGAGCTTGAGCTTTTTACTTCATTCTCTTCCTTTCTTGTTGCACCCAATTCATAGTGATGGGTTCCTATCAACTTTTACCATTTTCCAAACAAAAACACATAAAAAGTGAAAGACAATTTTGACTTTAATAAATAAGAAATCAATATCTCAGGACAAAAAATTAATTAAACCCAGAAAATGTAAGGGAATCCTAGAAATTTACTATAAGAATGTAAAATTACCTCTAATTTCGGAAGTCAAATGTGAAATTTCACCAAATTGATGCATCAGCGGACTCGAATCACTCCTCTAATTTTCCATCAATTTTGTCTCCCTCTCCGTAACTGTAATAACTCCATTTCTTAGTCTCTTCTCCTTCTCTGCCCAGAGTGAGAATGAAAAATAAAAAATAGAAGATGACCAAAAAGATGAAAAATGATGAAAGAACCAAATCAAAACAATTGAAAATCGAGGATGTAGAAGGACACATATAGTACACGTGTTTATTCACCACTAAATAGGGCTCAATGGCGTAGTACAAATTTTGATGCTATTAGGACAATTTTGTAGAGCTATGTTGGTACTCCATGTTGTTGGCTTATATATTAGAGTAAGCAATATATGGGTATTGACTATTTCGTGTGATGGATGTGTTAGTACGTATGTTAAAAATCATATGACTAATTTTTATCTAATTATATTTAATAAATTATAATACTAGCGTAGAGATATTTAGTTGTTAAAAGTATCATACTGCAAAACATATTGTTAGACTAGAGCAAGCATGCATGTGCTTGCTTTCACGATCATATCACTAAAGAGAAAGATGCTTGTGTCCAAGGAAAGATGTGAGGCAAGCACTGCTACATAACAGTTTGACAATGAAACCCTAAACCACATCCATTAAACTTTGACTTCTTCCAAATTTGTTTTAGTGGATTTTCTAAGTTATATTTAGCTTCCAACACATACATACTAGGTTCGTAGTAAACAATTTTGTAGTGGCTCAACCTCAACCTAAACTCGATTCCAACCCGAACCCCGACATCCGACCCAACCAGAACCCAGACCCGAGAAACTACCCTGAACACGACACTCGACCTTGACCTGATCCCGAAATGAAACCCGAACCTGACCCCAAAACCTAACACGAGACCTGACCCCGACCCCGAGACCCGACACCAACTCCGACCTGAGACCCTAACCCGGACACCCTACCCAACCCAACCCCGACCCCAACCTGTGACCCAACCACAACTCCAACCTGAGACCATATCCCGACCCGAGACCTAAGACCCGAACTCAATCCCGACCCGACACCTAAAACATGATCCTGACCTCGACCCCGACATCCTAAACAAGACGTAACCCGACCTGAGATTCAACTAACCCACACCCAACTACCTCGACCTCCACCCGAGACCTAAGATCCGAACTCGATCCCAACCCAAACCTGAGACCTGGCTCGAATGCGACCCTGAGACCCGACATCAAGACCTAATATTGACCCTGAAGCAAGCCCCGAGAACACCTACCTCTAGGCCCCGCCCGCCCCCCGCCCTGACGTCCCCCCCCCCTTTAAAGGCCCGCCCGTCTCAAGGCTTTCACGATGATATCACTGAAGATAAAGATGCTTGTGTCTAAAAAAATGTGAGGTAAGAACTGTTGCATAACATTTTGACAATGAAACCCTCTTCCAACCTACATGATGTCTCTTGTCCCCATCCCAACTTGTATTGAAAAAGGAATAACAACTTTCATTGGAAGATAAGTGTATACAAAACTTATAGTACTAATGATATATGAGCGATACAATGGAAAATTCAGCATTTCTTTTGGATTTTGTGGAAAGCCGTGACGGTTGATATGCTCATGTTATCAACTTATATACTTTTGCGGTACCCTTTTGGTAATAAACATTAACAAAGAACCATTTTCAAAAAATAATAATAGGAACATCAAACTTGGACGAAGTTATAAGTTACATAATCTCGAAGGATTTTAAAGGAAATGACTTCAGAATCTAATTCACTTACTCTGGGCATGCATCAAGCAAGAGCTCAACCGAGTCATCCAATACGTCGCCCAAGCTTCTTCTCTTCCTCCTTAAGTTCCTTCAGCCATAGAATTGTATGAACCCTCTACCTCATGATCCTGTAATCTTTTGCTAAGCGATCAACTGTATACAACTCTGGGTTCTCCTTATGCTTCTTGTACATTTCTATCTTCTCTGAATCCTTCAAATAAGACCCCCTTGCACCTGGCTCCATTACCTACTCCAATAACACCAAACTTTGATAATCCATCATAGTTGGGAAGGATACTACCACTTCATACAGTTATTTGTTCACTGAGTTATATTGTTATACCAGAAACAACTCCGAATAACCAACAAGAAAGTTACTTTCTCCCAATACCATTTTATATGCTAGTGAAAACAAATTCGTCAAGACTACAGCAAGAAAGTATGGCTTGCAATATTACAACATATGTTATTTCTCGAAAAGTAAAACTTTACCTTCAAAAAGACTTCAAATTAGCCCAAAATATAAATAAGTTAAACAATCTAACCCTTGTACATTGAACCACAATGAATCTTGGGAACAAAGCAAGTAAAATACATTATCTCTAATCAATCTAGACTATACATGCTTATAGAATTATCAAAATTCTGATTCATAACTAGAAAGCTTCACATTCTTATGGTGGCTGGGCTTCAGACAGGTGGATGTATTATGGTGGTTGGGCAATAACAGTGGCTCTTTCAAGGTTAATGCAACTTACATAATGATGAACCACCCCAACTAGCCTAGGAAGCTCATTTGGAAAACAAAAATACCTCACATAGCTTGCTTTCTGTGTGGCTACTAAGCTAAGGGAGCAGTCCTTACACAGGATAGTTTGATGAGGAGACATATCCCATTATGTTCCAGATGCTTCTTTTGTGGTGAAAAGGCAGACTGTTAATCATCTATTCCTACATTGCAAGAACACAAGACAACTTTGGAGAATATTTCATGGACTATGCATACAAAAGGTTTCAGAAGCACTTAAGAGAGAGTTGGGAGGAGGCGGGTGGTGGACAATTTGGAAGGAGGGGAACTCTAGCTGTTTTGAGAATGTAGAGAATAATAGTATGCAGAGTGTTTAGGTGTAATCAGTTAAACTCAAACGATAACGACCTACTTGAAACAGGATCTGTTCTATAGGCTCGTACTACTGTATCATTTAGTTTAGTGGATGAACATAACGACCTTACTTGAACATGATCTGTTCTATGGCTCGTACCACTGTATTATTGAGTTTAGTGGATGAACTGTGGCCATGAGACCTTAGTGGATGATTAACAGCCTCCTTGTGCAAGGCAATTTCCGAAGACCCTTGGCTCAAAATAAGCATTTTCATAAGCCGGTTTGGAAAAATAACAAGAGTGAAGAAGCAACTGTGAAAATACTGAGGAAATGAGAGTATAAGCAAAAAAATGAAGGATAACCAAAAAATAAGTTTATAAAAAGGTTCACCCAAAACAAAAAGGATGGCTCAACTCCCACCAACTTATTGTAGTAAACATGTAAGTGCAAGTTTCTTCAGTGATTTGAGAGTCATAATCTGTATTAACACTAGGCTAGAAAACTTACATTCCAATGAATGAGTTAGTCTTTGACGGAACCCAAAATAAAGGATGGCTTGACTCCCACTTTTGGAGTAACTATTTGATTTATGAAGTTGAACATATGTTTCATTCAAGCTACAATTGAAAGATTTTTTTATGCTAAAAAACACATAGGCAAAGGGATAATTTGGTCGCTAAAAAAAGGTACAATGATCGGATTTTTTGTTGTCATGAAAGGATTTTTGACAACCGATTTGACCGGTTTTCCAATCCTGTCGTAGACATAATTCATTAATAGCGACCAGATTTGGGCTTTTTAACGATCAAACTTCCCCTCACTAAAAGCTATTTTGCTCGTAGTGTTCCCCACCCGACACTTGACCCTGAAACAAACTCGAGACCCTATGCCAAGACCCAACTCCTCAGGCCCCATCCCCTAAGACCCGAGGCAAGCCCCCTGCCAGAGTCACCACGGGACCCGAGGCAAGAATTCCGCCCACCTCGAACCTCGCCCCCCCTCCCCTCCCCGAGGCAGGCCTTCCTCCTGGCTCGAGCCCCCCCACGACTCTACTCGAATGAGGCAGGCCCTCCACCCGCCTCGAGCTCGCCCTCCCCGAATGAGGCAGGCCCTCCGCCAGCCTCGAGCCCCACCCCTTACCCGACCTAGGTAGTCCCTTCGCCCGCCTCGAGCCCCATCTCCTTCCCGACCAAGGCGGACCCTCCACCCGCTTCGAGCCCCCCGACAGCTGAGGAAGGCTCTCTTCCCGCCTTGAGCCCCCTTCCCCTCCCCAAAAATAGAGGCAGGCCCTCCGCCAGACCCAACCCTCCCCCTGCTCAACCCGACGCAGGCCCATCGCATGCGTCGAGTCCCTCTCTTCCCTAACGTGAGGTAGGCGCTCCACCCGCCTCTAGCCTCCCCCCCGACCCAAGGCAGCCACCTCGCCCGCCTCGAACCTCCCCCCGACCAGACAAAGGCAGTCCCTCCTCCCGCCTTGAGCCCAACCCCCTACCCGACCAAGGCAATCTCTCCGCCCACCTCGAGCTCCCCCGATAGCCGAGGAAAGCTCTCTGCTCACCTCGAGCCCATCCCCCCTCCCCGACACCCAAGGCAGGCCCTCCGCCCGCCTCGAGCCCCCTCTCCCCAAAACCCGAGGCAGGCTCTCCGCCAGATTCGAGCCTCCCCCAACCCGACTGGAGGCAGGCCCTCTACTAGACTCGGGCCTCCCCAAACCCGACTGGAGGAAGGCCCTCTACTAGACTCGGGCCTCCCCCAACCCGAGGAAGGCCCTCTGCACGTCTCTAGCCTTCCCCTGACCCTAGGCAGACGCCCCACCCATCATGAGCCTCCACCCCCGACCCAAGGCAGGCTCTCCGCCCGCCTCGAGCCCCCTTCCCCGACACTCGAGGCAGGCCCTCTGTCCTCCTAGAGCCCCCCTCCCCGACACCCGAGACAGGCCCTTCGCCAGACTCGAGCCTCCCCCGACCCGACCCGAGGCAGGCCCTTCGCACTCCTTGAGGCCCCCCTCCCAGACTTGAGATAGGCTCTCCACCCACCTCGAGCCTCCCCCGTCTTACTAATTTGACGTTTCTTTAAGAGTCCCAGTTGATTTATGGTGGTTTTCTTATCATCGGACCACGTTTTTTGAAGATTTAACATCGAGATACAGGTTCTGCAATCTTTCTTTTGGTGATACTTTAGTTCGAATTCCTTTCTCTGCTGTTGTTTGGTCTATTTTGAGCCAGACTACTGTCTGATCTCTACTGCTTTTGGTTCAAATTTCCTCTCTATTGCTTGATCGGTGTTCTGCCCGGAGCCTTTGGAGATTCATATTTTGGTTTCTTGTTACTCTATAAACTGTTGGGTATTTCAACCATCTGAACTCTGTTTTGGGTTATTTGGTTTTCTCTGGTTTTCTCAACTTGAGTTGAGCCGTTTTGTGGCGTTGACTATTCTCTTGTTAAAACCTTTATATTGGAAGTTTTGGTGATTTCTCTGTTAATTTGATTTTATATTGTGAGAATGAATGATAATAAGGGAGAAGAGTGGAAGAGTTCAGATAAGGGTAATAGTAAGGTTGATGTTGCTCATTGGCCATCATTGGATAAAACTGTTTTGGTTTCATCAGAGGATTATGCTAGTTACTACCTTTGCCGAGTCAAGGAAAGCATGCTTTATTATCTCTTCAAATAAATTGATTCAGGCGCCACAAATCACATGACAGGTAACCCTAATAATTTTTCTAACTTCCAACCACAAAAAGCACCATCTCCAGTTATTGTTGCTGCTGGATCAACTTGTACCAGTGTTGGATACGGAACTGTTAAACCAACCTCATGTATTACCCTATCATCTGTATTAAGTCTCCCAAAATTGGCCTTTAATTTGATTTTTGTTAGTAAACTTACGAGAGACCTTAATTGTTATATCTCGTTCTTTCCCGATTATTGTCTATTTCGTGACATTGGAACGAATCATGTTATTGGTAAAGGACATGTATCTGATGATCTCTACATCCTTGATGAATGGGAACCTTAGTCTGTTGCATGCTCAGGTGTTATTTCTCCACTTGAAGCACATTGTCGATTGGGACATCCTTCACTAGCTTTGTCGAAGAAGCTTTGTCCCGAGTTTCAAAATATTTCGTCATTGGATTGTGAATCATGTCGATTTTCTAAACAACACCGCACCTCGTTAAGTCCAAGGGTTAATAAGCGAGTAGAGTCAGCTTTTGAGTTAGTTCATTCTGATATTTGGGGACCATGTGCTGTTGTTTCCAAAACTGGACATAAATATTTTGTTACTTTTGTGGATGATTTTTCTAGAATGACGTGGATATACTTTATGAAGAATAGATCTGAAGTGTTTTCCCATTTTTGTGCCTTTATTGCTGAAGTGAAGACTCAATTTAATACTACTGTGTGCATGCTAAGGAGTGATAATGCTAAAGAATACATGTCAGAATCATTTCAGTCTTATATGAGGCAACATGGGATTCTCCACCAGTCATATTGTGTTGATACGCCTTCTCAGAATAGAGTTGCTGAAAGAAAAAACATGCATCTACTTGAGACAGCCCAAGCACTATTGTTTCAAACAAAGGTTCCTAAACAATTTTGGGCCGATCCAGTCTCTAGAGCTTGTTTCCTGATTAATCGAATGCCATCTACTGTGCTTGTAGGTAATGTACCCTATAACATTATTTTTCCAAATAAGTCCCTATTTCTGGTGGAACTTAAGGTATTTGGAAGCACTTGTTATGTTAGAGATGTTCGACCATCAGTTACCAAGTTGGATCCCTAGGCCTTGAAGTGTGTTTTCTTGGGATATTCTCGCCTTTAGAGAGGATATCGTTGTTACTCTACTGAACTTGGAATATATTTGGTATCAACTGATGCAGCCTTTTCGGAGGCTACACCATTCTTCTATGCACCTCCCATTTCTACAAGTCAGGAGGAGGAAGATGAGTGGTTAGTGTACCAAGTTACCAGGGCCATACTAGAACGATCAAATGATGTTTCTCATACATCGCCCGATTATTCGATTGAGCACCAATCTATTATTGTGCCTTCAGCGCCAGTTCCATCAGCTCCAGCAAGACCGCCGGTTGTTCAGGTTTACTCTAGGAGGCGGGAGACTAATGATACCTATTCTACACCGGTTCCTTCGACATCAGATCCTCCTCCAAGTGATCCTCCAGAAAATATTGACCTTCCTATTGCTCTTCGCAAAGGTACACGCACTTGCAAATCCATATATCCCATTGGTAATTTTGTTTCCTACGATCAGTTATCTCCCCCATCTAGATCTTTGATTGTATCTCTAGACTCTATATCTATACCTAAAACTGTTAAGGAGGCTTTGAATCATCCTGGATGGTCTGAAGCAATGCTTGAGGAAGTACATGCCTGAGAGGAAAACCACACATGGGATCTGGTAGACTTACCTCAGGGAAAGAAAGCAGTGGGAAGAAAATGGGTATTCACAGTCAAAGTTAATTCTGATGGCTCTGTGGCGAGACTTAAGGCCAGACTTGTAGCCAAAGGGTATGCTCAGACTTATGGGGTGGATTATTCAGACACCTTCTCTCCGGATGCCAAACTCACTTCTGTCTGCTTGTTCATTTCTATAGTTGCTTATGAGAATTGGTTGTTACATCAGTTGGATATTAAGAATGCATTCCTTCATGGTGATCTCCACGAAGAGGTTTATATGGAGCAACCACCTGGTTTTGTTGCTCAGGGGGAGTATGGAAAGGTTTGTCACTTGAAGAAGTCCTTATACGGCTTGAAACAAAGTCCTCGAGCTTGGTTTGGAAAATTTAGTGAGGTAGTTCAGGAGTTCGGATTGAAAAAGAGCAAATGTGATCATTCAGTCTTTTAAGGCAATCTGCTGCTGGAACTATTCTCCTTGTTGTATATGTCGATGACATTGTCATTACAGGAAGTGATTTTGCAGATATCTTTTCTCAAGTCTTTCTTACATACTAAGTTTTATACAAAAGACTTTGGAAAACTTAAATACTTCATGGGAATAGAAGTATATAGAAGCAAGAAGGGTAATTTTCTATCTCAGAGAAAGTATATTCTTGACCTAATGGCAGAAACCGGAAAGTTGGCTGCCAAACCTTGCAGTACTCCAATGGTTCCTAATGTGCATCCTATGAAAGATGATGACTATCCATTTGAAGATCCAGAACGATACAGAAAGTTGGCTGGGAAATTAAATTATCTCATTGTGACTCGTCTAGATATCGCCTTTGCAGTAAGTATGGTTAGTCAGTTCATGTCAACACCCACTGTCAGACATTGGGCAACTTTAGAATAGATATTATGTTATTTAAAAGGAGGTCCATAGCTCGCCTCGAGCCCCCTCCCCCCAACCCGAAGCAGGTCCACAGACCCTCCCTCAACCTAAAGCAGGCCGACAGCCCACCTCAAACCCCACGACCCGAGGTAGGCCCAAAGCACGCCACAAACCCCTCGACCCGAGGCAGGCCTACCACCCGCCTCGAGCCCCCCTCCTCCCGACCTGAGGCAGGCCCACCGCCCACCTCGAGCCCCACTTCCCCTACTAGAGCCAGGCCCACAGCCCGCCGTGAGCACCCCTCCCACCGACTCGAGGCAAGCCCACAGCCTGCCTCGAGCCCCCTACTTCCTGACCTGAGGCAGGCCCACAACCCGCCTCGAGCCCCCTTCCACCTGACCCGAGGAAGGCCCACATCCCACCTCAAGCCCTTCACCTCGACCCTAGGAAGGCCCACCGCTCGCCTTGAGCCCCCCTCCTCCGACTCGAGGCAGGCCTACAGCCCACCTCGAGCCCCTTCCCCCCGACCCAAGGCAGGCTCGCAGCCCACCTCGAACCTCTCACCCCTACCCGAGGAAGGCCCACAGCCCACCTCGAACCCACTCCTCCAGACATGAGGCAGGACCACAGTCTGCCTCGACCCCTCCCCCCAACCCGAGGCGGGCCACGCAAAGAAGACCCACAGCCTACCTCGAGCCCCCTCCCCCCAACCCGAGGCTGGCCCACAGACAGCCTCGAGCCCCCTCCCCCCTACATGAGGCAGGCCCACCGCCCGCCTCGAGCCCCCTCCCCCCCAACCCGAAGCAGGCCCAAAGCCCACCTCGAACACCATCCCACCAACCCGAGGAAGGCCCGTAGCTGATCTCGAGCCCCCTCCCCCCAACCTTAGGCAGGCCCACAGCCAGCCTTGAGCCTTGTCCCCCCCGACCAGAGGCAGGCCCACATCCCACCTCGAGCCTTGCCCCTCGACCTGAGGTAGGTCCGGAGCCCACCTCGAGCCTTGTCCCCCCGACCCGAGGCAGGGCCACAGCCCGCCTGGAGCGTTGTCCCTCCCACCCGAGGAAGGCCCACGGCCCACAGCCTACTTCGAGGCCCGTCCCCCCTACCCGAGATGGCCCACAGCCTGCCTCCAGCCCCGTCCCCCCAACCCAAGGCAGGCCCACAGCCCACCTCAAGCCCTTCCCCCAGCCCGAGGCAAGCCCACTCTTCGCCTCGAGCCCCCCTCCCCTCGACCCGAGGCAGGCCCACTGTCCACCTCGAGACCCCCTCCCACCGACCCGAGGATGACCCATAGACCGCCTCTAGCCCCTCCCCTTGACCCGAGGATGACCCACAACCCACCTCGATCCCCCTCTCCCCGACTCGAGGCAGTCCCACAGCCTACCTCGAGCCCCCTCCCCCTAACCCGAGGCAAGCCCACAGCGCACCTCGAGCCCTCTCCCCGACCCGAGGTAGGCCTACCGCCCGCCTTGAGCCTTCTCTCCCCGACCTGAGGCAGGCCTACAGCCCGTCTCGAGCACCCAGCCCCCGACCCGAGGTAGGTACATAGCTCGCCTCGAGCCCCCTCCCTCCGACCCGAGGCTGGCCCACAGCCTGCCTCGGGCCCCTCGCCCTGACCCGAAGGCCCACAGTCCACCTCGAGCCCTCTCCTCCGACCCAAGGCAGGCCCACAACCCACCTCGAGCCCTCCCCCCAACTCGAGGCAAGCCTATTGCCTGCCTCGAGCCCTCCCCCCGACTCGAGTCAAGCCCACATCCCGCCTCGAGCCCCTTCCCCTCGACCCGAGACAGGCCCTCTATTCTCCTCAACCCCCCCCGGCCCGAGGCAGGCCCTCCGGCCGCCTTCGAGTCCCCTCGCACGCCGCGAGGTTGGCCCTGCCATGCCTGCCACATCTACTTGAGTTAGGCCCCGCCTCGCCCAACCTGAGGCCTTCCCACCCTGAGGCCCCTGTCTACCCAGATGCCCTAGTCTGTCCCGTGGCCCCTGCCCTTCTAGAGGCCTCACCCGCGCCCCCTCCTACGCCCCACTGACCTAGACCAGAGACCATAACAACACTAAAGTTAAACTTACACAAACAAAGGAGAAAATTAATCACAAGTAGTTAAGCTTAAATTTGAGCTAATCAAATATCCACCAAACCAAGACCAACAGAGGCATATAGGGGAGGACATCAAATTTCGGAGGATGATAAAAGCACAGCCAATTACGAACAGAATCTTCAAGACAAATTTGAACCAAATATTCTCAAAGAGATCATCAAACATTCATATGAAGCAAGTATCTAACCAAACATGTTCATACTTTCCGGATTTTGAGTAGGAAAGAATATATGGGAAAATAAGGCTTGACAAAATGACCACTAAATGAACTAAAAATGGGAAGAAACATGCATCAAAGCAAGCAAAGGACAGATGAATCGAAGCTTAGACAGGAAAACAGGACAAAATCTAAAACAACAAAAGATGGATTCCAGATTTATACTAAAATGATACATCAACCAAACCAGATTGCTACCAATACAAACAACTTATTCAGACTGTAATGACAGGGAATTGACATTTTTGAAATAAGAGATGTAACCCATTTAGAATTCATACTAAATATAAACAAAACTCGAGCTAAAAGAATAACAGATCTTACTCAACTATTATGATAATCGACCCTAAAACTCCTACGCCCGTCTGAAGACAGAATCAACATTAACAAACAAATAAAGGACTTGGTACTTGAAAACACAGGACAGAATCTAAAACATCAAAAGATGGATTCCAGATTTATGCTAAAATGATACATCAACCAAACCAGATTGCTACCAATACAAACAACTTAACAGCAACTCCAAACAACTTATTCATACTGTAATGACAGGGAATTGACATTTTTTAAATAAGAGATGTAACCCATTTAGAATTCATACTAAAAATAAACAAAACTCGAGCTAAACGAATAACAGATCTTACTCAACTATTATGATAATCGACCCTAAAACTCCTACACCTATCTGAAGACAGAATCAACATTAACAAACAAATAAAGGACTTGGTACTTGAAAACATGATAGACATACCCATTTAAAAACTATCTACTGAATTAATAATTTCATAAAAGAACAAAAGAAAGCAAATTTTTAAGGAAAAAGTTCGAACTCTTAATAGGTAAGCTTGCATATTAATAAAAATATACATCCCAGACTTATTTAGTTCCTAGTTAGATTGAACTTAACAATAAAATAGACAAAAACAATGATTTAATTAATCAAGTATTCTAGTACGTTGCTCCAATTGATAAGGGAGAATCAATAAAGTTTGATTACTTGAGCACAACCAGTGTGTGAGTTCAAAGGCAATGCATCAGCCAACAGGATAACAACAATGGCATATTACCAATCAAGAACAACACATGTAGCCATGGTTAGTAGAAGCTATTGCAAGGAGTATCAACTAATACCTGTAAATGGCCAGTCTAGTAGGTGGTTTCGTCCCAAAGACTGAGAAATCCAGTGACATGGGTACTAGTTCACTCCTCTCACCAGCAGCCTGTCGGATCTCATTTCCATGGTCATCTATCTTTTCTGGATGCACATTTGCCTCAAATCCTTCGCGATGAGGCATTACTCTTCTTAACTTTCTTGGTGGAGACAATAACACAAGACCATCATGTGTATTGAGATTTGACACCTTAGGATTTGCAGGCTCTCGCTTAGGGGGGGGGTCTTGGAAGCAGAGCTGGTTCCTAGGTGGAGGTCCTGATGAGAAGTACCTAAAGAAAGCAAAAGTTCAGTACCCACATCAACCGCAAGTGTGTAAACTAAACAAGATGAAGAATAAACATACCGATGCTCCAATGCTTACTGTGCTGAGATCCTAACTTTTGGATCATAAGTAAACATCTTTGACAGAAGATGCCCGCAATCATCAATAGCCGTTGGAAACAGTGTTTTGAATGGCTGTCCAAGGACATATTGGTACTCAACATAATCCGGCAAGTAGGCCATATCATGCCACTGTGAAGGCGGTCGCAAAAGTCTTCCCTAGCTGATCAATATCATTGTTTCCCTAATATAGTCACAGATTTCAAAACAAATTATTGGCTTAAATTACAACAGGCAGATAGGAATAGTGAATGTAGCATATAAAGTGTAACAGAAGTTCAAATAGTTATTGAAGAACTTATCATAGAAAAGGACCATCATAGGAACATGGTAGCGAAAAAATGTTCAGTCTAGTTCAATAAGTAATTTGCTTTTCACTATGGCTTCATTTTCAACTGCACATGAAGTTGTCTAGAACAGAACGGGAAGGACAATTACTTCACAGCGTCTATTCTACTAGTGAAACTTTTGTAAATTTAACGAGAACATATAAAGGGAAGACACACAAAATTCTTTGAATAACAGTGGGCAAGTTCTTCAGTTCTGCTCCATTTACCAGAGTAATAGGGCCAACTACTGATGCTCATCATCTTATTCTGGGGTAACCCTATGAACTTCCTGAAGAACATCAATAACAATTACATTTCAATTTCAAGCAAATTGGGGTCGGCTATTTGAATCCTCCCAATATTATAAAAGTTAGTAAGGACTAGAAGTGCTCTACATTTTCAAATGGCATATAAGTCTCTAACAAGACTCCTACCAAATATTGGATCCAACAAAACATACTAACATGACTATAACTTAATTCCAACTAACTGTGACTGCCTATGTAGATTTATGAATTTCCTAAAGGACACTAAGTCAAAATAATACAACTTTATCCCGATACCAAAATATTAGCTACATAATCCATCTCTTCACACAACTTTATCTTGGATTGTGTTCACAGCTAAGAAGCTACCTCTACTCAGACCTACAGTTTCCATTCATTGGTAGACTCGTCTATGGCAGAAGTAACAGCAGGCAGAGACACTTAACAGCCGAGTGCAAAGACACCAATTTCTAATAACCAATGTGAACTGCTGGATACCTCCTCCTCCTCCAACCCCAAACAAACCAAAATAAAAAAATGCAGGAGAACCTGTTTTACGAGAATATAAAATTCACCGACAATGCTGAAATGATCAAAAGCTCTCTCAGTTGCACTAAGAAGTATCCAAAATGGTGAAAATTGCAACTGCACTACTTATTATAAGGGACACAAATAACTTCTGACTGTTCAACAAAGCAATTTGCGCTACTAAGCAAACCAATTAATTAACTATCCAGCACTGAAATCCTCATTTGGTTGGCCATATAACAACAACAACATACCAAGTGAAATCCCCCAAGTGAGGTTGGAGGAGGGTAGAGTGTACGCAAACCTTACGAGGCCATTTCCGAAAGACATATAGTTGTCTATATGAATCATGTAAATCCCCCAAACTATTTGGATTGGCTGAGCCCGTATAAAACCTCTATATCCATTCCACTCTATTCGAATCCATTTCATTCTAATGCTAATTAATTTATCTTCATAGGCCAATACTTCTCGAACTATTGTAGAGCGAAAATTGTTCTTACCTGGTGAATAACTGGTATCGACGAAGGTATGTTTGATTTGAATGTTGTAGAGACGCCTTAAAACATAATATTGTGTACGTTAGAAAAAATATCGAAATGGAAGGTAACCAAGTGTTCCACCTCTGGAATTGGCTACCAACAACCCAAAGGCTCTTGCGAAATCCAAAAGTGAGAATTAAAAAACAAGCAGAGCAATTGATCAAGAAAACTGGAAAATGGAATAATAAACTAAAAGCAGCAATGAAAGCTAGAAAATCTAAACAAGAAGTAAAAACATAGGAAAAAATGAGAAAGCAGATGCAATAACGAACAGGAGAAGTAGAAGATTTGACAGAGGCACCAATTGATCAAGATTCTATCTCTAATACAAGTTGTCTCTTCCCAATTCCCAATTCCCAATTCCCAATTCGAAATTTGAATTTATTTTCAAGGACAAAGAATATACCAGAGATTATCAACAAATTGATGAACTCTTCGCCTCCTACTGTTGTACTATTGTCGCCGTCGCTGGGAAGAAGAAGACGAAGCTCCGGTTGATCGACGAAGGTACGTTTGAATTTGAATGCTGTAGAGACACCTTTTTAAACATAATATTGTGAACGTTGGAAAAAAGCTTTTTTTCAAAATATAATCTTCATTTTCATCTTCATTGTCAAACAATTGTCACATCTATATAATACTAGAAAGTGATGGCCCATGTCTGCATGGGCCCAATACTGTTAAACATTATTATTTTTTGTTAAGTTTGTTTTGACGAGAAATTGACGAAAAGAAATTTGATGGATCTAAGGATGTGTTCGGTATGCATGTTAATTTTTTCATATTCGATCAGTTAAAATCTTTGTGAAATATTTTCTCTAGAAAGTAAGTTTTTTGTTCTTTTGAAATGAGGAAATGACTTCTATAATAGACGTATGACAATCAAGTTACACGTGTGACACTCGACATTGATAATATCTTTCCCACTTTTCAACACATGTCATCTTACCCATAATATGAAGCTCCCCATCTTCATCCCCATCACCACTCCACCTTCACCTCTCATAATATTTGTTTAAATTATATACAAATGCTTCTAGAATAATAGTTTTTGTTTGCCTATCAAACACAAGAAAATAAGTAAGAAACATATTTATTTTCCTAAAAATCATTTTCTAATTTTTTTTTAATTTTACCAAACACTTCCTAAGTAATTATTAATCATGTGCTCATAGTATTGTATACTAAAAGTTGAATACGCTCTCGATTCATGAATAGCGAATGATTGTCAAATGATAAATTATTTATATTCATGAAAACATTATACCCTTGGATACTTGGAGCGACATTTTATACACATATAGAGTACTACTATTTACACATAATAGTCATCAATGTTCTTAATTTTTTTTAAAAAAACCAAAAACACATTACGAATTAATTTTATTAATTATAATTTAAAATTTAAAATTTAATATGAATATGGGAGTAAATTTAATATTAAATCGTAGTAATTATATTTTAAAATTTTAAATTTAATATATATATTTAATTATTAGTAATTTATGTAATTATTTAATAATAGAATAATATAAATACAAATAACAAATCTCTATTGATTTGTTAATAAACAAGTAAAAGGAAAAATGGTCAATCAGTCAAGTAAAAAGAAAGAAAGAGTATAATCCATATGTTTATAAATAAGTTTTAATATTCAATTATGATTAATAATTGATATAAATATTACTTCATTAAATTATTTAATTATAACATATTTCCACACTCACTTTAAATACACCTGGATATAAATAAGTAATAATCCTTCGTCAAATTCAAATATGAAGTTAATTAAAGTAAGAGTAATTTACACACTTTTAAGTATTAATTTAGGTATAAATAAGTAATTATCTTTCACCAAATTGAAATGAAAATGAAAAATATATGAAGGAAATTAGAGCACAATTGACAATTGTTATGTCAATGTGTCAGTTTTGGAAAGTTCAATGGTCCCACTCAATGACAGTTCACCTTAGGGCATTAATTGTAATTTAAGAGAAAAGTGTGACTTTTTTTTGGGAGTTATTGATATGGTCTAAATATATAAGCATAAAGGATAACTAGGGGTGTGCATCGGTCGGTTCGGTTCGGTTTTATGTATTATTGGTTCGGTTTATCGGTTTCAATTTTTAAATATGCTAACCCAATAACAAATCAATAAGATATTCTTTATCGATTTTCGGTTTATCGATTTTTGGTTGTTATAGGTTCGGTTTTCGATTTACCCAATAAAAAAATGTCCATAAAATAATATATGACTTCTCACTTATCTAAATGCTTTGATATAGTGAAACAAAAAATATAATGAGAAATTGCATTAATAAGAGCAAATGTAGTACGAAGGCTACACTTCCATGTCACTGTCCAAACATAGTATGGAATTTCTGAGGTTAATCAAATTACAGATACAAACTTTCAAAAGCTACAGCTTACAGTTACAAACTAAAACTAAAACTAAAATCAAATAGTCCAACAAGACTAAAACTAAAACTAAAACTAAAATCAAATAGTCCAACAAGACTAAAACTAAAACTTAAATCAAATAGTTACAATTGTGAACCATTACTTTAGTCTTTAGGTTTTGAGTAAATTAGTAAAAACTAAAGTGGTCTAGTGTGAAATGGGCAGAGTACTGATAATTTGATATAGTTATAGTGTCTACTTATATATTAAATTATTAATATTTAATATTTAATATTTAGGAAAGGTAAAGTAGTAAATTATTACCGTCTTATTGGGTTATCGGTTTATCCAATAACCCAATAGTAAAAATCGAAACCGAACCAATAACCCAATAACTTTTTTCCTTATAACCCAATAACATTTTTTCAGTTCGATTTATTGTTCGGTTCGATTTTTGCACACCCCTAAGGATAACCCTCCTGAGCAAGAAAATCATGCAGAGTGTTTTAAAGACCATAATACCCTCAATTTTTTTTTAAATGACATAAAACTAACATGTTGAAACTCTCTCTTCTACTATATAGAATAATTAGATAACTAAAAATGTATACTTAAAAGTGATCACACAATTTAATTTTACCTTTAATCATTTCCAACAAAGTCGATTTCAATTTGTTGTAAATTTTCTCAGGGAGAAATGTCAATTTCGTGCCAGAGTCGATTATAATATTTTCCAAATTTTCATCAGCATCAGAAAAATTCATGAGTTGTGAAGACTTAAACTCTTACCTTCAACACTAACACTTTCGAAATTTAGAAAGTAGATTATGTCGTTAAAAGACTGAATATCCGAGCTTGTAATTCTACAGTAAAACTTGTAAAGAGAATCACTGATAGAGTATGTCGTTAAAAGATCTGTAAAACGTGTTTTAAAAAAATAAAAGACGAAAAATCATTAATCATTAGATGTGAATATATACTAGTTGAATAAAGAGAAGAGAAATAGGTATTTCTAATAAGTTATCATTGATGATTGTCTCAAATTACTTCAATGGTGTACGTGAGTTGCTTCAATAGTGGGAGAGAGAAGGAGCGTGAAAATAATGAGAAGAAAGCGTGAAAGAATCCTTTTTTATTTTTGATAAACCAAGTAAGAATTTTGAACAAACTTGTATAATTAATTCGGAAAAGGGTTTAAATTGCCCTCGAACTATGCGAAATAGATCATTTATACCCTCCATTACATTTTGGGACCAAAAGTGCCCCTGCCGTTATCCTAAGAAACCACAAATACCCCTCAAGAGTTAACAGCACTAATGTGGCAAGCCACATGACACTAGTTTCGCCACCTAAGCTTGCCAACTAAGATACCTATTAAATTTTGACTCAATTAATAATTTAAACCCTAAGTCATTCTTGTTAAATTCGACCCACTAAAATTAATAGGAAACATCATATTTTTCACCTCATTTTCACTATTTGATTTTAGCAAGACCAACGAATAATTTTTTGAAGAATATAATTTCACTTGAAGAATCTCAATTTAGAAGAACCCGCTAATTAAAACACTGAACTTTACGTGCAAATTGAAGCACTGAACTTTACGTCCACAAGTCACCAAGGGTCTTTCAGAGCAGTGTATTAGAAGAAAGTGGATGTCATTCCCGGGGACGAGCAAGCCAGAGAGAGCTCAGTGCTCGAACCCGAGAGAAAATAATAATTATAACATCTTATCATTTATCCTTCAATCAATCATCTTTAATTTGATTTTATAATTTATCATTTTGCTTTCAGAAAGTGTTACTATTGGATATTTTTGGGAAATCAAATGAACATCAACTGAGATATTAAATTTTCTAATAAATAAATAATCGTTGGTGAAGGGATAAATAAATTTTAAAAGGCTAGAAAAAGTGAACAAATATTCTAATTTTAACATGTAGAAAGTTCAGCCCTACCTTTTACTTTACATATATCATTTTAAAGTTTCTCATTTAAATGTATCACAAGAAATTATTAAAATGAAAAATTAAAGGGAGAATGTATCATATTGGAAAACAATTCAACTTATTATATATACTGAAAATGGAAAAAATATTACACAAAACTATTCAGTTTGTTTGGGTGCTTTTTAAAAATCAGCATACCAGAGTGATGCAGTTCAATTTGAAACTGCACTTCTATTCCAATCGCAGTTTCGAGAAAAACATCTATTACTTCAAAAAAAGTATTTACAACTTGCAGTAAACTTGAGAATCTATCCATACTTCATATTGAATATGAGCAATTAATTTATTGTGTAGTTATCTATGTCTTTGGGATTAAAAAAGGCTCCAGTCTAGTCATATTCCTCTATAGGTCATCCGACAGAACATCCTTGAAGTCATGTCAAAAGTTTATTAATTCTTGTCTTCTTTTCCTGGTTCACTTCGCACATCAAGGTACGATAAGGTTTTTAAGGTCTTAATGTCCTTACAATGGCATACCAAATTTGAATTTTGTCTTCAAGAGATGGTAGTATACATCTTTAAGGAATTTTTATTGTACCTTCAACAATTTTAATTGAGAAAACTTGCGCGAATACTTAATTAACGTGTGTTATTTAATCTGTACTAACAAATACTTATAACAATAACTTTACAGAAATATAAACAACAAAGTTTAAAGCATGTACTCAAAAATAGCATAACATTACCACTACCTTATAGTATACAGCAATATAATTCAACCATTGTATATTTTCAAGGTATACAACTATGTGAATTAAATATCTCTGTATATGTGTACAAAACTAGATGTATGAGTGTTAGCTAGAGGTATGTATACGATACAATTACGTACACACCAAGGGCCCAAAAAAAGGGCATACATGTATATCTATAGATAGAGATTCTATAACAACAACTACGCCTCAATCTCAGACGAATACAATGAAAAAAATAAATCAATAGCTAAATAACAATGCAACAATTGCAGGTAAATAAGTGAATGTTCATTTCCCTTAACCTAACTGGAACCATTAGATATGCTAAAATACAACAATTCATTGATCACACACTGTCTATCTTAGTTAAATATGAAACAATGTTACAAATACCATTACAACAGATGAACAAGTAGGACTGAAATGGCTGCCTGACAATCTAAGCCCACGAATTTCGAAAGAAATATCTATTATATAAATATATTTATCCATTAAACCCCAGCAACCCAGCTTTCCAACAAACAGGTTTCTCATTTACAAATGTCACCAAAGGTCTTTCAGAGCAGAGTATTAGAAGAAAGTGGATGTTATTCCCGGGGACGAGCAAGCCAGAGAGAGCTCAGTGCTCGAAGCCGAGAGAAATAATCAGTGATAGCAAGAAGAGCACGAGCTGATTGGCGAGTTGTCAATATGCGATGCATTTGCTGCAATGTCTGTTGCCGGAGGTTATCAGCCTGAAAGGACATTTTAATTTATAGGTCAGCCTATTTACGTGGGAAAAAAAAGACGAAAAAATCTTCAAACATGTGCAAAATGTGGTTACACATTTCTAGCAGTAGCGAATTGTGATTTGAGAAAGTGAGTTTCGAAATGTATATCTCACACACGCTCATCCATATGTGTATGGTACGACCCTGAAGCATGGGTTCTACAGAAACCATGAATCCATGGATGGATTTGCTACTGATTCCCAGTATGTTCCAAAGCAAATTTATGTATCGTCATCAAAACAAATACACAAACCTAAGGTTTTAAAAAGAGAATCCACAAGATAGATCATAAATGTAACTAATAACGCCAATCCCAGATCTATGGACGTCAGAATCAGTCAAATATTTCACAGCAGGAGTATGTACAACTCCTAAATTAATAAGGGAATAAGCAACTTATAAATTTCAACAATATCAGAAGGTTCTCTGCTTAAGGCTCTCTGGAACTTTCAATTGACTAAAATAATTGAGCACATTGTCATAGAGCCACTATGAGTAGTGGTAAAACTTAAAATGTTCTCAGCCAGCGTTCAACAGCAAATATGCAACTGCAGGTAGCTGGCCATTCTAGTAGACAGGGACTATGTCATCATCAGTTGGCTAGGGGTACTGTGAGGTGAAATGGACACTTTTCGTTTGGCTGAGGCCTAAAGTCGTTCAAAGATGTTATTTTGTGCAGTAAATAAGAATTAGCGGTTCCTAGCTTCACTTTCCCTAGAGTAAGCAAGAGTTCAATTCTTAGCAGGAAGTTTTCCTTCCCTTTCCCTCCCCAGGCCTCTCATTGCTTGTATTTCAAAAGGTATTGATGATAATAACAATATGCCGCAGTAAACAAGTTTGTTTGGATTAAATTGGAATGAGAATCTAACAAAGAGACTTGGAATTTATTACTTCTCCCTTTTCCTTCTCCGAGTGCATCTCTCATTTTCTTTTTTAAGGAGACAACTATGAAAAAGGCTAACCAACAGAAAGATGCACAAGTTTGACATGTCAATGATGAATATGCAGGCTTTTAGGAAGCATTTCAGACAAAGCAAGTATATAATTTCAAAGGAATAGACACAGATGTGAAGGATTAAGCACCTGCCGTATGAAGCCCTCAAGAGTTCCAAGCTTCCCCATTGCCATGGCCATTTGACCCATATAATTTGCAACATTCCCAGAGGAACTTGAAGGTCCAAGAGACCCTGCGAGAGTCTCAGCCAAAGACTGCTGCAATGCCTCCATTCCCTGGGATAAAGCATCCTCAGCCTGTTGGGATGACTGTTGTAAGTTATTGATCGCAAGTAACTGTTGTTCGGTTAAAGGCTCCAACTGATTAATGAGCAGCTGCAACCAAGTGACAAGAAATTTAAGAACTTGCAGGAAAAATTAAGTCAATAATCTCTTCTCATCACCTTTAACCCTTGAAAAGAAAAAGAGAAAAAAGAAAGGAAGGAAATGTCCAATGGTTATTAGAATGTACCTAGTTTTGTAAAGGGGGAGATAGGGGTGGATGGAGAGGTCTGACTAAAGCAAGACCATCGGAGAAATGGAAACATTAAGAGCTGTTTATTTTACTGACAAGAACAGCAATACAAAGACGATAAATAGGAGTTGCAAGCATCTTGAAATAAGAGCATTGCATACCAAAAGAAGGTCTTCACCAAGAACTTCCCGCTAGGAGGTAAGCATACGTCATTCATCAAGAAGGTGGCCATATGCCTATATCAAAGGTCAGAAGCTCGCTCTATGTTTCATAGTGAAGGAATATGCCAAAAGACTTCCATATAAAAGAGAGAGAGAGAGAGAGAATAAGCAGGAGGTTTTAGATGCTGAACATAATTAGACAAATCAGAATGGAAGAAGGGAAGAGTAGAGGGAGAGTAGCTAAAGCGAGACCATAGGGACAACAGAGATAATCTCTGCACAGAACCACCACCATGGGGACAGCAGATGGGAGGCGGAGCATACTGAAATCAGAATAGTGCACCTCAAAAGAGCATCCTTACTGAGAGGTTCTAGCCAGAGAAGTATACATGGGTAGTTTATCAAGATGCAGCAGTAAATTAGGTCTGAAATTATCTTTAAAGAAAGAAAAAGAGAACTTGGGTCAGAAATTGATATTTCTTCTCTACAGTTCCTTTCAATGGTAAAATAAAAAAGAACCACCATTCACAAGTATATGAGCTTTTATTTTTTTATATTTTCTTGGTTATTTTTTGAGCCAAAGGGAGGGTGGAGAAATTTATTCACCGAGCTGCACATTCACTTGTGGGAAGACAAAGGCTCTCACCTTGAGAAGTTCAGACGAACGGAATCCACCAAGCCACAAAAAGCATCTTTCTGCAGGAGTTTTCCACATGCCTGACAATATGTGAAAAACATCAGCCTTTGCTGCATCCCCCTTTATCCTGAATATGTCATCATAGTGTGCCAAGATTTGATCAACTATTATGCGAAGTTCACCATCACCAGCATGAGAATTAACAGCTCCCCTTAACTCATTAATTCGTCGGTTCTGCTCTTCCAACCATCGGGCATATTCTACATCAAATGCCAAAGCTCCTAGAAGGACCAGAAGTTGCATTACTTACTTTAATGGAATTTTATATTCAAGCTTTACAAAATCAATTATTCTGAATTCAAGGGCATTCCATGTTATATAAAGGAATAAAGACCACCAAAAAGCTGATGATTCACTACCCCACAGAACAACAATTTATTGATGACTAATCTAAAAGCTTCTTTCATGGTTTAAGCTTCTCCTCCATGAAAACATACAACCAAGGAGCAGGGAAATTGCTACAGGGTGGTGCTGACTAAGCAAGAGGCATAGAGAGGATATAAATCGCCTCTTAGTGGATCTAGTTTCATTCACATCACAGCTATGGAGCCTTATAATGCTCCTTGGTTAGCATCTCATGTGTGTTTCCAGGAGCAGATGAGTTAATACGGTCGAGCTGAAGTGCAGATTGAAGAACTACACTTTTGTGACTTTTCTGGATTCTTTGGATCAAAAGAAGTAGGAGACTGTTCCATTATAGTTGAGAATGATAAAAATAATATAGAAGAGCATTCAATTTTGAACAGACAAATGGAATATCTTCATGGATGAATGTGTAAAGCAGACACCCAATCTGTACATACTTCCTGCACCATCTTGGTAAGTGTTAATGAATGCATTTGATTTATCCACAAAAGGTAAAAGAAAAAGAATCCAATAACCTCCAAACTAAACTTCTTCCCCTATTCTAGTCAGATTCTTCTCCATTCTTTATCAAAGTTAAACTTCCCCTTTCTTTTTAATGAAATGTGTAGATGTCCAATGCCTTCAGGCAATAACTTCCTTGGCATGATGAAACATATGGGCAAATATAGCTTCGACAATTACGATAAATGAAGACCACTAATGAATCTGAAGTCTATAGGAGAAATAGTACTTTTATCGATAGATTAAATTTCAATTACAGCATCAAGTGATAAAATAAAATAATGGAATCAAACAACGAAAAAAAAAAAGTAAGTAAGATCCCTGGATCTGTCCAAGGCCTTCGAAGAATCAACCTAGAAAACTATAAGGAAGCCCACCATTAAGATGCAAACCTATAGAGTATCTAATAAGTAACACATCAGAAAGGAATAAGGATATAGAACAGAAAGTGAATATACAATCATTAACAAGGTTTACCAATTCCAACATTAATCCACTTGTACTTGGCGATAACACATTGTTACTCAGCCATAATGTTTTGTTCATATTTTTGAAAAAGCAGTCATACTAGATTATCCAACATTAAAGAAGTGAAAAACTTGTAATGATAAAAGTCTGAATGCAAAAGATGAGCATACCATTTCCACTCATCGACTGCGATTGATCTCCTGAACCTGAAATAAATATTCCCTTTGGGGAAAGAAAAATATTGTCTCAAAAAACAGATCGGAGAGATTGTGAGCTAATATCTACAGAAGTGCTAAATATTTAGGTGAACAAAGAAAGAAACAGATAAGGACACAAGATTTACTGAACAAACCTGTTGCCGAGCTCGTTGAAGCTCCTGTTCTAGTTGTGTCAGCTTCATCCTGCTGCTCTCCAACTGTTGAACATATGCCTGGACCAACAAAAAAACAATATAGGGAAATAATGTCATTACAATCGGTGCACATTGATGTAGTATTGATACCGATATATATATAGTATTTTCACCCATCTATGAAGTTCGATACACATTGAAAGTGTGACACTTTAGCTCATTATGTGACACTTGTAGAGGGAGAAATTCCTGAATCAGAATTTTCGGCTTTTAAATTGACAGTTACAAGCATTTTTCGCGAGGGCAATATGACTTCAATTACAATACACAGATCAAATCCTTCATTTATTCAGGGTTCGACTGGATTCTGAACTAATACATTCTGACATTAAACCTTCTTTTTTCATCTTGATTAGTATGATGATACTGTACTTCGAGACCCACCAGATAAAATTTAAATGGAAAGATCTAGTCAGGCAGGTTTTGGATGACCGCTAACGTAAGGACTGTTAATTGCATTTCCATATTAATCTAAAGTAAAATGAAAAGAGTGTATATCACATGAAACTGCAAATAGTGCCATAGAAAAAGAACTCACCTTTTTCCTTAGACGGCTTTTTCGAGCAGCTTCACGATTTTGAGCAAGTCTACGGAGTGTCTGCACAAAAAGAGCTCAATATCATATAAACGTTTCTTTTCCTCATATTCCATCATTCGATATGTGATGATAAATGTGATACCTTTTGATCTTTCGGTCTGTCACTTCCATCAGAAGCTACGGCACACAGTTGTTGATTTAGGAACTGCACCAAAAGAGATCAGATATCACTTTCATTAACTTTTAATACAGATTAGTTTCAAGGATAAAATAAGATTCAGGAAAGTCTGGATGAATTAGTTAATGGTCTTCTTTAATCAGGAATGCTTTCTATTTCTTGTTCTTATCCAATATCTAGGAATTAGGCTAATCGATCAAAACAATGTCTTAGTATTAGATTAAAGTCTTGTTTTTTTCTTTTTTCTTGAGATGTTTGGTAACAGATGCTGCTTATCAAGCAGGGAGAACAGTTTCAAGATGTTCTACCCACGTATATAAATAACACACATAATGTAGCTTAGTCAGAAAAGCATAGTCAGTAAGGTGTTTGTTCTTAATATCCCTTACTAGTGTACTTACTTAACGTGAAAATCGTGTTTTGTAACGCTTTACATGAGCTGAGGGTCTATCAGAAACAACCTCTCTACCTTCACAAGGTAGAAGTAAGGTCTGCATACACAGTACACACCACCCTCCCCGCACCACGCTTGTCGGGTTACACTGAGTATGTTGTATATTCTTTTGAATTGATGTCCTCTCTTTATTCTTTTATTATTGGTACATATATCTCCTCGTTGTCCCTCTTTTATTAAATAAGCCTCTTCATCCTTCCCTCCCCCACACTTTCCACCCTCAACGTTCATTCCTCCATTTCAATAACTCCATCAATCATCTTTTACTGCATTGTCAAGTTCAACATTCAATAACAATGCATAAGGATCATCATGAACCCCTAGTTTGGTTGAATAGATAATGGACGCATAAGGTTCCATGTCTTTCCTCCATTGACCCATCATTAGCCTACTTTCATCCTCAACTATTGGCTCCACCCGTATGTAGAAGCAGAAATAGATAAGAAACTTTTGCTGGGATAGTATCTCAAGGAGTTGGTTGATTTTTCATTTATTACTAAAAACATAGATTATATGTCAATACCAGTTTCATTTTATATGTGCTACAGACATGTCTCTCTTTTTTTGTTTGTTTTTTATCAAGTAAAGTTTTCATTGATAATAACAAGGCCAACTTGGCCGTATACAAGAGATATACCAAAAAGGAGAGACCTACAAAAAATGGTTCTCTCCAAAGGACACACAATACTCTATACAAATAGGAAATACATGGGTACACCAAAAGAAAATAAAGGATCGGAGACTACTCAATTGCACAAAGATCATCTCCACCCCCTCAAAAGCTCTCCTATTTTATTTCTCTCTTTCCAAATGACCCACATTGGAGCTAGAGGAGTAAGTAGTAACATTCCACGCCTTGTGCCTTCTTCTCTCTTTCCACATTACAGACATGTCTCTCTTTTACTTATTACCAAGTAAAAGAGCATAAACATGTTTATATTCTCCTTGATATAGGAAAACGAAGAAGGTCTACTTGCCAAACCAGGTTTTAAAGGAGAACTAAATTCAAATAACAAAGTCGTCATAATCAATCAAAATTTGGACTTATTGAAGTCAAGGCTAGTCATAGTTCAAAACATAAAATTAATTAATGACTAGATATGGATTTGAGAGGTAACTGACTTACCCTGTTTTTATCTTCAGTATCGGCATCTGTTGATGTACTAGGACTGATATCAGCCATCGTGGACTATAGCCAACTTTGCGGATAATCAATTGAAATTGAAACACAAATCAGATGTAGTATCTTCTGTAAATCACCAAGGCAAAAGCAGATGTCAATACCTATCGACTTGCAGACATCAAGTTGGTAAAAGATATTTGGGTAACAATATCAAAGCACAAAAGACTTGTCTTCAGCCAACTCTCCAAAGTGATGAACACATGAATGTTCTATCATCTCCCTCAATGTCATAACAGTATTGCCAAAGTGTGAACTACAATACTTGAGAACTGCAGGCATGATTCATTCACAGGTTCCAATTGTACACAGATTGTGGTGTCTCTCAAGGTCACATAAATTTGGAAAAGGTACATATTCATTACGGGTGTAACTTGTAAGTATCCAGTAAGGGTGTGTGGATTGTTTTGCTAATTTTAGTATATTTTGGAGGATCCTCAAAAAACCTGTACCCATGTCACACCCCATTCATAGGGGCAAGGAAGTTGAACAAACTAAAGTCAGATTAAACTGAATTTATACTTTCCAATTGAACTGAATAAACATTTGTAACAGTTGATTCAAAGCAAACTGGTAATTTCAACTCACTCACTAAAAAGCAATACAATTGTTGAATCAATATAAACCCTACTACTAATATTTATTAAACCTGATTCTCAACAAATAGAGACCTTTCCTAGTTATTTGATTTCTTGACTTTACAATTGGGCTCTCAGTAAATTCCTGCCATCCTGCATGATGGAATGTCATAATCTCTTGGAACATAAAAGGGAAAAGGCTTAAATATGCCATCGAACTTTCTAAAAAGGCTCATTTATGCCATCCGTTAAAAGTTTGGCTCATTCATGCCATTGCTGTTAAAGAAAAGGCTCATCCATGCCATTTTTTTTAACTCTGATTTTGCAAAACCACTTTTTACCTCCCAAACAAGGTTCAACACTTTTCAATTGTAGTTTTTGGATTAAATGTACTCTTTTTGCTTGTTCTTCCTTAAGAACATCAAAAACACATGAAGAACATAAACAACTTCCAAATTTTGAACATCTTCGATTCTTCATGAAATCATCTCAAATTTCAAGGTTAGTTTCCCTCCGAGCTAGATACCAAAACTCAATATCTTTTGAGCGCGAATTCAACCTAATTCAACAAGACCCACTTGAAATTTCTTCAAAGTTTCAAAACTTCAACATTCTTTAATGGTAGAATTTTCTCCACAACTTCAAATCATTTGAAATTTTGAACATAGACTCAAAAAACACTAGGGAACAAAGATCTAATGTCAAAAACAACTACAAAAACACGAATCAAAGCAAATTTTTGAAATTTTGGGACTGATTTTCATTTTTTGGAATATTTTTTTTAATACCGGTAAATTTTTTAAACTCTCTAAATGATTTTAGAATTTTGATATTTTTTTAAAAAAAGAAACTAATGATGTAGCCGAAATTTGAGATGATTTCGAAAGAATTGAAGATGTTCAAAATTTGGAAGTTGTTTATATTCTTCATGTGTTCTTGATATTCTTAAGGAAGAACAAGCAAAATGAGTACATTTGATCCAAAAACTTCAATTGAAAAGTGTTAAACCTTGTTTGGGAGGTAAAAAGTGGTTTTGCAAAACCGGAGTTAAAAAAATGGCATGAATGAGCCTTTTCTTTAACAGCAATGGCATAGATGAGCCAAACTTTTAACGGATGGCATAAATGAGCCTTTTCAGAAAGTTCAATGGCATATTTGAGCCTTTTCCCAACATAAAATAAGCTAACAAGCTGGCTAAGCTGGATACCGGAAAGTCAAGGTCTATTAATCCATATAGCATTCAACAACAAGCTAATTATGTTAACTATAAAATCAATAACTAATTCAAGAAAATATTGCCTCCAAGTACTTATCTAGAAAGAAAATGCACACTTATCTGCCATCTAATGCTAAGTTTTAGTTTGCATACATTCTTTAACAAGTAACATTCTCCTGGTGAGCTTCTTGAAGCAAATAGTAGCTGTAGTAGGGCTGCGTATTGGTCGGTTCGGTTCGATTTTGAAGTTTATCGGTTTGACTTATTAGTTATCGGTTTGTAGAGATGCTAAACCGTTAAAGAACCATTAATATATTGGCTTATCGGTTATTGGTTTATTGGTTATTGATTGTTATCGGTTCGGTTATCGGTTTAACCGTTAAGATTTGACACAAAAAAAAAGTCACTAAAAATCACTTAGAAACAAGGTGACAAACCAAATGAATCATGCACATGAGTTCACAAGTTACATCTTGCTAAAAAACAAACACTTTTACATTGTAGAATATCCAAGAGTTTGAGACAGCCAGAAATAAAAGTAGGAAACTAAACTCTAAGTCAAGGACTTTATATACAAAATGATATAAATATAATTATTAAAATTACTATCGGGTTATCGGTTAACCCATTAAGAAAAAACCTCAAACCGTTAAGAACCGATAGCCCGATAACAAAAAAAAGCAAAACCGTTATCAAAACCTCTAAACCAATAACCCATTACTGATAAACCAATATCTTTTTTTCGGTTCGGTTTTGAACAGCCCTAGCTGTTAGGGTCGACATCTGAATCAGTTGGTTGCTTGAAAGTTAACCCCTCAAATATTGGCTGCAAACCGGAAATTTCTCTCCTTTTTTTTCCCATGAGGGTGAGGGAAGAAGGGAAGGGGGTCAGATTAGGTTAGGGAGGTGCTTGCAAGAGACTTGAATCATCATGGACTTCATAAAGATGCTAAAAACTAAATATTTCATAGCAAAGGAAGCAAAAGTAAATTGTAGACGCAACGACTCATTATTCTGGCACCTCACCTTACAAGATTCTATCAATTCATAAGTTTATTCATTTTGCACAAAATTACGGCAACTAGAAAACAAAGTTGAAAATGATTATATAAAGGTAAAAACAACAAATACCAGCTACGTACTACTTCCAACTCTCTATTGAGGACAGAACCATCAACAGCAACAGAATGGCTGAATACACAGCCTCAGCAGCAATAGACATACAAGCATAGACATCACGATAGATGCATCTTCCATCAAGTAATTTTACTTAAGCTGAAGAACATCTTCAGAGCTTATTACCAGGTACCTGTTGGTGGTGGTGGTGGTGGTGGTGGTGGTGGTGATGGGAGGTGGCTAGTATCACGTGGAATTAATCGAGGAGCACACAAGCTGGCCCGGACACTACTAATCCCAAAAATTGTCATCTAATTCTCAAATCCTAGACACTACTAATCCCAAAAAATTGAACTTTCTAAGAATCAAGAATGATGCTCACACCTAATATCTAGTAAAATCCAAACAAAAACTCCTCCCTAATCCACACCCCACCCCTCCCCATCCTCAACAGAATCAAAAAAAGTAAACCCTTAACTCACAAAGTCCTCAAAATTCTAACTTTAAAACCCCCCACCCCAAAACAACCACACCCAACTTCAAAAAAAGCAGTATGCAATACAGTATCAAGTTACACAATAACTGAAGATTAAAGAAAGCTAAGCCACTTACAGTTCAAGAAACGAAAAGGGTCTATAGCAAAAGGCTCAAGCTTTGCCAGAAAGATAAAATAAGACAACAGAATCATCAAATCTTGTTATTTTTTTGTTGGGGTTTTTTCCCTTCAATATCTTTAGCCTTCAGGGTTCCTCAGCTGTTGAGTGAATCAGTGAGAAATCAACTGAAGCTTACAATCAGCAAATCAGTAAATCAACCGCCGCCGGAACTACCCAGATTGGAAGCAGGTGTAAGTTGCTAAAATGGGATGACGTCCTATACCTTGTCAGCTCTCCTTCTCTCTCTTACCAGCCAATTTTGACTTTTTTGTCACAATGTGTCAATCTCTTATATTTCCAAGAAGCTTTGTTCCAACTATTGGTTACTCTTCTACTCACATTTACTTATCTTCTTCTTTTTTTTTTTCTTTTTTCTTGGTGTTCAATATCCTGACTATATCGAATTCGTGTCGTGTAGGTTCCATTTGGAGGAAAGCGCTCCTTTTCAAAGTTTTTTTCAAATTAGGGCTCGAACTCGAAACTCTAATTAAGTGAGGAGCAGTCCATTCAATTTTTAAAAATCAAAAAATAAATTTTAATTTTATTTTTATTATTAATATTAAATGTTTTTAAATATATATACAATATATAATAATTAAGCTGAGGAAAATGGAGCTAACGAATCGTGACACTAGATCTGAATCCTTGTATTTGCATCATAAAACGATGCAGCGCCGAATGACATCAGTATATGAAATGTTTGTATGTAAAATAGTTGAATTAAAATGGGACTATAATTGATAAAGTTGAACAACTGAACATGAATATAATAGACATCAAGATCATGAAATATTTGAATACATGAATATAGGAAACATTATGATTATCAAAATCAATTACTGAACATTGATTTTGAAATAAACTGAACTTTTGAAATTGAGCAACCAATAATTGAACTAAATATTGACTAATCAAATATTTATATGTAATGCATTTTTTCAAAACTATTTTTTAACTGGTGGCCAAAATCATATTTCATAAAATCATAACTCATTATTTTTTAATTTTATAAAATATCATACGTTTTATGTTAACATGTCATAACCACCATAAGAGCACATGAAGTTTGATCTCAATCTGATCAGCTAAGCCAACACATATCTTGCCGAGGTATGAGGCATACATGTCTTGTGAATTCATAATAAGTTCTTACCATAGGTATATATAGGAGTCGCCGAAACCAACAATACGATCCTTAACATATGCTGGCATACATAATTTCAAGCATTTGTTATCTAAACTTATGCCTTTTCAGTGTTAATCATTACTCCAAAAATTGTCATGAAATAGATTTAAGCTCATAATCATAATTTAGTATGACGTCCATAAAAAACATATTTGGCTTGGAAGTCTATACATCGTTTGAGTGACGGGCCGCCGCTTGGGTGACGGGCTATCACTCAGGCCGTCAAAACTAGGACAAAAATGATCACACTGATTTTGAGTAATGCCCACTTGTGACGGGCCATCACATTTTTAACGAGCCATCACTCACTGCTAGATTGGAGTGTCTTTAGTAAATTATTTATAACTTTTATTTTAGACTCAAATTATCGAACGGTCGGTGGCGTTGGAAAGAAGACTGATAAACCTATAATTTTACGGATCATGTGTCATCTAACTCTTCATATTTTGAGAGTTATGATCGTCTAAAGTTGACCCTTGTATGGTCTCATGTAAAAACTCAATCGGTAGAGAAGTTTTGAACTTGATTTGGTGTTACAAGTTCCTTATGACCCTAATTCACATCAAATACACTTCTCATATTTAGAAATTGACCCCAATACCTATTCACAATTAGGAATCATCCGGTACGAGTCTATAGACATACAAAGAATTATTCAAATCTTAGCTTAAAATTTTTATAGAGTTACACCTGTTACGACCCCCTAGACGTGACATGGCATACAAGACCCCAAAAGGCCTCATACAAGGCACTTAGCATACATATATACAAGAACATAGAGATTTAAGAGTTCAAAAGACAATTTCATATCAAAGCTTTTAAGAAAGTAGCGGAAGTTTACATCAAATGTCTCAAAGCCAATCTATCATAAGAACGAGAAATAAAGTTTGGGACGTAACCCACTACAATGTCAAAGCAAAGGAACATAAAAGTAAGAACAACAAGGCTATGTCCTCGAATGCATGAGGACTCACCAAGTCTTCCGAAAACCTTTTTACTAAGCTCTAGCCACGAATAGATGGAGAATCGCCAAGTCCTACATTATAAGACAATGTAGGCAAAAAGTATGTGTTAGTACGAGGAATGTACTAAGTATGATAGCAATGCACAAAATCATTTAAACATACTAAAAAAAGGGACATTTTCATGATATGCAATGACCAAGCTAAAACATGTAAAAAGTTAGAAACATAAGTCATAAACCATGGTCAAGCAAGCTAAACATCTTTACTTTACTTGAGAAATATCTTAAAGCACTTTAGCTCTTTGTTTGTGGGAAGTAGCCCTAATCGACATGTAAGACCATGTGAGCTATCAACATGGAATCTGATGTCTAACCCCACACCGATAGGGCCATCCTACTTGCCAAGGTAGGACCCTTTACTTAACATATAGCTTACGTGGATCCACTGCTAGTGTCTATCATAGACCATCATCCTATGATGGCACATAGTTTATGGGACATGGGTAATCGCCACTTGTCCACTCGGTGCTAAGCATAATTCCCACGGATTAGACATAGTTCAATTATCATATGGGCAATCGCCTCTTGTCTATCATTAGTAACAAGTTCATTATTAGTAGACATGGGTGATCGCCTCTTGTCTACATTAGGGAACATGGGTGATTGCCTCTTGTCCCTTCATTAGAATAGCTCCTTAATCATCGATTCAAGTTTAGTTGAGCAAGCCTTTCAACAAGTTATGAATCATTACATGTGAGAAAACCTTTCACATTCATGGGTTGAGTAATATATGAGAATTCCTTTCACAACTCAACAACAACATCAACATATCATAAACTTTGATGCTTCAATCTTAAAGTACCCTTAATTCATCATTAGCTTCATAAGAGGCATGCATGATTTCATAAACTTCATCTTTACATAGTTCATCATGTTCATAACTTACAAATCATAGAGTTCACATGGGTTCATGAGAATTCCTCTTAAATCATGTAATTCAATGCAAACTCATGCTTAGAAAACCATAAACAAGGTAATTTGATCATAATTGAAGGAACCCACACGATAGAGGAAAATCATAGTTTTTGATTGAACATACTTACTTTCATAAAAAAAAATCATCCTTAGGTCATTCATAATCTCATCATGAAAAGTCTTAGCTTAGAAATCATAATTCATACATAGGTTCATATAGACTTCATGAAATTCATGTCTTCACAATTCAACCCATCAATACATTCATAATTTCGAAATTGGGGAAGAAGGCGGATTCATCTTAATTCATGAAATTTAACTCAATTTATACTTCAAAGTTCATAAAACAATAAATTGAAGCAACATTGCAAAGAACCCATAACATGGAAGAAAACCCTTAATTCAATTGGGAATTTCTAACTTGAAAATTGGAGATTTTAGGGATTCCATGGAGGAAAGGGCTCTATGGATGAAGACTATCATACCTTAGTGCTCAATTTCCTTAAGCAATTGATGAAGAAAAACTTGATTTCTTGAACCCTAGCTTGCCCTCTTCTTCTTCTTCTTCTTCTAAATTCTAGAGAGAGAAATATTTGAGGGAGAAGAGTTTGGGGAAATTTGCAAAGTGATTGGAAGGGTATATTTTAGGATTAAAAAGGCTTATATAGTGTTAGGAATAGTTAGGAACAGACCTTGGTTGATAAATAAGTCATTAGGTGAAAAGACCAAAAGACTCCTTTAAAAATTCACTATCGGACCCCATTGACGGGTTGACCTCGGTCCATAGGTCCCACCACGGACCGTCCTGATCAACCGTCATTGGGTTCAGAGACAGTCACTTTGGACTCTGCAACGACGGGATCCATTTACGGCTCGTACACTGGACGACGGACCGTCCTGGCAAGTCGTCGTTGGGGTTCTGCAGCTTGACATTTTGAGATCACTAACCTACCACCCACGGTTCCCACCTACAGGCCGTAAGTCAACCTACGGTCCGTAGGTGGCCTCCTTCGTTAATGGCATCAGCCCAGAAATCAGAAATTTTCCACCATTTCGAATCCGAGGTATTACAACACCTTAATCTATGAATCTGTAAAATTTAACAAAATTAGTATAAATGATATACCACATTTCAATATTATCTCACAATACATATTTTTCTTATGGATATGAATTTACCATTATAAGAATCTGAGTCAAATATGTTTACATGCCAAAAATCATAGCCTTTATAAGCTGAGGTATGTTCCCATAAAACAAAAACTTAGAAGACTAAGACTCGATGCATTCAGTAATTTTCTCCACCATGTGTGTCACACCCCGAGGCTACCTCCTAAGCGCAACACGGTGCTTAGTGTCACAAGTGACTCCAAGCTAACCCTGAATCTGGCATATCAAAAGCATGCTGAAATAATTCTATGTAAGCGGAAACATAACTGAAAAAGGGAGTCAAGTCTAAAGAACTCCAAACGAAAATATATCTGAATATCCATGGGAAACAACCCCAAAACACTGAACACTGACTCTATGTCTGAAAGCCTCTAAAACTGATGAGCTGCTGGGAAAATCCCTAGCTAACTCTAATAATACTGAAAGACTAATAATAGATTGACTAAACTAAAAGCATAAAGAAATGTCCTCGGACTATAAGGACTCACCACTGAAGCTACTGAGTACGAACTGGAAATTGAGCTAAGCGCGGTCTGGATGTTGGGCGCCTGAACCTACATCATAAAACGATGTAGCGCAAAAGTATGCATTAGTACTTTGAATGTACTGAGCATGCAGGATATGAAAGCTGACTAAATATATTTAAACATGCTAAGAATACTGGTCAAGTGTGTAACCTGATCTGAACTGAAGCACATAGGCCCAAGATACAATAGTGCATAAAAACTAGAGTGCAAGAGTAAACTGAAAACATACTGAAAAACTGAGTAGACACAAGGCCTGAAGTACCTTACTGAAGCTAATATTGTGGGAGAGTTTATTAACCGACATAAACTACGTGAGCTAAACGTGGAGTCCAATGTATATGCCCCATCGAGAGGACCCAATATACCTTGCCAGGGTATAAAGACATGATTGTGGCGTGATCACTAAAACTGATGCCCAACAGAGGGGACTTATAAACCTATGTGGGCACGTAGTTCTGGTACTTAAGGGTACGCTAAACCCTAGTCCAACTCGGTGCTAAACACTATTTTAACTGTAGTCCTGAATTCATGACACATAACTGAACTGATCAGAAGATGATTTCTGAAATAAACTGTAGACAGAAACCAACTAACTGAATTATAGCACCCTAAGCTACATTCTGGAGAAAAGCCAATTCATGTGAAAATACTACAATTTCATGCTAAGTTTCCCTTTTCAAATTTCCATAAGAATTCATGCAACTCATTTAAACAAGTATAGAATTTGAGTAGAAATCACAAGAATTAAATGGGATAATGAATCGACATAGTTGGGCAAGAACCCTAGTTTCATAAATCATGATAATCAAGAAAAAGGGATTGAAGTTTTGGGCATAAGGGCAAACAAAACCCTTACTGAATACCCACATACCTAGTACTTGAAAATCCCTGCAAGAAATCTGAAGTTTACGCTTGGAGGAGAGAATCATAGGCTTGGAAATTGGAGAAACGCTCATTTTCTGCTTAGAATTGACTTGAGAGGAAACTGATTTGGTCTAGGTAGTTTTTGACTATATTACTAGGCTTAGATTGAGTAAAACGACGTAATTTAGGCATCAAACGACGTAGTTAAGTGCACAATGCATAGGTAAAAGACCAAAATGACCCTGACTTAAAAGCTGACAAAGTGACTTCAAGACAGGCTTCACGGTCCGTGTGAAGCTTCACGGGCCGTCTAGACCTCCGTGGCCCTTTTCCAGTGGCCTTGGGTCATTCCCCACCAACTAGGTGACTTGTACGACCCACTTGACGGGCCGTAAAGTCCTCCACGAGCCGTCTGGGTCACCGTCAAGGTGACTCTTACATGGGGAAGCTTCTGGAATGAATTCACGAGTCCCTTAACGGGCCGTGGTCCCCTTCACGGACCGTCTAGGGTGTCGTGAAGGGTCCATGGTCCAATTTGGGGTTCATGAACCTTTCCCGCCTTTCCTTTTTAGCCTTTTTCAAATTCGAGATGTTACAATTTGAGAAATAGAGTTTCTAAGAAGGGTGAGGACTCTCGAGTACTTGAAAACATTATTTTAAGAAAAACTTTTTTCTTATTTTTTCCTTTTAAAATTCCTTTAACTAATATAAAAGTGGAAAATAATATTTTCTTCTTCTTAATATTCTTTTATTAATTAAAATAGAATTAGTCCATATACTTTTTAAACTGATAATATAGGTCATATATATAACATTATAGTAATCTCATCAACAATAACTCCATCGGCATTAGTTTAAAGATATTTTGTGATTTGAAGCAATGTAATAAATTTTCTTATTTTATGGCATTATGATTGTTGTATCGTAACTTTAAAACTAATGATTATATTAGCATATGTTTATTCTTCCTCAATCCAAAAAATATGAGAAATAAAAATATTTCCTATTTTATCAGGAAAAAAAATATTTATTATAAAAAGGACATTGTTGATCCAAAAGTAACAATATGACCTTTTTGGACAAAGGTATTGACTACAAGGACAATTTTAGACTAAACTATTAATGAATGACATTTTTGTTCAATTTCACGTAATTTAAGGACATTTTAAACTTTTTTTGGTTCTTATTTCACGATAGAATTTACAGTCGTAGATTCCATTTATGGTCTATAAATCACACCGTGGTTGAGTAGAGATGAAAGTGGACATTTTGTTTAAGGGGTGTATTTTGGCCTATTCATGAAAAGCAATGCAAGGATCAACAATAAATTAAAATAAGGTATATTTGTCATGTATTAAAAACTAGATTAAATTGATAAACATCATTGTGATTTAAAAATTGTAAGATTTTGAGTTTTTTTAAAAAAAAAATATAAAAAATCAAAATAACTATCAAAATTTATTTTTTAGAAAAACTGTAAAAATAAAATGCAAACAATAACTAATTATCACCTAATTAATTATTTTTATTCTAAAATTGTCATATGTCTTTATCCTGCTTGGCTACTTGACTTTATCCTAAACAAAACTTTTTTCCTTTTAAATTATACTCTCTCCGTTCCATATTAATTAGTCACCTTACTAAAAATATATATCTCAAATTATTTGTCCATTTACTAAATCAAGATAAAATTAATTAAAATTTTTTATCTTTATCCTACAATTAATACTACCTCCATCTCATATTAGATGGATATCTTACTACAAATACTTATCCCATATTACTTGTTCATTTACTAAATTAGGATAAATCAATTAATTTTCTCAATTTATCCCTGTAATTAATATGACTTTGGAAGTTAAACAAATTTTAGTGATCCAATTTTTTTTCAAAAGACTAATTAATATGAACAAAGGGCAAAATAGTAAAGTTGATTAATCTATTATTGATTTTTTAATAACCATGTAAAATAAAAAATGTTCATCTAATATGAGACGGAGGGTGTAGATTGATATATATAAATTTTCTAAGAAATAAGCTTGTAGAACCGCATGCATTTCCATCATTCTCATCTCCCTAAAAAATCTTTACCTTTTTTCCTCAATGGAGAAAGAGAGTGAAAGAGAAGATATGAGTACATATATTTAAATCAACAATACAAATCAAATAATTAAGATTAAATCAAATAGTTCAAATTGTAGATTAATCATCACTAAACAAAGCATATGTTCATTAAACATTTATAGTTTTCATATGTTCCATAATCTATATGTCCAATTTTTGTAACTAATTGAAAATGAAACAAAGACTTAACGTGTATCCTAATGAGGATACCAAATAGGATATCATATGAAAAAAAAAATGGACTTATCATCTAAAAATGCAGGTAGCTACCTCTTTTCTCTTTCTCATCCTCTCGACTTTGAGACTTGGAAAATATAAACTATCCAAACATGTTGAAATAACGCAAAGGTTCTTGTTCTTTGATATTTGAGATTCCCTAAGCAATTGTTGCCTAGGATCACATATAAAAAGTCGAGAAGTTGACCATCCTTGAAAGACAAATTCACCATTTCTCATGCAACACAATCGCTCTGCATCTTTTATAAATGTTTTGAAAATAGTGGGCGAATTGCATACTTTCATTAACAAATTCCATCCATCTCGTTCCATAATCCATATTTCCAATACTAGACTCTGGTGATTGCTGCCAGATAAACTAAGATAACCTTTCAAACTAGTCATCCAATCAATAAAGTCATTCTCATTTACAAAATCTAGTGTTGGAAGCTCTTTTAGTTCATCTGACTTCCCATCAAAATAAATGATTGCAGAATTTCTTTCTCCAAGATTGTCGTAGCATGTCCAAAATACACAACTTTCGATACTAATTCCCTCATACAAGGAACAATTATGTAGTAGACGTACTACATGACTAATTGAACTTGATTTCTTCGCCCAACAATCATTCTTCAAAGAATACATACCATAACTCCACTTATAAATCAATATAATCTTATAGTCATCGACACTAGAATCATAAAAAATCTCACAAGCATTTGAAACTTTGCCTTTGTAGTTAAAATAAGGGCATGCAAGAGTTTTATATCCTCTTGTAGACGGATTCCACAAAACATAAGTTTTGTAGGCCATAGGGTTCTCTAAAAGAACCAAACCATCACACGAGCACAAGACTATAGCTTTTCTGAATTTTTTTGGAAGAAAAATTTTCTCATCTAATTGTGAAGTTTTTAAGTCTCGAAATCCAAAGTACTATATTTGAGTAACAATAGTTTTTCACGTCCCAATGCTTTGGATTGATCACGATGAGTTCTCTTTAATTCATTGTCGGAGATTATAACATTCCACGACTTAGAAACAAATTTAAAACGTAACAAAGATTTAACAGTAGGTACCTTAATAAGTATGAGAAATTGGATCTCGCTGGGAACAAAGTAATTAACTTCATCAAAGTCTAATTTATTGTTTGCCATTATAATACGTCCATAATTGGACAACAATGGAAGGGTTTACGTCCAAAAATATTTTTAACTATATATATACTAATTCAAATACTACTATTCCTATATTTTATTTAATCTTAATTTTCACTTTAATTATTTTCTACAATAATTTTATTTTATTTTGTAAAAAAAAGAGTTTTAGAAGAAAACATAATCTTTTTATTTTGTAAAAATAGAGTTTTAGAAGAAAACAAAATCTTTTTTTTTAAGTAAAAAAAAATTAGATTAACCCTACTTGTTTATTATAAGTTCTGCTGATTAACTATTTTATTCATTAGCCACCCAAAATGAAACCTACTATAACAAATTCTTTCATTCCTCAATGCAATATCTTTAGGAACTGGAAATTAGAGACACCATATGTATAACAAACAAAACCATAAAATTTTCTTTTAGGTTCAATCAATATTTAGACAAAAGGGTGATGTGAGGGTAAGGTGCTCTAAGTGAAAATTTTCATATGATATCCCATTTGGTATCCTCATTAGGTTACACGTTAAGTCTTTGTTTCGTTTTCAATTGGTTACAAAATTGGACATATGGATTATGGAACATATGAAAACTATAAATGTTTAATGAACATATGCTTTGTTTAGTGATGATTAATCTACAATTTGAACTATTTGATTTCATCTTAATTATATGATTTGTATTGTTGATTTAAATATGTGTTTTGATTGTTACCTATTGATATGACATAAATATCTTTTAAATAATTATTTTATCCCTGTAATTAATATGATTTTGGAAGTTTAAACAATTTTAAAGATCCAATTTTTTTTCAAAAGACTAATCAATATGAACAAAGGGCAAAATAGTAAAGTTGATTAATCTGTTATTGATTTTTAATAACCATGTAAAATAAAAAATGTCCATCTAATATGAGACGGAGGGTGTAGATTGATATATACAAATTTTCTAAGAAATAAGCCTGTAGAACCGCATGCATTTGCATCATTCTCATCTCCCTGAAAAACTCTTTACCTTTTTTACTCAATGGAGAAAGAGAGCGAAAGAGAAGATATGAGTGCATATATTTAAATCAACAATACAAATCATATAATTAAGATTAAATCAAATAATTCAAATTGTAGATTAATCATCACTGAACAAAGCATATATTCATTAAACATTTATAGTTTTCATATGTTCCATAATCCATATGTCCAATTTTGTAACCAAATGAAAACGAAACAAAACTTAACGTGTAACCTAATGAGGATACCAAATAAGATATCATATGAAAAAAAATGGACTTATCATCTAAAATTGCAGGTAGCTGCCTCTTTTCTCTTTCTCATCCTCTCGACTTTGAGACTTGGAAAATATAAACTATCCAAACATATTGAAATAACGCGAAGGTTCTTGTTCTTTGATATTTGAGATTCCCTAAGCAATTGTTGTCTAGGATCATATATAAAAAGTCGAGAAGTTGGCCATCCTTGAAACACAAATTCACCATTTCTCATGCAACACAATAGCTCTAAATCTTTTATAAATGTTTTGCAAATAGTGGGCAAATTGCATAATTTCACTAACAATTTCCATCTATCTCGTTCCATAATCCATATTACCTATACTAGACTCTGGTGATTGCCGCCAGATAAACTAAGACAACCTTTCAAACTAGTCACCCAACCGATAAAGTCATTCTCATTTACAAAATCTGGTGTTGGAAGCTCTTTTAGTTCATCTGACTTCCCATCAAAATATATGATTGGAGAATTTCTTTTTCCAAGATTGTCGTAGCATGTCCAAAATACACAATTTCCGATACTAATTCCTTCATTAATTCCCTCATACAAGGAACAATTATGTAGTAGACGTACTACATGACTAATTGAACTAGTTTTCTTCGTCCAACCATCATTCTTCAAAGAATACATACCATAACTCCACTTATAAATCAATATAATCGTGTAATCATCGACACTAGAATCATAAAAAATCCCAAAGCATTTGGAACTTTGCCTTTGTAGTTAAAATAAGGGCATGTGAGAGTTTTATATTCTCTTGTAGATGGATTCCACAAAACGTAAGTTTTGTAGGCCATAGGGTTCTTTAAAAGAACCAAACCATCACACGAGCACAAGACTATAGCTTTTCTGAAATTTTCTGGATGAAAAATTTCCTCATCTAATTGTGAAGTTTTCAAGTCTCGAAATCCAAATTCATTAGTACTATATTTGAGTAACAGTAGCTTTTCAAGTCTCAATGCTTTGGATTGATCACGATGAGTTCTCTTTAATTCATTGTCGGAGATTATAACATTCCACGACTTAGAAACGGTTTTAAAACGTAGCAAAGATTTAACAGTAGGTACCTTAATAAGTATGAGAAATTGGATCTCGCTGGGAACAAAGTAATTAACTTCATCAAAGTCTAATTTATTGTTTGCCATTATAATACGTCCGTAATTGGATAGCATTGGCAGGGTTTACGTCCAAAAATATTTTTTTAACTATATATATACTAATTCAAATACTACTATTCCTATATTTTATTTAATCTTAATTTTCACTTTAATTATTTTCTACAATAATTTTATTTTATTTTGTAAAAAAAGATTTTTAGAAGAAAACAAAATCTTTTTATTTTGTAAAAATAGAGTTTTAGAAGAAAACGAAATCTTTTTTTTAAGTAAAAGAAAAATTAGATTAACCCTACTTGTTTATTATAAGTTCTGCTGATTAATTATTTTAGTCATTAGCCACCCAAAATGAAACCTACTATAACAAATTCATGATTCCTCAATGCAATATCATTAGGAACTAGAAAGTAGAGACACCAAATGTATAACAAACAAAACCATAATTATTATTTTTAGGATTCAATCAATATTTAGACAAAAGGGTGATGTGAGGGCAAGGTGCTCTAAGTGAAAATTTTCATATGATATCCTATTTGGTATCCTCATTAGGTTACACGTTAGGTCTTTGTTTCGTTTTCAATTGGTTACAAAATTGAACATATGGATTATGGAACATATGAAAACTATTAATGTTTAATGAACATATGCTTTGTTTATTGATGATTAATCTACAATTTGAACTATTTGATTTTATCTTAATTATATGATTTGTATTATTGATTTAAATATATGTGTTTTGATTGTTATCTAACTTTTATTGTATTGATATGACATAAAAATCTTTTAAATAATTATTTTATCCCTGTAATTAATATGACTTTGGAAGTTTAAACAATTTTAAAGATCCAATTTTTTTTCAAAAGACTAATTAATATGAACAAAGGGCAAAATAGTAAAGTTGATTAATCTATTATTGATTTTTTAATAACCATGTAAAATTAAAAAAATGTCCATCTAATATGAGATAGAGGGTGTAGATTGATATATATAAATTTTCTAAGAAATAAGCCTGTAGAGCCGCATGCATTTGCATCGTTCTCATCTCCCTGAAAAAATCTTTACCATTTTATCTCAATGGAGAAAGAGAGTGAAAGAGAAGATATGAGTACAGACGTATGAGAAACTGTCTTCATTCGATTGAAAATCCTAGAGAAGACGAGGGAGGAAATGAATTATGAAGCCTACTACCTTCAAGCAAACCACTATAATAACTCTGAGACTAAAGCAAGATATCAACCCGTGCTGACTCCTTTATAGAGAATTGCTCTTATTTCGTGGAGCACGGGTTTTTTAAGTATATATTGTTTCTTAATAATCATCATGGTTTTTAACATGCATATTGATTTTCTCCGTGGGGGGTTTTTGGTGATTGCATCTATGATTTTTGGTTTTTGTGTTTTCTTTTTTGATAACCCTAGTGTCCCGACTAGTTTTTGGGCACCTGAATATCTACTACCTCCCATCAACAATAGCTATTTAGTCCATCAAGCTAGAAAGGCCTCATTGATGGCTCATTGACTTCTGAGCCACACTCTTGAGTGCGCTTTTATGTTTTGATGTGTACTATAATGCAAATATTACAATTACTCTTGTCAGGGCCGGAATATCACCTATATGGTTATCAACCTTCTTATAATTTTAAACACCTAAAAATGAAATGTTACAGAAAGAGATACACTTGAATAGATAGGAAGAAATCACCTATTTATAGGTATTAGATAGAACGTATGGAAATAAATTGCCTGACGTTTATAGGTATCAAGTAATTCCTTCCACCAAGGCTAGAATAGATAGGAAGAAATCACCTAGTGTTTATAGGACTCAGGTAACTTTGTACACCAAGGCTAGAACGTATCAAAAGAAATCAAATAGTGTTTTTGTTTGAGAATTGAATCTGGACAATATGATGCTCAACCCACATCATTGACCACTTAGCCACACTGTTGATGCATTTTTGGTGTTTTCATATCACAACTACTATTGTGAGGACCAGAACATCACCTTTATGATTATCAACCTTCTTTTGATGTGTACTGTAATGCAAATATTACATTTACCCTTATCAGTATCGGAACATCACCTATGTGGTTATCAACCTTCTTTTGATTTTAAGCACCTTAAAATGAAATGTTACACAAAGGTATATACTTGAATAGATAGGAAGAAATCACCTATTTATAGGTATTAGGTAATTCTGTCCACCAAGGATGGAACATATGGAGAGAAATCACCTAGTGTTTATAGGTATCAGGTAATTTTGTACACCAAGGATAAAACATATAGAAATAAATCGTATAACATTTATACTGTATCATGTAATTTTATCCACCAAGGCTAGAACGGATAGGAAGAAAGAACCTAGTGTTTACAGGACTCAAGTAACTCTGTACATCCAGGCTAGAACGTATGGAAAGAAATCACGTAGTGTTTTTGTCTGAGAATTGAATCTAGAGTTCATGATGCTCAACCCACGTTATGTTGTCCTGTTTTGGTAGTAAGTTGTCATGTCCTATTTGTTGTGGTGATGTTTTTGAGTTCCAAATTAATAAAATGAGATGGACTTGTTAAGTATCTTCATTTGTACATTCTCAATATGTGCAGGAGTGTCACGACCCAAAATCGGGTGTGATGACACTTGTCCTATCCCACCGGGACAAGTCAGCCTAAACCCAACAAGACCAAAACAAAAGCGGAAAATATGCAAAACAAGGAGAATAAAAATAAGCGGAAGACTTCAAAACAAAACAATCATTTCCAAGACTGGTTGTCACATGTACAAGCCACTAATACCGAAGTGAAATGAAATTACAAGTCTCAATGTCTTTGTATCTCAAACAGAACAAAACATAAAGTAAAAAGATCGAGAGAGATCGCCAACATCGAACAACTACCTCTCTAGTCTCCTCAAATCCTCGGAGTAAGAAGAAGAAGAGAGAACTAGATCATGGTCCGGGCTCGTAGCCTACACAAGTGTACAAGCAAGGGTGAGTACCAAACAACACAGTACCCAGCAAATCGACTAATAAAACAAGGCAAATCTAATAAAGTTCACGAATCCCTGACTTCCAACCGAACCTCCAATAACTACAACTTGCACAGAAAATCAACCCAACCTAACATATTCCAATTCACAGTTCATATAGCACATAATATCAACAACCACTCAACAACATCACCGAAATAACTCACATCAGCATCAAGTATACAATTATAAGAGTCTCAAGGCATAAACACAACTCCATAATGACAAGAATGAAATAATGCAATTCAGTGCAATGGCAAGTAAAATGATGCATGTCTGTCCTACGATACACATCCGTTGAATCTCAAACCGGAACCCATGGGGGCCACACATGGACTATGTATCCGCCGAATCCTTTTCCCATCGTCATAATCATCAAAGTGTCTCATCATAGTGTTTCAGAACCAATGCACATAAGCATGTTCACACAAATATAAGAAAAACGATAGTGTTCACAATCACAACCCAATTCATATCAATGCAAATCACGTCGCACTATCAACAATATGTCAACATCAACAATTACATCATTTACAACAAGATCATTTGCCTAGTCTCCAATTCACTACTCCTTTCATCACAAGTCGAATCAATCGCTAAGCAAGAATTTCAAGTCTAGTCCCATAATCCACAATGAGCAAAAGACATAATCATCAATTTCACAATTACATCGAGGCTATTATAGCATTTCATCAATTACACATCAATATCAAGATCACGGCCCAACACACTTTGGCCTAACACTTTAGTACACATAGCCATTTTTATTGAACCCTCCGATTAGATTAGATTGATTCATACAATAACTCAATCCATACCTCAATCCCATTACTCCCCAACACAATCAAGAAGGAGAAAATCAGAATATTACAAGATTCACAAAGTTTTAGAAGTCCATTGACTTAACCGAAATCGTAATCATTCCACAATCAGAGATTTTTCCTTCCGAGAGCAATCCAAAGCAACACAATCTAATCAAATTAGGAATCACAATCAAATTTCGGACCCAACAACACTAAGAACACGAAAATCATGCAAACGGGTCCAATTGGCTCAAAAATCAGATTTCAAAAACAAGGTTTGAATCTGGAATTTATCACATGGAAATAATCTTCAAAGCCTTAAGAGATCATTAGCGAAAACCATTTTGAAAACAGAACTCAAACCAGTTCACAATCACCATTGATAAAAAATTTGTAGTTCATACAAAACCCCCAAAAATCCAACTTCAAAAACCCAATTTTCAAATTGAAATCATGAAAGAATCAATGGGTAATCAAGGTTTAGAGTTAAAATTAGTTACCCAAAAGGTTTCCACTAAAACCCTATTTCAAATCGCCTCCCAAAGCTTCAAAAAAATGAAAATGGGACATTTCCCGAATTTCCACTGTTTCGGGTCCAAAGTACTCTCCGCGAACGTGGAGCACAACCCTCCGCGAACGCGGAGGCCAAAATCAGCAAAGCTCCGCGAACGCGCCCCTTTACCCTCTACGAACGCGGAGGCCAAATCACATGCACCAGACATCAGCAAAATCAACAATGCACTAAGTCTCTGAATGGACCCATGGGATTCGTTCGGAACCCCGTACACACAAACCATATATGCTACCCTACTACATTCGACGTTCCGAACTCAATAGAACCATCAAAATTCAAATTCGAGATCTCCTTGACCCGGAACCCCATAAAGCACAACTAAACTAACTTGAGCCTCAAAAAACTCAAATCAAGCTCGGGACCTCTAAAATCTTAACTAAGGCCACTCCTTGACCTAAGATCACCCCCCCGAATCCAACGGAGTCGTCGGAAATCCAATCATAGCATCTCATCTCCGAATCTTGACCAAAGTCAACTCTATGATCAAAATTTCCCAACTCAAGGCTTCAAATTCACGATACAGCCACAAATCTGATTCCGTCCACTCTTCTAGACCAAATTACACATTCCAGAGCTAATGGAATCAACAGAATCCCCATCCGAGACCCGAAACTCCGAATGACCCGAAAAACCATATTTTGACAACTTAAGCCTTTATAATTCAAAACTCCCCAAAAACTAAAAATTAACAAGAACTTCACAAAATTAACTTCATATATCAGTCAAACATGACTCGAGGCAACTCTCGGGAGGGTAAAATAGTCATTTAACAAACATTACAAAAAATGACCTTCAGGGTCGTTACATCATCCACCACTAAAAATCATGTTCGTCCTCGAACACAAAGTAAAAAAAAGTACCTGGAGCCTTGAAAAGGTGAGGATATCTGGTACGCATGTGAGACTCGGACTCCCAATTAGCCTCTCTAACTGAACGGCGACTCCACTGCACCTTCACTGAAGCAATTTCCTTGGTCCTAAGCTTACGGACCTGCCAATTCAAAATGGTTGTAGGCTCCTCCTCATAAGTCAAATCAGAACTCAACTCCACCGCATCGAGTGTAATCACATGAGACTCATCCGGGATGTACTTCTGAAGCATAGAAACATGAAACACAGGATGCACAGCTGATAAGCTAGGTGGCAAAGCCAACCTATAGGCCACCTCTCCCACTTGGTCCAAAATCTCAAAAGGACCAATGAATCTAGGGCTAAACATTCCCTTCTTTCCAAACTGCATAACACCCTTCATAGGTGATACTCGGAGCCAAACATAATCACCCTCAGTGAATACCAAGTCTCGAACTCTCCGATCGGCAAACTCTTATGCCGACTCTAAGCAGTCAACAACCTACTCTGAATCAAACGAACCTAATCCATGGCATCTCTAAGCAAGTAAGTGTCTAAGGAATCCATCTCCGCCAAATCAAACCATCCAATCAGCGATCTACACCGTCTGCCATACAACGCCTCAAATGGGGCCATATGAATGCTGGAATGATAGTAGTTATTGTAGGTCAACTCTGTTGGGGGCAAATGTTGATCCCACCTAGAACCAAAATCAATCACACAACCACAGAGCATATCCTCCAGCACCTGAATCGTCCATTCGGACTGACCATATGTCTGAGGGTGATATGTTGTACTCATATCCAACTGAGTACCCAAACCATGCTGTAAAGCTCTCCAGAAGTGCGAAGTGAACAAGGAACCTCGATCTGAGACTATAGATATCGGCACCCCATGAAGTCTAAAGATCTGACTGATGTAGAGCTGGGCTAACTTCTCCGTTGTATGCTTCACCTGAACTGGAATGAAATGAGCGGACTTAGTCAGCCTATCAACAACCACCCAAATAGAATCATAACCACCCACGGTAGTAGGTAAACCCACAACAAAGTCCATAGTTATCCACTCCCACTTCAAAGTAGTAATGGGCATCCTCAGAGACACACCTCCGGGCCGTTGGTGCTCACGCTTGACCTGTTGACAGGTCAAACATCTAAATACGAAGTTTGCCATATCCCTCTTCATACCACACCACCAGTAATGCTGACTCAGATCATGATACATCTTCGATGTCCCTGGATGGATAGAATATCTAGAGCAACGGGCCTCATCTAGAATCAGTCTAACAAGCTCGCCCACCTTGGGCACACAAATCTGACCTCCAATCCTCAAAACTCCATCAGAGTCGAGTGCAGCCTCTTTGGCTTCACCTCTCATCACCTTGTCTCAAATGAGACAACTTCTCATCCTCAAATTGGTGCTAAAAAATCTTCTCAATTAAGGAAGAACGGGCCTCAACGAACGCAATCTAACCACCGCTCTCCTCAGAAACCTGCAACCTGACAAAGCTGTTGGCTAACCTCTGAACATCCCTAGCCAAGGGTCTCATATCAACACTGATCATGACAAGACGCCCCATACTAAGAGCCTTCCTACTTAAGGCATCGTCCACCACATTGGCCTTCCTAGGATGATACAAGATAGTCATATCATAGTCCTTCAGTAACTCAAGCCATCAACGCTGTCTCAAATTCAGATCCCTCTGACTAAAGATGTACTGAAGACTCCGATGATCGGTAAACACCTCACAGCGAACCCCATACAAATAGTGCCACCACAACTTAAGCACAAATACCACTACCGCAAGCTCTAGGTCATGGGTAGGATAGTTCTTCTCATGAGCCTTCAACTGTCTAGAAGCATAGGAAATAACCTTCCCTTTCTACACTAACACACCTCCCAAACCAACTTCGGAGGCATCAAAATACACAGTAAAACCCACGTCCTCCTCGGGCAAAGTCAACACAGGAGCTGAAGTCAACAAAGTCTTAAGCTTTTGAAAGCTCGCTTCACACTCATCGGACCAATGAAAATCCACAGTCTTCTGAGTCAATATAGTCAAAGGCGCTGTAATAGTAGAGAAACTCTGCACAAACAGTCTGTAGTAACCTGCCAACCCCACAAAACTTTGAATCTCGGTAGGAGAAGTAGGTCTCATCCAGCCCTTAACTCCTCAATCTTGGCCGGATCGACCCTAATACCCTCCTTGGACACCACATGTCCCAAGAATGCCACAGAATCAAGCCAAAACTCACACTTGGAGAACTTGGCATACAACTTCTGCTCCCTCAAAGTCTGAAGCACCAACCTCAAGTGGCAGACATGATCCTCCTCGATCATGGAATATATCAAAATGTCATCAATGAACACAATCACAAAGGAATTCAAGTACGGACCGAACACTCTGTTCATCAACTCCATAAATGTTGCGATAGTGTTAGTCAACCCAAAAGACATCACTAAGAACTCATAATAGCCATAACGAGTCCGAAAAGCTGTCTTAGGAATATTCGATGGCCTAATCTTCAACTGATGATAACCAGACCTCAAGTCAATCTTAAAAAACAACGCCGCACCCTGAAGCTGATCAAACAAGTCATCAATGCGAGGAAGGGTATACTTGTTCTTAACAGTCACCTTGTTCAACTACCTATAATTAATACACATCCTCATAGAGCCATCCTTCTTCTTTACAAAAAGGACCGATGCACCTCAAGGCGATACACTAGGGTGAATAAACCCTTTGCTCAACAAGTCCTGCAACTCCTTCAACTCAGCTAGAGCCATACGATACGGGGCAATAGAGATGGGCTTGGTGCCCGGCTCTAAGTCGATAGCAAAATCAATGTCTCGATCAGGAGAAACACCAGGAAGATCAGTAGGAAACATATCAGCAAACTCTTGAACCACGGGAATGGACTCCATGGAAGGTGACTTAACACTGGTATCCCGAATAAAAGTCAAATAGGACAAAGACCCTCTATCAATCAACCGCTGTGCTTGGATGTAGAAGATAACCTTACTAGGGTAAGAACCACTAGTACCCTTTCGCTCTACCCTCGGAACACCAGACATCGCTAAAGTGACAGTCTTAGCATGACAGTCAAGGATCGCATGATAGAGAGAAAGCCAATCCATACCCAATATCACATCAAAATCTACCAATCCCAAAATAATCAAGTCTACCCAAGTGTCGTACCCAGCCAAAGAAACAGGACAAGATTGATACACTCGATCCACCACTAAGGGCTCACACACGGGTGTAGAAATATGCACAGAAATAGGCATATGATCACATACCAATTCAAATTCAGATGCAAAGTAGGTAGACACATAGGAGAAAGTAGACCCTGGATCAAATAATACAGATGCATCTCGATGGCAGACTGGGATGATACCTGTGATGACAACATTAGAAGACTCAGCCTCAGGTCTCCTCGGAAAAACATAGCACTGGGTTCCTCTACCACCTCATGTCTGAGCCACACCTCTACCTCCAAGATGAGCCACAACACCACTACCCGAAGCTCTGCCGAGAGACCTACTGTTTGACTCCTACCTCGACCTCTAGCCGGAGGGCTGTATCTCTCTTTAGAGCTACTGAGTAAGTACGATGGGGCCCTGAATGAGTCTGCAGAGGGCACTGTCGCATCAAATGACCCGGATCCCCACAACTATAACAAGACCTCGGAATAGTGAGCTGCTGTGACGAAGCTGGTGAGATACTATGGCCACCTCGACCAGACCCGTAAGACCCACGGGACGACTGCCCACCCTCAGCTGCTGGCATGGAAGCATGAACAGGCCTCTGACACTGAAATGAAGTACCACCTCTATGAGAACCTCTGCTTCCAGACGAGGTACCGAAAAACTGCCCACTAGAGCGGGCCCTCTTGGAATCCCCAAACTCCTCTCGAACCAACAACTCCGCCTCTCTGGCGATACTCACAATGGAATGGAAGGAAGCACCCTCACGGGATGATCTGAACACATAAGATTTGATGGAGAAAGTCAAACCCCTCACAAATCTGCGGACCCTTTCCACCTCATCTGGAACCGAAGACGTGGCATGGTGAGACAGCTAATAGAAATGTGCCTCGTACTTCGTAACTGATATGCCACCCTGATTCAAACCCTCAAACCTCAACCTGCTCTCCTCACGTACACTATAGGGAAAGAAACGATCCTGAAAAGCACTAGAGAAGGCATCCCACTCAACCGGAGGAGATCCTGCTAGCAAGGACTCCACACAAGACCTCCACCACTCCCTGGCTGGCCTACGGAGCTGGAGAACAACAAAACGGACACCCCTCGCATCTACAATCCTCACCGCCTGAAGCATCTCACGGCACAAGGTCAAAAACTCATAAGCATCCTTGTTCTAACCACCCTGAAACTGGGGTGGTTTTATCTTTTGAACCTCTCATAACACTGTTGGTCCTCCACTATTAGAACCACATCCGAATCAACCTGTGCACCCACAGATGGAGCGGGAACCAATAGTGGCTGACGCACCTGATCCTGAACAATTTAGTCCTAATGCTGCTCTGGGGTCGGCACCCCTGCCCTAGTCTGTGAACCATGTGGCATGCCTGCAGCACCCGAGTAAAGCTCTCCATAACTCTCAGCATCCTCAATAAGGTCTCCTGAAAGAACGGTGCTGAGAACCCTGGAGGAACCTGGTCCTCACCAACCTCAACCTGTGGCTCTGGGAAGCCTCTCTACCGCGGCCTCTAGCAGGTGCCGCTCCTCGAGCACGGCCTCTCCCATGTGCTGCTCCACAAGCACGGCCTCCAACTCAAGCTCTAACCCGACCTCTGACTGGGCCTTCAACCACTGCCTCGAAGACTGCCTCCCCTCCATCGCTCCAAACAAGAGCTCTGGTCCTCGGCATCTACCAAAACAACATGAGACACTCAGCACAAGCGACAAGAACCACGCACGATAAGAGAGAATGAAATGAAAGAAGTTTCATAATAGTCCTCGTAGCCTCTCGAAGATAAGTACAAACGTCTCCATACCGATCCGCGAGACTCTAATTAGACTAGTCTTGTACACGTGAGACCTATGAAACCTGGCTCTGATAGCATTTGTCATGACCCAAAACCGGGTGTGATGACACTTGTCCTATCTCACCAGGACAAGTCAGCCTAAACCCAACAAGACCAAAACAAAAGCAGAAAATAAGCAAAACAAGGAGAATAACAATAAGTGGAAGACTTCAAAACTAAACAATACTTTCCAAGAATGGTTGTCACATGTACAAGCCACTAATATCAAAATGAAATGAAATTACAAGTCTAAATGTCTTTATATCTCAAACAGAACAAGACATAAAGTAAAAAGATCGAGAGAGATCGCCAACATCGAATAACTACCTCTCAAGTCTCCTCAAAGCCTCGGAGTAAGAAGAAGAAGAGAGAACTAGATCATGATTCGGGCTCGAAACCTACACAAGTGTAGAAGCAAGGGTGAGTACCAAACAACACGGTACCCAGCAAATCAAATAATAAAACAAGGCAAATCTAATAAAGTTCACGAATCCCTGACTTCCAACCGAACCTCCAATAACTACAATCTGCACAGAAAATTAGTCCAAACTAACAGATTCTAATTGACAGTACATATAGCACATAATATCAACAACCGCACAACAGCATCACTGAAATAACTCACATCAGCATCAAGTATACAATTATCAGAGTCTCAAGGCATAAACACAACTCCATAATGACAAGAATGAAATAATTCAATGCAATGCAATGCCAAGTAAAATGATGCATGTCTGTCATACGATACACATCTGCTGAATCTCAGACTGGAATCCATAGGGACCACACATGGACCATGTATCCGTCGGAACCATTTCCCATCGGCATAATCATCAATCGCCGGAACCATTTCCCATCGGCATAATCATCACATACCGGAACCATTTCCCATTTGCATAATCATCACTCGCCGGAACCATTTCCCATCGGCATAATCATCAAAGTGTCTCTTCATAGTGTTTCAGAACCAATACACATAAGCATGTTCACACAAATAATGAGAAAAATGAGGGTGTTAACAATCACAACGTAATTCATATCAATTCAAATCACGTCGCACTATCAACAATATGTCAACATCAACAATTACATCATTTACAACAAGATCATTTGCCTAGTCTCCAATTCACTACTCCTTTCATCACAAGTCGAATCAATCGCTAAGCAAGAATTTCAAGTCTAGTCCCATAATCCACAATGAGCAAAAGACATAATCATCAATTTCACAATTACATCGAGGCTATTATAGCATTTCATCAATTACACATCAATATCAAGATCACGGCCCAACACACTTTGGCCTAACACTTTAGTACACATAGCCATTTTTATTGAACCCTCTGATTAGATTAGATTGATTCATACAATAACTCAACCCATACCTCAATCCCATTACTCCCCAACACAATCAAGAAGGAGAAATCTGGAATATTACAAGATTCGCAAAGTTTTAAAAGTCCACTTGCCTTAACCAAAATCGTAATCAATCCACAATCGGAGCTTTTCCCTTCCGAGAGCAATCCAAAGCTACACAATCTAATCAAATTAGGAATCACAATCAAATTTCAGACCCAACAACACTAAGAACACGAAAATCGGGCAAAGGGGTCCAATTGGCTCAAAAATCGGATTTTAAAAACAAGGTTTGAATCCGGAATTTCTCACATGGAAATTATCTTCAAAGACTTAGGAGATCATTAGCGAAAACCATTTTGAAAACGGAACTCAAACCAGTCCACAATCACCATTGATAAAAAATTTGGAGTTCATGCAAAACCCCTAAATATCCCACTTCAAAAACCCAATTTTCAAATTGAAATCATGAAAGAATCAATGGGTAATCAAGGTTTAGAGTTAGAATTAGTTACCCACAAGGTTTCCACGAAAACCCTCTTTCAAATTGCCTCCCAAAGCTTCAAAAAGATGAAAATGGTGAAAATGAGATATTTCCCGAATTTACATTGTTTAAGGTCCAAAATACTCTCCGCGAACGCGGAGCACAACCCTCCACGAATGCAGAGGCCAAAATCAGCAAAGCTCCGCGAACGCGCCCCTTTACCTCTAAGAACGCGGAGGCCAAATCAGGCACTAGACATCAGCAAAATCAGCAATGCACTAAGTCTCCGAATGGACCCTCGGGATTCGTTCGAAATCCCGTGCACACAAACCATATATGCTACCCTATTAAATTTGACGTTCCGGACTCAATAGAACCGTCGGAATTCAAATTCGAGGTCTTCTTGACTTGGAACCCAATAAAGCACAACTAAACTAACTTGAGTCTCAAAAACTCAAATCAAGCTCGGGACCTCTAAAAATTCAACCAAGGCCACTCCTAGGCCTAAAATCACCTCCAAACCCAACGGAGTCATCGGAAATCCAATCCGAGCATCCGATCTCCGAATGTTGACCAAAGTCAACTCTATGATCAAAATTTCAAAATTTTCCAACTCAAGGCCTCAAATTGATACACCCCCAAATCTGATTCCCTTGACTCTCCTAGCCCAAATTCCACATTCCGGACCTGATGGAATTGACAGAATCCCCATCCGAGACCCGAAACTCCGAATGACCCCAAAAACCACATTTTGACAACTTAAGCCTTTAGAATTCAAAACTCTCCAAAAACCAAAAATTAACAAGAACTTTACAAAATTAACTTCATATATACATGACTCGGGGCAACTCTCGGGAGTGCTAAAACAGTCATTTAACAAACATTACCAAAAATGACCTTCAGGGTCGTTACAAGGAGTCTATGGAATATGACTCCAACACCCTTAGGTCATGCCAAACCATACAGCTTGAAGGATTTGAAAGATATGACCTACAATTTTGACTCGTGCATGCGGTTTAAAACTACCAGGTACAGGAGATTGTCCAATTGCAAACCTGATGAAGGTCTTACTATCAAAACATGGGATTTCTTTTGGCCATGTAGAAGGCATTATGATGATAATCCATCAAGATTTTGTGTATGTTAAATCATATATATGTTCTTTTTGTTGTTGGATTAGATTTGATCTCTCTATCTCTTAACGTTTTGCGCTAAGATATTTGGAAATATTTGCAGAATGAGATTGAAATACTGATAGATGAAAATCCACATTCATGTTTGATGAAGTTAAAGGGGTTCTGTTTTGATAAAGTGCTTGCAGTTGTGTATGATGAAACACCAACCAAATATTTATGTTTGTATTTGTTTCTTGAGAAGAACAAAGCTTTTGATGGGACGATAGAATGAAGGTCGCAACTCAACTTGCTAGCCTCTTCACCTGGTTGCATGAGAGGCGATTTGTGTTTTGTAGTGTGGAATTTTCTAGCATGAATGCATGATGATTGACGAGGTAACTTCTAAACCTTATGGATGTTCTTGTTGACATTTTACTGTTCGATTAGACTTGTAGTCGGGGACATGGTAGTTGAATAGAATCCCCTTGGTAAGAAAATTATATTATATTACTGTGCAAATAGGGTAAAACCATATATTTTAATAACTTATACTCCCTCCGTCCAAATTTATACGAGTTAATTTGAATTGACACGAAGTTTAAGAAAGAAAAAAAGACTTTTGAAACTTGTGGTCTAAAATGAGTCATAGATCTCAGTTAATCCATTGCTTGTAGGACTTCAACATAAAAGTAATGGACTTTGTTTTCCTGGTTCGTGTAAGGGAGGAGGATAACAGAGTTGACATCCCTTATTGTATTTTTCCTCATGTTCCTGAGGCTGATAATGGTACTCGAACATTAAAATCTGATGTCTACGTATTTGGTGTTCTACGTACTCGTGATGTTGATTGTCAATGATACAAACATTCAAGCTCCATATATTTGTTGGTTTCTGGAAGAGTTACAACGTGGTAAAGGATCGATAGTGGATAAATCACTTCTCGGAAAGGATTATGATGGTGAACTCGCTTGTAGAATCACGAATCTAGCAGCAGAATGTCTGAATGAAGATCCAAATGCACGTCCAGATATGAAGGATGTCTTAGCCCGCTTAACCAAAATTGGTTAAGCGAAGCAAAATTGAATCAAGGAAGAACAACATTAATTGCTTTCTCTTACAGTTCTTTTTGGATATAGATATCCAACATTGCATGTGGACAATGTTGCAATGTTCTCAGTGTGAGAGAAAGAGAACTGTTTCGACAAGTAAGATCAATGATTCATACTATCGGAATATCTCTCACCCTAACATTAACGGTTGGTGGCCTGGGAATCCTCTGGTTTAAGAAGCTGTAAGTACGAAGTTCAATTCAACTTGTTTGCATACATATAGAGTCTTCCTACTAGAGAAGAAATTTTCAATTCCGACTATTGTCAACGGGTTTGTCTTGAAACCTATTCTTTTAGATGTAAATAAATTTTAAACACAAGTAAATCTATCGTACAAAATTGTTATCTTAAACAGTAACATATCTACAAGTATAATTATTATATAAACAATTTAATTGATTTTCTCATCTTTGCAAGTTCATAGTATATCTAACTACTACATCAAAGTAATAATATATATTTATTTTTAATAAATTGCATCTATTTAAACTCAATTATCATTTATTTGTCCTTATATACAATCTCTCTTTATTGATGCACCACACACATTCACTAAAAATAGTTATTTTTAAAGCACGAAGGTCCTTATAAATATTGATAGTATAGTACATGTGTCGTATTACGGCATTAAATCAAGCGCTACTGGGTACATAACCCAAGCTTTTTGCTTTTATAATATAATTTTTTTGTTCTTAACGTGTGTTGTGGTGCATGTCTTAAAAAGAACAGGGAAATATCATATTAAAGTCCTAAAAATATGAGTTCATCGTGGAGTTACAATGTCAACAAGTTTAGTGAATGATGTTGATGTCCTTTTGCTTTACAACTTGAGTCATAGTCATAAATCCAATTACGATCCATAAATTACTTTGTAGGAAACTTCAGACACTTGACTGATGAGGTACTCTCATTTTGTAACACCTCGTAAAATTCTACGCTTAAGATTCGAACCATTTGTCGTAAGTGTACTATTAGCTTGGATCAGGTGATGTCCTACTTGTTCATGTGTGTTAAGGTCTATTACCAAGTGTAGGAAATGTATCGGATGTGATTTAGGGTCATAAGCGACCTCCAACACTAAGTCGAGTTCATAGCTTTCCTATTGGCTAAGTTTCCGTATGAGTTCATGCAAGGATCAACTTCAAACGACCATATCTCCCAGCATATGAAAAGTTAGATGGCCGATAACCTATCAAATTAAAAATCTATAAGTCTTCTTTTTAATGCCACCAAGTTAGCATCAATCCGAGTTCGAAGTAAACATTTATGATCATTTTACCAGAGACACTTCCAACAGAGATTTCAGGATATGAGTTTTACGGGTCCAATTTACAGGTCATAAATCAAACTATAGTCCATAGTTTGAGGTTGTAAAATGAACTTCTATATATAGCTGGCTTTTAAGTTGACTTTTCACGGATTCAACCACGAGTCATAAATCAATCTACGAATCGTAAATTGGGCTCATAGAATGAACTTTGGCAACTGATTTTTCAGCCTGCTTTTCACGAATTCAATCACAGGTTGTACTAGTTATAAATTGGACTCATAGAATGAAGTTCAGAGACTTAAAATTTCAGCCGGAATCCCACAGATGGGATGTACGGGCCGTAGATAAAACCACAGGCCGTAGATGGCCCTACGGAATGATTCGACAACTTTTCAGTTAAGGTTACTTTGGTCTTTTCTCACTATTTTAACTCCTAAACCATATGTTTTAGCCTATCCTAAGTGAGTGTAATGACCCTGAAGGTCAATTTTGGTAATTTTATAAAATAACCGTTTTGCCCCTCCCGAGAGTTGCCCCGAGTCATGTTTGAAATGTTTCCGAAGTTGATTTTGTGAAAGTGTGAGTTAAAATAAAGTTTTGTAAAGTTTTGAATTTTGAAGGCTTAAGTTGCCAATTTGTGGTTTTATAGGTCATTCGGAGTTACGGGACTTGGATGTGAATTCTATAGATTCCATCAGTTCCAGAACTTGGATTTTGGCCTTTGAGAGTTGACGGGGTCAGACTTGGGGCTATTTTGAGGATTTGAGGTCTTAAGTTGGAAAATTGTGGAAATTTGATCATACTATTGACTTTAGTCAACATTCGGAGATCAAATGCTCGAATATCGATTCCGACAACTCCGTTGATTTAGGGGATGATTTTAGGCCTAGTGGTGGCCTTGGTTGATTTTTAGAGGGTCCCGAGCTTGTTTTGAGTTGTTGAGGCATGAGTTAGTTTTGAGGTGCTTCATCGGGTTTCGAGTTAAGGAGACCTCGAATCCAAAATTTGATGGTCCCATTGAGTCCGGAACGTCGAGTTTAGTGAGGTTTCATATCTAGTTTATGTGCACGGGGTTTCGAACAAATCCCGAGGGGCCATTCAGAGATTTGAGAATTGGCTGATTTTGCTGCTATCTAGTGCTAGCTATTTAAGCCACCGCGTTTCCGGAGGGTTGTTACCCGCATTCGCGGAGGTTGCTGAGTGTTGGTCTCCGCATTCGCGGAGGGTTAATTGTCCCTGGTAGCGAGTTGGTCTCCACGTTTGTGGAGTGTATGTGGATTGGTCTATGCGTTCGTAGAGTAAGTGGTCCACGTTCACGGAGAACAAAAATGGCCTGGACAGTGTAAAGTCGGGATTTCGGCCATTTTCATCATTTTGGAGCTCTCTAGGGCGATTTTTGAAGAGGAAATTCTTGGGAATCAGTATGGGTAAGTAATTTTAACCCTTGGCCTTAATTACCCAATCATTATATCATGATTTTGAATTGGAATTTGGGAATTTTAAGTGAGATTTTGGGGGTTTTTGGTTGAACTCCGAATTTTAGAAAAATTGATGATTGTGAGAAGATTTGAGCTCTGTTTTCCAAATGGTTTTCACCATTGAGTTCCTATGATATTGAGGATGAGTTTTATGAAATAAATTCTGAATTCTAGTTCCATTTTTGAAATTGGAGTTTGGGGTTGTTCCATCCTGTTCTTCCAAATTTCGTGTTCTTGGTCTTGATAGGCCCGGATTGTGATTGGATTTTTGTTTGTGAATAGATTGTGTTGATTTGGATTGCTCAAGGAAGGGAAAAACTCCGATTGTTGATTGATTCAAATTCGATTAAGGCAAGTGAACTCTTAAAACCTTGTAAATCTCCTAGAATCTCGATTTCCTTACTTGATTGTGTTGGGGAGTAATGGGATTGAGAGGTTGGGTGAGTTCTTGCATGAATCAATCTAATAATAACCGGCGGGGTTAATAAAATGGCTTGTGTGATTGGGCCATAGACTTGATATTGTTGAAAGATTGATGTGTTGCCATGATAGTCTCGATGTGATTATAATTGTGTTGAACATGTCTTTTGCTCATTCTTGATTATGGGACTAGACTTGAGGCTTATGCTTATCTATTGACCCTACTTGTGATGAAAGGGGTAGAAAAATGGAGACTAGGCAATTGACATCATTGATATATTGAGTACATTGAGATCTTGACTGTTGTTGTTGATATATTGATGATAGTGTGATGTGATTTAACTTGATATGAATTGCGTTGTGATTGTGAACACTATCCTTCCTTCATTATTTGTGTGAATATGCGTGTGTGTATTGGTTCTAAGACACTATGATGAGACTCTCTGATGAGATATGGTCCATGTGAGGCCAGTGATGATTAGCCGAGGTTTCCGCCGGTGATGTGTTATGCTAAGGTTTCTGCCGTCGATGTGTTATGCTGAGGTTTCTGCCGGCGATGTGTGATGCCGAGGTTTCTGTCGGTGATATGAGGTGTCGAGATCTTTTTCGGTGGATACATGGTCCGTGTGTGGCCCCCATGGGTTCCGGTCTGAGATTCAGCGGGTGTGTATCATAGGTCAGACATGCATTCATGATATGACATTGCATTGCATTGTATTAACTGATCATGCTATTGTGGTGCTATGTTGTGCCGTATGATTCTGAGATGACTTGTTGATATTTGAGTTGAACTTCCTTGTTGATTTGTTAGTGGACTGCTATTGAACTGCTGTGGAACCGTATTTTGATCTGTCACTGTTTTGGTAAGGATCTATTGTTGATTTGTATCATTTGATTTATGACTTGAGAATCTGTTAGGGTGGGCTGAATTTCTGTGCAGGTTGTAGTTATTAGAGGTTCGGTTGGAAGTTGGGGTTTCGTGATTCTTTTAGCTTTGCTTCGTTTTATTTGTTTATTTGTTGAGTACCGTGTTGCTTGGTACTCACCCTTGCTTCTACACTTGTGTAAGACCCGATCCATGACCGTGATCTAACTTCTCTCCCTTTCTCAGTGGCTCATTGAGGATACTTGAGAGGTAGCTGTTGATGCCGGCAATCCCTCTCTCGCCCTTTTATTTATGTTTGTTCTATTTGAGACACATACATTGAGACTTGAAGTTTTGTTTCGAATTCTGTAATAGAGACTTGTACATATGACAACCAGTCTTGGGTTTGGTTTAATAGATGAAGTCTTTCGCCTTTCAGTTATTTCTTTCGTATTTCTGTTACTTTCTTCCACTTGTTGGGTTTTAGGCTGACTTGTCCTGGTGGGATAGGATAAGTGTCATCACACCCAGTTTTGGGTCGTGACAGTGAGGTTAAGGGAATTTAGTCGACTAGCTAGATCATTCACGCCTAACACTTACAATCATCATAATAACATTCTATGTTCTTTCCTTGTTTCGTAGTGAATTTATGGATTTGAATACTACTAACACTGAATTTCTTTTTTGTAAATTCAACTTGACTTGTACTTGGAACAGAGAAAAAGGGTATCCAATTGAAATCCAGGCACTTTTTTCTATTTTTCGCTTAGATGTGCTCGGCAGATGCTTCCTTGTAAATAAGTTCGAATTATAATAAAGTAACGGTTCGGGAGAGCCTATGCGGAAGCCTTTTTTTTCTTCTTCAGCTTGTTTTCCTACGTCAGCTAATAACATTGATTCAATTGGCATTGACATAATAGGAATATTTCGTCTATTAAGGAGGATTCCCCGAATACCTGAAATAGAGATAATCATAGAAAATGTGAAATATTTGATAGGATCCATTTCGGGAACGTAGAATGTAAGAGAAATTCAAATGTGAAACAATACGTCAACAAGAACTAGGGTTCCTTATCTCCAAACTTCAAATTCAAGAATTCCATCAAGTTTTTTCTTTCCAGGTATGTGGAATTTCATCAATAGATATCCTTTTGCCCATTGAGTCTTAAAGTAAACCTAGTTCTTCAGTTAATGATTTCTATAGAAATTAGGATTTTATGAAAACATGATTTTCACTATATTTTCTATTCTTCTTCATGGATAGCTTGATTATGTGTTTTCACTTATTATTCATTACTTCTAAATATTATTTTCATGAACCCTCAGGATATAAATATTTCATGTCTCAGAACTATGTTGTTTTAGGCTACACATTTCAGATCATTAGTTTCTCGTAATTAAAGATGCTTTCAGATAAAGTGTATATCAGTTATTATCAGTTCATGTATTTTAGTTCAACATCTCAGATGTATCATGAGTTTACTAAACTTGTGATGCATGTCTCACATACTCAGTACATTCAAAGTACTGACCGAATACCTTTTTGTGCTATATTATTTTATAATATAGGTTCAGACGCTCAACATCCAACTCGCAGTTAGTACGACTTTCAATCAGCTCAGTAGCAGTATTGGTGAGTCCTCATCTTTCGAGAACAACCCCTATGTTATTTTTCTTTATTTTAGTCATTTAGTTTTCAGACAATTAGAATTAACTGGGGGCTTGTTCTAGTAACTCATCTTAGTGGAAGCTTTCAGATATTAGTTTTCAGCTTTATGGATTGACTTAAGACGAATTTCATTTTGATTATTAAGTTAAGACTTGAATTTCTTCTATCATTCAAGCTCAGCTTTCACATCGATTATTTCAGTTTGTATATATGAATCTTAATGTTATTGTGGCCATGAGTTAGCTTGGGGTCACTCATGGCTCTAAGCACCATGTTACAACTAGGAGGTATTCTCGGGTCGTGACATAAAATTATTAGTATTATAATAAAATTATCACTCCATCATGAATAAGAATAAAATTACTATCAAATAGCAAAATAATAAAATTTGATAATTTTGACACATATACACAAATATAAAGACCAATGATAAGTGAAGATGTAAAACTTGGTTATGTATTTTTAAAGAAATGTTAAGTAATAATCATCCTCACGGTGTTACCAAATAGTAAATATGTAATACTACAACTTGTTATTTAATTTGTGTTACACTCAATCTTCTTATTACTATAGATGAAAAAACTATTAGGTATCATTTATTAACAAAAGAATTCAGAGAGTCAACAATATTAACTAAGGAATTTAACACATAATTTGTGTAAGATTTGCTAGGCGGGGATTGAGTGTTGGGCGTGTTTAGGGCGTACAGTCGGATGCTTAGGGCGTAAGTCTCACAAAATTAAGCCTCACATATGAGTCTGGGCCATTTTGCCAGAGCCCTGCTCTAGGGCGAGTCCCAACACTGCCTATGGATTATTCATATTTTATAGTGAATAATATGCATTGGTTCATATTTGACCCACTTATAAATAATTGATTTAATTAAGCGGACAACCATAATTTTACCTATTTTGTCACCCCTAAGGTATATGTTTTGACTAACACTTCTTAAATTTAAGGGAAACTTAAATAAATTCCACTAATTTAGGAGGAAATTACTTAGACACGCTCTAGTTTGCAATACTACTTATCTTACCAGATTTGGGTGCGTCCAGATATAATCAGATACTTCTAGATACATGTATATCGAGATACACGAGGTTAAAATTTGGTGTAATTTGTTCTAAATGCATTGTATCCAAGTGGATTCGCATGTATGTGGGATACATAACAAATCTCGTTCGCCTCTCTCCCATGTCACTCGCCACTCTTCTATGTATTTGGTATCACAGATACATGTGAATCACACCAGATACATGCAAATACATGTATGTGTATCTAGTGTGATTCTCATGTATAGTGATAAGATACATAATAGTTTGAAAGTATAGGTAATAATAGTATATATGATAGTGGAGTATGTCTAATTATGTAGTTTCTCTTAAATTTAATGTGTGTATAAGTATTTATCTTTTACCTTGTTTGTGTTTGAATTTTATATAAACCAACTAGGATATGATAGTGCTGCTTAGAAATTTTGGCCAAAAACATCCCTATCCTATATATCCTCAAAACCTAAAGTACATCCTTAAAGTGTTTATATAAACAAATAACATTCTTAAAGTTTCATAAAATTAGCAGGTTTCATCCTTCCATTACCAACTGCTTAAAACCTAACGGAAGACTCACTCATGTAACTTCACAAACATATAATAAAAAGGAAAGAAAAAAACAAACTCAAAGTCAAAGAAATATAAGGTTGTTTGGAAACATGCATGGGCAACAAGTTTATTCGCATGCCTAACTGTTTGCTTATTTTTTAAATCATCATATTAATGATGTCTCACACAAAAATATGAATTTTGTTTTATATTTGAAATATTCTTTTTCCTTCTCAAAAAAGATATCTACTACAATGAAATTAAATGTAATTATGACATATCCTTCTCACAAAAATATAATTATCACATATTCAAGAATCGAACATAAAAATTTCAAACGAAATAATACTGAATTAAATTTAAGAAAATTGAACAAAACGGAATGAATTTTGATTTGGTTTTGATTTTTTCAAATCGAAAAATTGAACCAAACTTTCAAAATCGAACTGACCAAATGCTCATAAAAAAAACACTACAAAAATTATCACTTTCACGATATCTAATTTCCCCTTTTATATTGTAATGAAACTTTTATGATTTATATCAGTAGTGGTAGCAAATTTTATTAAAAATCTGAATTTTGTTTAGCAAGTGAAAGCCATATATCCTGCATTTCTTAAACTTCCATTTTTTTTTAAAATTTCTTAGGATATGTGAAAATTACGTTTCTTCCATATGATTTTGAAGCTCCCGTTAGTTTCTTAACGGTGGGGTATTGAAAGGATCAGATCTGTTAACTTTGAGAAATGTTAAGGATGTTTTTTGCTTTAAAAAATACTTTAAGGATGTAATTTAAGTTAAGGGTATACTATAAGGATGTTTTTGACCAAAATCTCTGCTTAGGGATGGCAATGAGGCGGGGCGGAGCGGAACGGGAGTGGGGCGGGTTATGGTGTTTGTGGGGAGGGGCAGGTTATGGTGTTTGCGGGTGCGGGGCAGGGCAGGGTGAGCTTAAATAGATTTTTTCAAAATTCATGCAGGGCGGGGTGGGTTGCGGGTCTGAAAAAAAAATCTTTTGAATTTGTAGAGTCACACATTTCTTACCATTTTTGCACTTTTTGGGCACTAGACCGATGATGAGTAAAAAGAGATTACGAAAAAGCTGTTTTGGATGGCCAAAAACTAGAAAGAAAAAGAAAGTTAATCACTGCTTGCATTCAATATTTTATTTGTTACATCAAATGAAATCAATTCAAAACTAAAAAAAAAAAAAAAAAGTCATTGACATGTTTAATAGAGTATTATAAAATTGTATTATAGTGCTAGACTAACCTATTAGATTTAGCAGTTAAATAAAAATATTAAGCAATTAATAAATTAGAATTTTTAAGTTAAAAACGTACTACATTTAGTATTTTAATTTTTTTTTAGAAATTATGTGGGGCGGGGCGGAGCGGGTTTATGCAGGGCGAGCCGAAGCAGGATAAAAACAACAAATCATGCTATGCGGAGCGGAGCGGGTTGAAATATTAGCGGGTTTGCGCGGATTGGCCCCGCAACCGCCCCGCCTCATTGTCATCTCTAACTCTGCTGCTTAATTCCCTCCGCCTTTAGATATCCATTTTTATTTTTTTAGAATAATAGGTATGTTAATCGTAGTTATCTTCACTTAGCACGTTTTAGAATATAAATGTTTACCATAAATATGAAGGTAAAACATTGGAAAATCATTTCACAGATTGACTATTTCTAACCAACTCTTTTTTCAGGTTGCTTTTCAATAAACCTTACACATTAGTTTTGCAAAAAAAAACCAAAAATATCATATCATCTTCTACTAATTATTTTTATATTTTCACATTCATCTTGATTTTTTCAGGGCTTTATTAGGATACTTGTATAGCACAAAGTTTCCAAATGTTACATCATGCCTGCATTGACAATTGGACTTAAGCCCATATATAAGTCCACCTTGGTCCATAAACTTCCTTTGCAAATTAACTAGCCCATATATTCCCTTTTCGATCTAACTATTTGATATTCAAAACTTAATGACCCGTCTTATTAGATATATAAGCCAGATATAGAGGATGAAATGTAAAATAAATAGATAAAAGAAATTCATTCAAAATAACACCATCAATATCAACCTCTTATCAAATTGAATGATGAAGAATAGTCTACATGGATGACCTGAGAACCTTCAAAACAAGTAGAGACACAGTCAATTATAATCAATACCAGCAATATCAACCTCTTATCAAATTGAAAGATGAAGAATAGTCTACAGGGGCGACCTGAGAACATATGTGTCATATTTATAAACAATATAATTGTTAGAAACAAAATATGCACATACATATGTTCTCAAATCATCCCTATTGAACACATCCACATATTATTAACTCCATATTTTTATGTGAAATCATGAAGACATATATAAAGGGGAGATAGATCTTTAAAAGGTGTACACATTGTACTACAATTAGTACTGGTACATCAATTCTAGGTCAACATCTTTATATGATGTCTTTGTCTATAAAGTACTACTACAACCTATTGTACTCCACACATTCTACTTCACTTCTTTGTACTACACACTAGTTAAGTCTAGTTTAAAGTTTAAGCTATATACTAGTCAATATTATGAATTGTTATACCATCAAGTCACATTAATTGTTATACTTAGTGACAGATCTCTCTTTGCTAAATAATTTTTTTATTATTCTCCGTGTTATCTTTAATTTTTATTTTCGTGTATGATTAATAACTGAACAACTTAATCAAAATTGATAACAACCAAGCCAATAAACATACATGGTATTTGGTTTTACTTGATTATAATAATTTAAAAACTAATTAAATTGATTTGTTATAATTTTGATCAGTAATCAACCCAAACCAACTTGTGAACACCCCTAAAAACCGATTATATATAATAATATATCTTGTTTTTTTTTAGATTATAAATCTCATAACCTGATTATAATTTTTATAATATTGATTAGGTATATAACTTAAATTGAGGTGTACGTCTCTAATGTATAACTAGTACTGTAAATGATAAAATATATTAGTAAGTACAAACTCGTTACACACTAAAGTACCATATGAAGTTTCAATGTTCTAACCATTCAAAAAAAAAAAAAAAAAAACTAAGCAATTTTTTTCATTACTATTATAAATTTCATATGATAAAATTTATGAAAGTTATTTATTAAAAAACTGAATTTTAAAGTATTTCAATTCAGTTTAATGTTATTAGATATCACTCACCTTGAACTATGTTTTACCCCATTAGTTTGAAGTATGGGTGGCACTTGGGTCGGCCTGTGCCAACTCACCCCCTAAAAGTGGTCCTATATAGGGTTCGGGCTGGACTCAATTTTAAGGGGCTAAAAGTGGCCCTATAGGGTTCGGTTAGTGTTCAACCCAACCCCTTACATGGATTTTTCAGATTTTGGTGGGTCAATTATTTTTTTTTTGCTTAATTACTAAAATTGACGTTGACATAAGCAATGAAAAGTCATTTTAATATTGAACTTTATTTTTTTGCATAAAGAATTATAGATCGAAAGGTTAAAATTTTGTATCAATTTGAGGAAAATTTGTAAATTGAATAGAAAATGATCATTTTTCTTAACTGATGCACTTCTAAAAGTTAGGAAGACTGAAGAGGTGTGTTAAGAATATCAGTGTTAATTTTTTTTTTTTGACATGATGTATAAACATGCCATTTAATTTGATTTCTATATCTATGTTTTCTAATTTAGGTAGTGCACAATTAGGCATCTAAATTGGTATAAAGTTGAACAATAGATACATGTGTTCTATGCGGCGTCCTGCATGACAATTCATATCTTATGTGGTGTCCTACGTGTATTATGTCACGTAGGACGCGTGTATCTACTTGTTCAAATTTATACAAATTTAAGTGTCTACTTGTGCACATCCAAAGTTGGTGGACATATATGTGAGCTGAACCCAAATTAAAGGGCACATTTATGTATTATGCCATTTTTTTGTAAGTTAATAAGTTGCTTCTTGTTTTGGGGTGTAACACCCCGGAAAATTCTAAGTTAAGATCGAGTCATTCTTGAATTGCGTATAAAGTCGTACCGAGTAATTCTTAATTGTTCCTAAACTCTAAGGTCAATTTATTAGTGTGGGAATGATTTTGGATATCAATTAAGACCACTAGAATCCCCTAGCACAAAGTTGAGTTGGAAGCCTCCCTACCGAGTAAGTTTTGACCTAAGATTCTACTTAGGCCAACTTCAAATATTTATATCTCTTAGCACATAAATAATTAGGTGGCCCATAGACTATCAAATCGAAGGTCTTTGAGTCCTCTTTCCAACGCCACCAAGTTTGCTCCATTTGAAGCTCGGAGTGAAAAGTTATGGCCATTTGAGTAAAGCCTCTCTATTTAAGGCACTTCATCCGTTTTAGGAAAGGGGTATTTTGGTCTTTTCCTTTTTCCCACCAGGCTTAGCACGTTTTTATTGACCTAATTAAGGGTCTAATCAGATTCTAAATCACCTATTCACGTTCTTTAACACTTAGAGAAATTAGGGCGAAGTTTCAAGAAGAGAAAAAGAGGGTTTTCAAGCGTTCTTCAAGATTCGTCTATTTCGCCAAGAACTTTCTTCTTCCCAGGTATGTAAGGCTTCTCACAGTGATGAATTTGTTCATCTTCACACCATACATCTAATTCATCCATGAAATCATTATATTAAGAGAGTCTTAAGTAGTTCTTGAGTTTTAAGCTTCATTCTTTAACAATTGAGGTTTTTGAGTTCTTGAGGTGAGGGTTTTGCGAATGAGTGGTGTTTCTTGAAAGAATTTGAGTGAGATTTTGATAATTTCGTGTTGGGTTGGTGAATCAAAGAGAGTTTGGAAGAAACCAATCGATTCTAGATGAGTTAGGACCAAGAATTGAGCAAGAAAATTCATCGAATTTCTGGGTTCGAGGCTGGGGCAATGCCCCACCATTGCGCCAGGAGGCCTGTAGCGGTGGGCCTGCAGTGCTCCTGAAACCAGCCTCTGAAGTTTGAGGCCTGGGGCGCCGCGCCACTGATGTGCCAGGGTCGCCATGCCCTTTTCTTCTCCGTTCTTCGTCCCGTATGCATTCTTTCAAATCGTGTCTTCGCTCTCTTCTTAATATGAACTCTTAAAGTCTTCAGTAATCCTTGAGAGAGTCTACATGTCATAATCACATGTCTTAATTTACATTCCAAACTAAAGTAAGTTTAAGAGGTCTTTTTGAGTCATTTTGAGAATTCTTTTGTAATTAACAATAGTTTTGAACTAAGTCTTGAGAAAGTAAATATGAGAATGAGAAGAGTTGTATTCATGATTGAAAAAGAGTATAAGGGGACTAAGTATTCTCAAATGTAACACTTTTACATTTAAAATAGAGAAACGTTGATTTTTAAATGAGTTATGAGTACAAAGATACTTCAGAACAGTTACCTCTTTTAAGAGGATCTTTTGAGTAATTACCTCAAATTGAGAAAAGAGAATGTTTTTAAACATTGAGCATGAGTATATATATTTATTGGGAATAGTATTGAGCACCGATATGGGGGAGAGTTCAGACAACTCACAGCCCCCATAAACCATGTATGCCAACATGGGTAAAGGATTCATACTTTTTAGCTGATTTCCTTAGTGCCTTCGGGCAGAGCTTAGTGGATCCACTTAGTTGAGGTGTTCTATACCCCGGCAAGGTATAGGAAAGTTCTGGAAGCGTAGGCGAGACGTTGTATCATCACGTAGATCATAGTGATGGTTGTCGGTTAGAGAAACTCCCAAATAAGAGTAAATAGTAGTATATTGTATTTTTATATACATCCTTGAGTTGTATCTTTTATTTATGAAGCTTTAAATGATTTTATCTCCAATCATGCTTTACATTGAGTTGAGTATAACTTTAAATGATTTTATCTCTAATCATGCTTTACATTGAGTTGGGTTGAGTCGAATATAACTTGAAATGATTTTATCTCTAATCATGCTTTACATTGAGTTGAGTTGAGTTGAGTATAACTTTAAATGATTTTATCTCTAATCATGCCTTACATTGAGTTGAGTTGAGTTGAGCTGAGTCGAGTCGAGTTGAGATGAGTTGAGTTTAGTTGAGTCGAGTTGAGATGAGTTGAGTTTAGTTGAGTCGAGTGGAGTATTTCTTTCAGCCTGGTCAGTTCAGTATATGCTTTTATTGCATTCTTTCGGTAAGACTCCATCATGATTTATATTATATTTCAGTTGAGTTACTGCCAGAGTTTCAGTTTAGTTATTTTGTTATTCAGCTATATTGCATACTTGTACATTCAATGTACTGATACCATTCGACCTGCATCTTATAATGATGCAGATACAGGTATTCAGGATCATCAACAGACACTTCGTTGAGATCATTTGACATTCCAGTTAGCTTTGGTGAGCCTCCTTGCATTCCGGAGGATTCCGCTTTTTCCCTTTTCAGTTTAGTCTTTTTAGGGTGTTGTGGGTCTTGTCCCAACATCCATATTGAACTATAGAGGCTTCATAGATAGATAGAGTTGATGAGTCTTTCAGTATTTGCTTTTTTTGAGTTGTTTTACAAACTACAAGTATTTCTATTGAATATTGTCCAGACTTTATGAGTTGAGTCTTTGAGTATATCAGATTTAATGAAATTTTAAGCCTATTATTGCTTGCGATAGTTTTCCGTTTGTAGTCAGCCAGAATGAGGATTCTCTTGGGGACCAATAATGGTTCTCGAGTGCCGGTCACGTCAGGGTTTAGGCTCGGGCGTGACATGGGGACTCTCTATTGTATATATATGCTTGGTCCCTTTTTTTTTGTATAGACAGTTCTAACAAGCTAAAGGGAACATTTGTGTATTATGCTCTGTTTTGTGCATCAATTGATATACAACACCCCTTGACCTTATCATGGTTTTAATTTTAAAAAGAGCTTTAAAAAAACAAAATTGATCTAAAGTAAACTAAGTTCTACCAACACTATTATATTATTGCTCCATAAAAAAATGTTCACTAATCAACATTCTAATACTTCTTGATCAATCCTTTCATGATGCAATCTCTTCTTCCCACATAAACTTACTCCAAACAACTTCACCCTATCACTCTTTGGCTCTTCATGATCTTCAATATGTACTTGGCGATGATGATGATGATCAATGATTTTCTGATTCAGACTTTCATTAAGTAAAAACACACGGAATTTTTCGTCAACTGGGTTGACATGATTTTGAATGAAGTAGATAATGTCATTGTAGAGATTCCTCATATGTGTGAGTTCAGATAATAGTACAATGTTCCTTTTCCTTAGCCTTTCATTGTCTTGTGTGAGTGCTAAAAGGATATCATGATCAACACTACTAGGGTTTTCTATTTCTTGGTGATAGATGCTTCTTGTGATGTGTTCATGGTAGGGTTTCAAATGAAGTAATTGTTGAGGTGTACTCTTTCTTCTTTTGATCTCACAAAGTAAGTGTTTTTGTCCTTTCTTGAAATGTTCATTGGCAAATTCCCATCTCTCTGGAACTATCTTCTTAAATCCCTGAAATAATATAAGAATGAGAAATAGAAATTTGATATATACTCCACAAATAAGGAAACCTTTTTAGATATGCAAAACACACAAACATGTCTTTTAATTTAACTTCAGCTGATATTAATGCCCTTCAACTTTGGGTGTACATAAGTAGACACTTAAATTTGTATAAAGTTGAATAAGTAGACACACGTATCCTACGTGGTGTCTCACACGAATTGCCATGTAGGACGTGTGTGTCTAATTGTTCAATTTTATACAAATCTACGTGTCTATTTATGTACATTCAAAGTTGAAGAACATTAATGTCAACTGAGACCAAGTTGAAGGGCTCATTATTATGTCTTTTTGATATAAAGAACTTCTTTGTAGAATCATGGTGATATGGCTTATTGAATTAGTGAAATCCAACTAAAAGGTGTTGCTTTTTCCCCTTGATAATTGTAGGCCCAAGAAAATGATTTGGGAAAGCAAATCATTGTGCTTGGAGAAATTTTTGGTCACCATCAGTATTACTAAAATCTACTAGGTTTTGGTTGAACTCCACAAAAAGTTTTTTTTTTTTTTTAAAAAAAGAGAAATAATTGTATCTTCTAAACCATATAAAGTTTCCATAACCCAAAGAAATGATTATGTTAATAGAAGATATACCTCATCTCCCATACATGTAATGAAAAACTAGAAAACAAATATGTACATATTGTGGCTGAGATATCCTTTCTTGGATAATGCTTCTGATTGTGTTTCTACTTTTTATTTATTTATTATGTGGGATTCTTAACTGTATTTTTAAATGGTCTAATTTTCACCTATTGTTTGAAACAACCAATGGTAGCTAGTTTAAGGTCAAGCAACACAAAGAAAAGGATAAAAGTTTTTCTAAGGTAACATAAAGCAAATTAAGCATAATGATTTCTAGCCTAAGATTGTGCAAGTTAATGTTTAAATAAAAAGTGACATTGATAAACCTAAAAAATAATGCAAATTACCTTCTACAAATTAAAATATACTAACAATATAAAAGCTCATTATATTGTCGTGTATATACTTATTGAATCATTAATGTATATACACAACCAAAGGTTTCATCTATCTCCTTTCAAACAATATATACTAGTTTGACAACAAGTGATTAAATAATAAAATTATAGACAAGGGTTGTGTTGGAGTGATAATGTATTTCTTTATCCTTAATCATAGATTTCGGGTTCGTGTCTTTCTGGTACGAATCATCTTTCTTGGGAAGCACTTTATCAATAAAGAAACAAAACTAAAACTGACAAGGGTTGGGTTGGAGTAGTAATGCTTTTCTTCTTCTTTAACCACAGGTTTCGAATTCATGTCTTACTAGGTACAAACTATAGAGTCATCTTTGTTAGAAAATTTTTAGTGTCAATGTGTGTGAATCTAGATTTAATCGAACCTCGTGGATAATAGACATCGAGTGAAGAAACAAAAATAAAACTAAGTAGTAAAAGATAGAAAAAGAAAAGAAAGTACTACATAACTCCATTCTTGGTAAGTTTGAGAGATCAAAAGAAAAAAGAAAAAAAGAGGGTCGTATATATACTTACATAAGTATTGAGTTGCCTAACAAAGCTGGAGAAATTGTTGTGTTTAAAGTAGTTGGGAAGAAGATCCTTAGCAAACTCAGGAGGTCTCCATACAACAAAAGTGGTTTCATATTCACCCCATGAAACAATGTGATCACTACTTGGATCATCCACTAGTTGGTATGTTTTTGTCAAGAAGGGTGCAACCATTGCCTTTTGCATTGTGAAAATCATCTCTTGATCACCACTAATTGAAGAAGCCATTAAGGATAACTGTGTTGTTACTTGTTAGGAAGAAGGTTTGTCTTTTAAGGAAGAAAAGAAAAATGAATGTGTCTCCTTCCCCTTGTTAGTTTGTGTTGTATATATGTTGTGGTTGCATGTGCACATGTGTGTTTCTATGTGGATTTTATTTATTTTTTTGGTAAAAGAGTTAAGATATTATAACTTAATATAATATCTTTTTGCCGTTAATCACTTGACATTTTTTTTGTCTCGGTTGAAATTTGAATTTCAATTATCTATGATTTGTAGTTATTTTACTGATTATTAAGTTACACTGTTAGAGTGATATATATCTTTGATATTAGACACAAAATCTTTGTAACTTGAAAATTTTCCCTTTTACTCATTTCTATTGTTTGTAACTTCAAGAAAAAGCAAATGAACTTGTCAATATAATTATATTTGTGTCTGTTTAGATTTGGTATATTATGAGATCCAAATCCAATCAATGAGTGAATTAACTATTTTAAAATACAAATATATTGTTCCCTTCTTCCTGTTGGATAGAGTAGTGTCTAGTGGATCTTAGTTTTGTGGTATAAAATAAGTTATTTTTTCAGAAGTCAAATTGGTCAACACACTTTTAATCTGTGATTTAATATTAAAACTCTACTTTCATCTAAATTTTTGTGCCCAAGTGTGATACTTTATCTTCTGATAACATCTAATTGAAATTTGAGTCTTATATCATGCTCAAATCTTAAAGGATTTTATGTATATCATGTGACGTGAGTTTTCAAACTTTACAAAGGCTGTCGGTATAATATATCACAAATTATAGTAAAATATGGTTGAAAATAAAATGAATAAAAAGATAAAAGTATTGAAAATTCCTCCTAAATTTGGCGTGAAATTATTAGCTTCATCCATGAACTATTGACAGCTTCGAAAACACCTATTTATTTGACTAACTGAACTTAAATACACTCCTGATCTTGTAACATGAGTAAAATACTGTCCTAAATTCTTGCCAAATTTAGAGGTGTTTTCAACACTTCTCTAAGCGTTTTATTAAGAGCTCAATGCTCCTACGAGAGTTTGAGACCACTTGTTATCTCATGTGGCAGCTCGGGATGTATATAAGTTTAGTTAGTTAAGTAGAGGGATGTTTTTAAGGCTGTCAATAGTTCAGGGACGAAACTAATAATTTGCGCCAAGTTCGGGAGTGTTTTCAATACTTCTCTCAGAATAAAAATATATTTAGGTTGAGACATGGATATCTCATTCCCCTTAAGAAAATTCAAGTCTATTGTGATACAATCTACATGATCTAGCAATATAATTATTGACTTGTCCCCTTCAGGATATAATAGCCCAACATCGCCGTATAACTCAAACAACTCCGGATTAGTTGAAGAGTCCAAAACTTCATTATTAGAACACTTTCTTTCAATATAAAATTTCTCTTTTGAGTAGTGAATAAGTTGATGACTTAAAATATTTTTCTTTCTAAATTATCTCTTTCACTACACTAACATTAAAATATAAAGACACATTTTTCAACCTTTATTCATCTATCCAACACAAGGAAGAAAACATACTTATATAGGTGTAGAATTTCTTTCACAAATAAACGTCAAGAATGTAGATTATGGATAGTGGAATGAGCGGGAAAATTAGTAGAAGATATAATGAGGAGAACATGTTATTGTGGTTGCATGAGTTACAACAAATTATGACACCACTTCCTTCACTTTATGCCTATTAACTATCATTCACTTAATATTTTAATTTCTATTATTAAAATGCACATTAACATCAACATTTTTCCACTCATTTTAATATTAAAATAAAAAAGTTCACCAATTTAGGTTAAGGGAGATCATTATACATAATGAAGGTATGCTCATATTAAACCTTCACTTAGTAAAATAATATTTTTTACTCCCGAGTCATAATGGTATCTCACATTTGAACTATGACTGGTTAAGAAAAATAAAATATCATTGCTTACATTTTAAAATAATTAAAGTGTTGACATGAATTCTAATAGTCATTATATTATGGCCTTGTGTTATCTCGATTTTGATGAGTGTTTTTAAGAATAAGCCTAATTGAATTTCCATTTATGTGCATCTTGGCTCCTCTTATATTGTTCTTGTTCATATAAAAATAAGAAAAAAAGATATAAAAAGACTCCAATTCTTGAAAAAAGTTGTTTTAAAGTACTCTAACTTTCATAAAATTCTCCTAAAGTTCAACAAATTTTTTTTTACAAAATGTCAGAGAACGCATGTGAGGGGTGCCTCTTTTTATGGCTTTGTTTTATAATTCTTTTTTAAAAAGCTTGTTCTATAATTATAATAAAATGTCTTATTTTATGAACATCTTTTTGTAATAATCCATAGATCTAGTTGTAGGAACATTCCTCAACTTTTACTATCTGTCCTTAGACCTACGCATACCCGTGAATCAAAAAAATATATATGAAATTGTAATGGAAAAAGTTTAGGTTAGAATTTCATACAATTTTTGTGTAATATCATGAATATATGGTTGAACTTAAATAAAACTTCAGATATCACATATTTAAATTTATTTCAAAGTGGATAAACGTGTAAAAAAACCTTAAATGAATTGGATACATGTTAAATAGCAGTGACCATAAGTATCACCTAAGATTTTGAGACAACTACACAAGTCTAATTCCCTACCCTTTAATCTTAGTTGTTAAATTTTGCATTCTACGTGAATCAAGTCTTCTTGTCACAATCATTAAGTAAAAAATTAAATAAAAATAAATGAATCAAAATTGGAGTAAAAACTGCACCAAATCAAGATCCTAAAGTATTGCAATCTTAAAATATTTAATTAGGTGGCTCAAATATTTTTTTAACCTACCTAAACTATAATTATTAGTAGTTGCCAACAATGTATCCGCTATATTTAACAAAAATATAATAAACGTATATTTTGTATATTAATCAGTACTTAATGTATATACATGATTTCTATGGAACAATATTGTTGTGAAAAAGTTCATAACCTTATGGTAATCACTACTAGAAGGAATGCAGGGAGATCATAAGCATTCTACTTTGATATGTTATATCTATTGCTGGTAAAATGAATTCATATTTTGGTAATCCGTTCAATTCGTTCATATTCTAATGGGTTGGGTGAGTGATTTTTTACACAAGTAAAATATGGGCTTATACTCATATTCAATCCATAGAAATATGGGTATTTATGGGTGAAATATGGAAAAAAATATTTTTCAAATCTACTTATTTTTCTCAAATATAAGAAAAATGACCTATCTCCAAAAAGTAAGGAAAATATTTTTCAAAACTCTTTTTCAACCTCACACCTCAATTTTTCACCCTAACTCAAGTCTCGGGTACCGATTCTTGATACTAATGTGAAATTTGACTCCTAATTCTCAATTCGAGACCTGACTCCTGACCTCGATTCGAGACTGAACTCTCGAGTTTTAGGTTGGATCATGATTGAATCTCGATTTGGATATCAGATCCCAGGTCAAGATTCAAGGTTGAATCCTGGATCGAGTGTCGGGATCGGGTCTCGAGTTAGGTATCGGGTTGGAATTACGAATTAGATTTTGAATCGAGAGTCAAAGTCAGGTCCAGATCAGGTGTCGAGTTTGAATCCCAAATTGATCGTGGAGGTCGGGTGTATATAACTTAAACCTTATATACTAATCTTGATATATCATTTATTGTAGTTTTACCATTGTTTATAGAGTACATATAATTTTTTTTAAAAGGAAAACAAAATAGAAGAGTATTACTATCGAGAGTATATCAAAAAGGAGAATGCATTGATTTTACTAATTATATTTCATAGTTAGTTTCTTCATTATAGGAAAACCTTTATATCCAAAAGTATTCCACTTACCCATTTACCTTTTATATATTGTAGATTATATATAACTAGTGAACTTGTCCGTGCTTTGCGAGAAATGAATGATCGTTTTATAAATTTGTTATTAATTAAAAAATCAAAACTTATTTTTACTATTATAGCTCTTTTAAGAAAATATTGAAAAATTGCTAATTGTTTTACTTTTCGTTCATCATCTAAATATACATGAATATGTTTTAACCAAAATAAATTATCAATAACCAAATTTGTAATTAATAAAATTTAACATGTTAACTTTTATACAAGTGTGATTCGCAATAAAATTAAAACTCGATTTGGTAGGAAAAGAAGAAATTGTAGATATTTAGATGAATCAAAAACATTATAAAAATGTGAATGGCAACTATTTATTGAGTTCTTCTTTCATTCATATGTTAAAGCCTTTTCAAATGTTAAATAATGTGCTCTTTAATTTCATTATCATTAAGCCTCTTAGATAACGTACTTACAGTATAACATAAGAAATACATTAAGTATCAATATGCCTACATCTTTTTTTATTGTCCACCTGACATTCGGTAAATAAAAATAAAGTACAAGATAAATATGTCTGCATTTTTATCATTCTTTTGTTCTTCACTTTATTTTTAGTTTTGTTATTTATTTCTGCAGTCAACAAATTAATTATTAATGATAATTCTTATTGACATCACTATTAACATAGACATGTTATTACATCATATAATACTCTCCTTTTCATTTGATTTTATTATTTTAATTTTTTTGAAAGTGCTAAATGTTGCTTACACATTTTTGTTTCTGAAATCAAATGATCATTTCTGTGTAATATTATTTGTGTGAGTAAATTATGAACAAAAAATAAAACGACCTTGATTAAATTTTTCTACATTTAATATTTACCAATTTATTCGTTATAAAACTGAATTATAAAAAGTAAATTACTTCTTAGCCAAAAATAAAACTTGATGAGGGAAAGAGTAACTTGTTCGAACCTCAACGCATGTTAGTACCTCTGTTTTTTGTGCTTCAATAAAATATAAACAAATATTAAAGTATAAAATTATGAAATTATGATGTAACGAAAAGATAGCTAAACAATGTGTCCAAGTATTAATTGAATCTCCTCTAACAAATAAAATTAAACTTATTCAAAAAATAATTTTAAAAGTTATAAAATAACTATTAGCTTGAACGTCTTCAATGAAATGAAAATGTTTGTTATTACTGTGCCATTCTCAAAAGATCTTATTGCATCGCTTACATTATAGCCATTATAAATAATAATAAGTTTGATATATACCCATTCAACATATTAATTCATCAAACTTATCATTAAAATGAATCAACAATTTTAAAAAATTCAAAAGATTCTATAACATAACCTTAGTTAACCAACAAAATTAATAATCTAAAAGAGTGAGTGAATATGAGTGGTAAACACATAAAAAACAAATGTTGAACCAAGAATAAAATATAGTCAAGAAATAGTTAAAAATAATAAAATATTATTAATTACATACATGTATCTAGCAGTGATAATTGAGCACTGAAAGTTATATTAATTTACGATACATGAGTAACAAAAAGACAGAGTTTCAATCACGATTGAGGCCCGAATCAAAGTTCATGATGAGCCAACTCCAACAATTTTGTTATCTTTTTAAAAATTATTTCTCCTCCTTAACTTTACTCGTTAAACCTATCAACAACTTCTCACGTTATTTTTACTCTATTTAGGTATTTATTAGCTTTCAACTGTAGATGCTATTAGCCAAAAGTAACACAAAGAACTGAAGGCTTTGTATTTTTTAATTCATAAAATTCAATTCTGCAATAGGAAAATACAACTTTAAGCAATACTTTTCACTATGCAAATACTCATATATAGGCAAAAAAGAAATAAAATGAATTGAAAATTTATAATTTAAATGTAAAACTTACCTCGAAAAGATAAATAAGCCATTAGAATAAGAAGAAGAATGATCCCATCTCTCAATAGGATGAAAACTCATTACCTTTGGACATAATTAGACCAAATTTTTTTTCTCTATGTATTTTCTCTCTTCTACTTAAAATGGCAAAATGGAGGAAAGTTGATGAAAGAACAATTGCACGTTTCACAATTAAGAAATTTATTTTTATAATATCATACAAATTAAATGAAAAACCGTTACATGTTCACAACTAAAAAGATATTTATTCTAATAAATAATATTTTGCTTAGTTATCTCTGCAAAGAAAGGTAACCATAAAATGGTTGTTTCTTCAAAGAAAACTATGTGGCGTGAATCTGATTTAATCGACTAATGAATTTCATAATTCAGAGAGTTTAACCGAAAAAAGCATATTCCTTGATTACATCATATACAAAATTTTAATTATCATGTTAATCTAATCTCAAAACAAAATACGACACGTTATGTTTAAGAGCTCTTAATAATAATATAATGTTTGTGGATTTTGTCACCTTTCCACCTTTGCAAGTAGCAAAGCCTTTTAATTTTTAGCATATAATTTAGTCAAATCAAAATAGGTTAAAATACACTCCTAGTGTAGAATTGTTTTTTAATTATTATTATTATTTTATATATAAAAAAAACTGGACATCACTATGGATGAACAAAAACTAGAGTGGTGATATTTTTATTTGAAAGAAAAAAGGTTCGAACTTTTGGAGACATGCTTTAAGAATTAAGGGTAATTAGTTTTGTCCTCCACTTACAAATTTATCTTATTATAAATTTCATTGTAGCCAAAATTGACGCATACATGTTAAATAATTAGAAAATGACTCACATGAACATTTATAAATTAAATAAAGAGTCTAAGATTATAAATAAAGCAATTATTATGTTGTTTAATCAATTCACAAGAACCTTTAATTGGTGGTAACTATTCATTCATGTGGAGGCAAAATTAGGATTTCAATTTTATGAGTTCTAAATTTTATAATAACAATTTTAAGTGATAATAACTACATTCTAAATCTAATATTTATACATATTTAATAAATTTATTAACACAAATATATTATTTGAATAAAATCTATTGAGTCGACCAAATTCGCATGCAGACTACTAGTTTCGCCCGGCATTTATTACCATTCCATAGAAAAGAATGGCTCACACTCCAAATTAAATTCTTGGATGAGAATTGAGAATATACTGTATATAATTGTGCAAATGTAGAATAATAGAAATAAGTTCCTTATGCAGTAAGGAGTCAGTTTGGTAGGTGTATTAGAAACTTTTTTAATGCGCATTATTTCTATGTATTATTAATATCTTATTTAATACACTTTTTTAAGTTAAAGTTATAATAATAATAAAATAATGACCTTACCTTTTATTCTCTCAATCACTATATCTAAGACTTTTATGAGACGAGAGGGAGTTGCTTGGATGGTAAGCACTCCTCATTTTCAATTCGAAGTTTGCGAGTTTGAGTCACCAAGGGAGCAGAAAGGGTGAGAGATCCTAGCGAGGGATAAAAAAAAGAACTTAATATTCCTTCATACATTCAAAATTGAATAACTGGAGTGTGAATAACATAACACTAGAATCCAAAATTGCGAAACTCAAAGCCTTATTTTCATATCATGTTAAAAATAGGAATAATTACTTGGGTGGATCCCTTTTAAAAAATAATTACTTATTTTAAATATACTCTCTAACTATTACCATTTATAGCAATATTATGTATTTTATTGATCCGTGTCTTTCTCTCTCGTCTCTTTCTCCTTTTTCTCTCTCGCCTCTTTCTTCTTTTTCTCTCTCCGTGCGATGTATCAATTTTCTAAAGCTTTAATTGAAATATTCACAATCTTGAATCACAAATTCAGTTCAATGGAATTCAACTGGAGTTGGAACAATGTTTGCCTAAAATACATGCACAAAATTAATTAGTTAATCTCTTTTATTTCTTTCCTCATTATCACTCTTCGTTACTTCATCTATCTCAATTTTATTAAATAAATTTTAAATTTCAAGAGTTAATTTAGATAATAAAACTTGTATATTGATCATTTAAAATATTATTAAAACACATACGGTAAAAAGAAATGTTTGAAATTATAAAAGTTACCAGTAATTAAATTGGGTTGGAGTAGTGAGCAGTACGAACAGAAAAGTTCAGTAGTGTGAGAGAAAATCGAAATTTGACCGGAGCGACGGTGAACTCCGTTCCGGCAACCAGCGTTAGCGTTGGAGTTAAAAGAGAAGCCAATAGGACAAGCGCATAGTACGTAAATTACACACATCTTAAATTAAAGTTATATTAGAAGAGAATTAAACATGAATGCAAAATGTAGCAAATGAAAGAACATTCTGTGATCCGTAAAATGAATAAAACTTGTATCAATAATGAATTAAACAAGTAATCCAATAGTAACAAATCAACCAATAAACTGCAAAATGAATTAAACTTGTAGTAAAAGTGTATTGCACAAATATTAAGGTTGAATTAGAAAAGAGAATTAAGCATGAATAAAAAACGTAACTAATGAAAGACCAGATAGTGATCTATAAAGTGAATTAAATTTGTATCAATAATGAATTAAACAAGTAATGTAATAGTAACAAATCAACCAATAAACTACAAAATGAATTAAATTTGCATTAAAAGTGTATTACACAATATTAAAGCTGAATTAGAAGAATGAATGAAAAACGTAACTAATGAAAGACAAGACAATGATCTATAAACTGAATTAAACTTGTATTACTCATGAATAAAACATGTATTATATGTGTGTTATAAATTATTTTTGATTTGTATCACTAAGAACGTGAGTGATATTCGCAATATGTATTAAAAATATATTGTGCATGTATTATAAATGTATTATAAGTGTGTTACCTAAATTATTTTAGTTGATATCATTAAAAAGGGAGTGAAGTTTGCAATATGTATTATAAATGTATTGTTCATGATTTTAATACAATTATGAAACATATCTAATACGACTTTAATACAAACGCGATATAGTTCTGTAAACTTCATCCTTTTCGAGCTTTAATCTAATATTTCTCCTAAAATCAATTCTAAACTTAACCAAACCCTCTTAAAATTGAGATATAAACTCCAAACAATATTTTCAATTATTTGTAGGAACAACCTATCCAAACTAATAGCAAACGAAAGAGCAGTCAATGATTCGTAGACTGAATAAAACTTGTATCAATAATTAATTAGACAAGTAATCCAATCGTAACAAATGAAGAAACATAATAAACTGCCAAATGAATTAAACTTGAATTAAAAATGTATTACACACATATTAAAGTTGAATTAGAAGCGAATTAAACATGAATGCAAAATGTAGCAAACGGAAGAGCAGTCTGTGATTTATAAACTGAATAAAACTTGTATCAATAATGAATTAAACAAGTAATTCAATCATAACAAATCAATCAATAAACTGCAAAATGAATTAACTTGTATTAAAAGTGTATTACACATAATATTAAAGTTGAATTAGAAAAGAGAATTAAGCATGGATAAAAAATGTAACTAATGAAAGATCAGGCAATGATCTATAGAGTGAATTAAAACTTATATTATTAATGAATTAAACAAGTAATCTAATAAAAACAAATAATAAACTACAAAATGAATTAAATTTGCATTAAAAGTGTATTACACAATATTAAAGCATAATTAGAAGAATGAATGAAAAACGTAACTAATGAAAGACAAGACAATGATCTATAGACTGAATTAAACTTGTATTATTCACGAATAAAACATGTATTATATGTGTCTTATTGTAACGACCCGTTAGGTCGTTTTGAACATTAGACCTATCTCTTTCATAAAAGAATCTTCCCGTAAATTTTGAATGGTGATTTTGAACTATTTACTTAACTATGATTATTTAGTTGGTGGGTATTTATTAAACAATTAGTTTTCAGTTGATTGTAAATGGGCCAAATCTGAAAGTTATTTAATATGCTATGTAACTTGGCCCATATGTAGAAATAAAAATAAGTTAGTGGAATTTGTTACCTTTTGGTACATAATTATTTTATTTAAGAAAAGAAAAGAGAGAAAAGGGGAATAATAGAATCTCACCTGCGGCGTCACGAAGAACGGCACTGCATCAAGTAAGAATTCAGTAAATGCACTTTTTTTAAGTGAATGTCATATGATATAGGTATGTAACGTAGTATTAAATGTTGGTGTGAGAAGATGTGAGTTTTAAGAAGTTAAAAATTGATGAATGAATAAGGTTAGTGGGCAAATAATAATGGGGTGATGATTGGCATGTGATGTAAACGGTTAGTTATAGTGATGACCAATTGATGGCAATTGGTGATTGAATGCTTTGTGGTGAGTTCTGGTTATGGTTTTGACTTAGATCAAGGGTTGTAATTTTATTTTATGAATGTCGCCACTTGTTTCGTTAACCAGTTGGCTTCCATTCTTACTAATCAATTATTTTCTTTAGTTATCGTTTTGATATGTTGAGATACCTAATTAAATATTAGGTGTCTTGTATTATATGAATTCCACTAGAGTTATGTTATTTTGGAGGAATTAAGACTTAACCCTAGGCTTAAAAAAAATTAGGAACATATGAGACTTGATATATTAGTTGGTATTAAGATTTAGGAAATTGATTATAGATTTGAGTGGGTTTTTGAGTCTAGGATAGATATATAGTAATGTGGATGTCTATGGACTCGTTTGCTTATGACTATTGTATACTTGATAGATTGGAAACGTTCTGAGACGTTGAGGAGAGGAAAAGCATTGGGGAGTTAGCTTGCTTGACTCCGGTTCTTCGGTGGAGGTAGGTTATGGTTTATTCTATGTGATAGATAGACTCTTAATAGTGATTGATAGTCATTGAACGATATTGTGAAATTTTCTATGTACTTGGTTGTTGTGGTTTGGATGATTCATGTGTTGTGAATGGTCTGTAATCCCAAGACCGCGAAATCTATAATCTTAAACTTGTTTTATTAAAGTGATGCCTTGAGTAAAGAAGGCTTAATGAAATATTGATAAGGAAGTGGAAAGAGATGATAAATAATGACAAATGAATTAACGGTATAATTGGATCGGGTGTCACGTTCCGACACGGTATTAATGGATCGGGTGTCACGTTTTGACACGGTATTATTGGATCGGGTGTCACGTTTCAACACGGTATTATTGGATCGGGCGTCACGTTCCGACACGGTGTTATTGGATCGGGTGTCACGTTCCGACACAGTAACATTAAAGAAAAACATATTGAATTAACTTAATATACTATATCTCAAATAACTCATTTCCCAAAAGAGCGTGGTGTGGAGGCCTGAGTCCTCATGTGTGTTCTTGATATTGTTGACTGATTGTGTACTTGATTTAGTGTTGTTGTCACTTGTTCATGTGATTTGTTGCTTGCCACCTGCTACGTGCTATAGTTGATTTTATACTATTACTTTATGCATATCAGTTTCTATTTTGAGTCGGCCGATGATATCTACTCAGTACATATTGCCTTGTACTGATCCCTGCTTGTGTTTCCTTCGTTTTCCTTTTGTGGAGTGCAGCGAGTGTACCACTGACTTCGACTCGCCCTCAGCTCTAGTCCGTCTCCAGCACATCAGAATTCAGGGTGAGCTATTCCGTCTAGCTCGTGTTGGATTCTCTCTCGGTCATGGCATGATGTCCTTAGCTTTCGGACATACATTATCCTATTTATTTATTTGATATCTTAATACTCTTAGACTTGATATTTTGAGAATAGATGTCCTTGATGTGATGACTTTCAGGTTTTGGGGATAATATGTAATAAACTCTAAAGGTTTCTTTTATTGTTTACTTTAAGTTGTGAGCTTCCGCATTATGGTTGTATTTTGTTGTTGAACAATTAATATGAGTTGGGGTTTGGATTCGTTGGTTCTCCCACCTAGGAGGTTAAGTGTGGGTGCCACTCATGACTCGTTTTGGGTCGTGACACTTATAAATTATTTTTTATTTGTATCACTAAAAACGTGAGTGATGTTCGCAATATGTATTAAAAATGTATTGTGCATGTATTATAAATATATTATAAGTGTGTTACCTAAATTATTTTAGTTGATATCATTAAAAAGGGAATGAAGTTTGCAATATGTATTATAAATGTATTGTTCATGATTTTAATACAATTATGAAACATATCTAATACGACTTTAATACAAACGTGATATAGTTCTGTAAACTTCATCCTTTTCGAGCTTTAATCTAATATTTCTCCTAAAATCAATTCTAAACTTAACTAAATCCTCTTAAAATTGAGATATAAACTCCAAACAATATTTTCAATTATTTGTAGGAACAACCTATCCAAACTAATCGCAAACGAAAGAGCAGTCAATGATTCGTAGACTGAATAAAACTTGTATCAATAATTAATTAGACAAGTAATCTAATCGTAACAAATGAAGAAACATAATAAACTGCCAAATGAATTAAACTTGAATTAAAAATGTATTACACACATATTAAAGTTGAATTAGAAGCGAATTAAACATGAATGCAAAATGTAGCAAACGAAAGAGCGGTTTGTGATTTATAAACTGAATAAAACTTGTATCAATAATGAATTAAACAAGTAATTCAATCATAACAAATCAATCAATAAATTGCAAAATGAATTAACTTGTATTAAAAGTGTATTACACATAATATTAAAGTTGAATTAGAAAAGAGAATTAAGCATGGATAAAAAATGTAACTAATGAAAGATCAGACAATGATCTATAGAGTGAATTAAAACTTATATTATTAATGAATTAAACAAGTAATCTAATAAAAACAAATAATAAACTACAAAATGAATTAAATTTGCATTAAAAGTGTATTACACAATATTAAAGTTGAATTAGAAGAGAAAATTAAGAATAAATGAAAAACGTAACTAACGAAAGACAAGACAATAATTTATAGACTGAATTAAACTTGTATTATTCATGAATAAAACATGTATTATATGTGCCTTATAAATTATTTTGGTTTGTATCACTGAGAACATGAGTGATATTTGCAATATGTATTAAAAATGTAGTGTGCATGTATTATAAATGTATTATAAGTGTGTTACCTAAATCATTTAGTTTGTATCACTAAGAAGAGAGTAAAGTTTGCAATATGTATCATAAATGTATTGTTATGAATAAAACTTATAGTATATGTGTCTTTTAAATTATTTTGATTTGTATCGCTAAGAAAATGAGTGATGGTTGCAATATGTATTATAAATGTATTGCTCATGAACAAAACTTATATTATATTTGTCTTATAAATTATTTTGATTTATCACTAAGAAAATGAGTGACGGTTGCAATATGTATTTAAAATGTATTGTGCATGTCTTATAAATGTATTATTAGTGTTTTACCTAAATTATTCTTGTTGGTATCACTAAGAAAATGAGCGATGTTTGTAATATGTATTACAAATGAATTGTGCCTATATTATAAATGTATTAAATTTGTATTACTTAAATTATTTTGGTTGATATCACTAAAAAGAGAGTGAAGTTAGCAATATGTATTATAAATGTATTGTTCATGATTTTAATACAATTTTAATACAATTATGAAACAAATCTAATACAACTTTAATACAATTGCGATACAGGTCCATAAACTTCACCTTTTTCGAGTTTCAATCTAAAATTTCTCCTAAAATCAATTATAAACTTAACTAAACCCTCTTAAAATTGAGATATAAACTTCAAACGACATTTTCAATTATTTGTAGGAACAACCTATCCAAACTAATCAAAAATTTGTAAAATTCAAATAATAAATTAAAAATTTGAAGCTTTATAATGACCATCAATGGTGAACTCTTGCTACTGTAATTTTAGAGATTTGAAATTCCTGCTTGAAAACATGATTTTGTACAAATTTTCGATCTTTCTGTTCCTCTTCTCGTCGTGTTTTTGGATAAAAATGGTGAAATATGGGCAAAAACTGATTTGAGGATAGTTATTTAAATGAAAATTTCAAAAAAGAAGAAGAAGAGGAGGAAGATAAAGAATGACAGAGAAAGAGACGAAGAAGAAGAAGAATAAAAAGAAGAAGAGGAGGAAGAGGAAAAAGGGCAGAGAAAGAGGCGAAGCGAAGATAGACTGTACAATTCTTTTAATTCCAAAAAATTGTTATATTTAGTTAGAAAAATTATATTGCCATAGATGGTAAATTTTTTTTTAATATAGCATATTTATGTGATTTACCCTTAAAAATATAGACAAAAAACCTAATTAATCACAAAAATTAACTGACAAGAATGAAATTATCCAATACTATATAAGAAAACCATAAACATATTCCCTCAAGAAATGTGAAACTTAACATAAAAATATATTTTTTTTGTTAATGTCCGTACCTGCATTAGAGCCCGATTAAATCCGGATTTGCGTCGTTAAGTCCCACATCGAGGGGTAAGGTGCTCCCTAACAAAGACAACTCGATACCCAGTGAGACTCAAACTCGAGACCTCTGATTAAAAATTTCTCCGATCATAGTGACATAAAAATCTTTCTATAATGTGAAAGATGGAAGTCAGCATTACAAGCTTTTTATTGACTTGTTAATATGGCTTTCAACTAAATGAACCTTTTCAAATTTTGAACCTTATAACTCAATGAACCTTTTAAACCTCGTACCCTTTCTTTTCAATTTATCAATATGTTTTTCCAACTCTGTCATGTCACCAACTTAGCATATGGTTTTCAAATGTGAACCTTCCAAATATATGAATCTTTTAAAATTGAGAGAAGTATTGAAAACACCCTTAAACTCAATGCAAATTATTAGTTTCATTTTCGAACGATTGACAGCCTTAAATACACCCCTTTACTTGACTAACTGAACTTAAATATACCCCCGATCTTATAACATGAGTGAAATACACCCCTAAATTCTCATCAAGTTTAGGCGTGTTTTTAACATTTTCTTGACTTTGTATTAAGAGTCATATGCTCCTACAAGAGTTGGAAACCACTTGCTATGTCATATGCCTCTTCAAAAGCTCTGTTTTACTATGTCCTACGTAAAATCCTTTTTTCTTTCACTTTCAAAAGTTTAGGCTGGAAAAAAGGTCTGAAAGCTTCCTCTCTCCCAACAAGCATGACGATATGCGTATTTAAGGTTAAATTTAGAGCTTCAAAATATCATTAACAAGATAAATTTAGTAACATACACCTATAACTAAAGTTCTCTTAAGGAGTATGTCAGGTCAACAGGGGTCAAGTAATATGAAATGGAGAGAGTAGTTGTTAATTTAAAAAATCAAGAGAAAATCAATTTATTTTTTCCAACTTTGCCTATAACATTAACTATTCTAGAATTATGAGACCTGCAAATAAATAAAGACCGAAGAATCAATAAGGGATATATTAGTCAAATTATACTAGTCATGATCCAAAAAAACTGACAATCGTAATGACATCTATCCGAATCTTACCGATAGATAAGCCACCCTTTCATCATATGCTTACCGAATTAGGTCATTGGTTATACAAACAACAATAACATGTCCAGTGAAATCCCGCAAGTGAGATGTGAGGAGGGTAGAATGTACGCAGATCTTATTACCACTACCTCATGGAGGTAGAGATAATATTTTCAAAAAGTCATCGACTCGAGTGTAACGCATCCAGGTGCAAAGAAGAAGGAGACAATGAAGAAAATATAGCATGTAAAAGAAAAAATGCAAAGTCTACCATAAGAGAGCAAAACAACAAAATAGTGTGATAATCGAAACACAATAAACAACATACTAGGATAGATTATTGAAAACAATAATAAATAATGATAAATATAAAAAATAAGAGCTACAATAGTAAACTAGTACAATGGCAATCACCAACCACGCTAAGTAAGTCAACACTATACTACTTATTAAGTTTCTACCTTAATATGTTTGCTCACTACCTTCTTATCTAAGGTCATATCCTCAGTAATCTGAAGTTGCATCATATCTTGTCTTATCACCTCTTCCCAATACTTTTTAGGCCTACCTCACCAACTTCTCGCACATTGTCACTAATATATCTACGCATCTCCTTTTCACATATCCAAACCATTTACGTCGCTTCCCTCAATATTTCTCCTCAACTTCCTTGCATTATGTCATTTGTCTCATGTTTGAATAAACTTGAACGAGTGAAACTTCTTGAACGACTCTCATATCACATAAATATGACCTTTTTTACTTCATACCCATTATATTTACAAAATCATATAGTGTACTTTCCCTTAAATTATACTTATAGCCCGTTTGGATGGGATTATAAATTGGTCAAACTAACTTTTAAATCAATTTTTGACTTATTAGAGTGTTTGACAATTAAAGAATAACTTAAAATAAGTCAAAAGTAACTTAAAATAAGTTAAAAGTTAAAAGTAGGGTGTCCCCTACTTATTTTTTTAAACTTATAAATCATTCTACTTTGACCAAGTATATTACTTTTGTACCCTTAATTCTTTTATAATGTTAACAACTTTAAGGGTATTTCAGACATTTTGATGAAAAAAGTGACTTTCAACACTTTTTTGCCAAACACATCAAAAACACATAACTACTTATTTTAAAATGACTTTAAAGTAACTTTTTAAAAGTTACTTATTTTAAGTCAATTCAAACGGGCTCTTAGTCTATTTCATTTTATGTGACATCTTTTCTGTTTTAGTCCGTTCCAGAAAGAACGTTGTCTTACTATTATTAGAAATATTTTAACTTTAAAATTCTCCTTTTACCTTAATAAAATGATTTACAACCACACAAATATCTAAGAATTGTTTTAGACCATAAGTTTCAATTTTTTTTCTTAAACATTGTGCCAAATCAAACGATGCCACATAAAGTGAAAAGAAGAAAGTATTTGAGTTTAACTAGTATCCATCGTCAGTGAATGCATTTTATATGAAAAAAATATCTCTATTTCTACCTAGAGGACGAGATAAAAATAAAATTCGAAAAAACTCGCAAAAATAATGTGATTACCAATAGAAATTAGTATAAGATATAGTTGAATGCATGTGAATTAGTATTGTATATAATGTGATCCGCAACAATAGGAACTAATACTGTGCTCAAGTAGCATGGCTTATGTGTAACAATTCTATTTTAGTTTATAATATAAAGTTTTTAATGTCATAAAAACGTATGAACAAAAAGCTAGCTAACGCGTTAGCTAGTTTCAAATATAATTATTATAAGATATGATTGGTGGGATAAGAAACTTGATACATCACCAATAAATTATATTGTATTTATTAAAATAAATCAAGAATAATTGTATTCACACGAATGAATATGGATCTAAGATGTTATGTAGTAAAAGATCTTTTGTGTTGCTTCCTAAGATTTAGGCTGGCAACAGCAGGTCCAAAGAATTGCAATTTTAATTAACATGAATATTTTCTAATTATTTAGCAAACTCTTAATAATTGATGTTATGTGACTATATACACTTGGTTTATTTCACCAATAATTTATCAAATATAAGATCTGCTAATAATTCATAATGCTATATATCCTTGATAAGGGTGATCAAATTGGTTGTTGAGTAGATAATTTCTCAAAATGAGTCTTATGTTTAGATTTTTTTTTGCGTATATTCTAGATTAAGCTCATCACATGATGTTTGTCTAATGTGGTTATATTGCACTGGAGCGAGATTTACTTTATGCACACACTATCAAAAAAAGGGGTCAAAATCGACGGACAACGTTAGTTGATGTGAAACAATAGGTTGTACATCATAGGTTTTTCCTTCGTTGCATTTGTGAAATTGACAGACAAAGTCGGTTAAAATAGAGGGACAATCGACCTTGTCCGTTGGTTTTTGTCGGTTTTAAAAACCGATGGATCAATTTTAAAAAATAAATATAAAAAATGTAACTACTTGGAATTGGTTCCTATATTTCATGATTTTGGACAATTGTACCACTCGATCACACATATTTTCATCGTTTTTATTTGTGCTCTTCAACTACAATTTTACATTTCAAAAACTGACCCCGTTCACTGATTTTTGAATAAAAATCGAGGGACTGTATCAATTCTCTTTACAAAAATAATTTTCAAAAAATATATTTTTTGTGCATTTTTGTGGGAAAAAAGTTGATAGACGTCCGTTGGCTTTTTTTCATTTTTTTTTTAAAAAGCAACGAAAAAGGTGTCGATTGTCTCTCGATTTTTTGAATAAACCCTATTCCTTTGTTTTTTTTAGTAGTGACACCTGAAGGATAACAACAATGAACTCCCTTATAATATGTGATAGTAGTGGCGGAGCTAGGAATTTCGAGATGGGTGTGCAAATTTTTTTCTCACCTATGTTAAGGATGTGCAAAATCAAATATACACTCATAATAACTAACATTTAACCTTTATACACTATATAATTTTCTGGCGAAGGGTGTTCGCCGAAACACCCTTCGCCTAAGGTGGCTCCGGCCCTGTGTGATAGTCACATAGTGTGCCACGTAAGCCAAAAAAGTGTATAAAATTACAAAAAAATGGGCTCGACAGGGTAATAGGACCTTAGTTTAGTTAAAGTGTGTCTCTAAGATTTCAGTCATAGTCTAAGGATACTTGTGCTTTATCCCTTAATTGTATTTTGGAATAAGACACAAGTACCCCCTAGACTATGACCGAAATCTCAGAGACACACCTAACTTAACTAGGGTCTTATTACCCTCCTGAACTCATTTTTTCGTATTTTTGTGCACCTTTTGTGCTGAGGTGGCACCTACCTTCAACCACCCAAGTTGGTTGTGTTTGTACACACTCGCGCTGCCACGTGCCACGAGTGTAAATATTAAAAAAAATAAAAAAATATTCTTATTCTCTTTATCTTTTATATAAATTAAGTTAATACACATTGTTTTACCTTGTATCGAAACTTTTTTTTTTACCTTCATTCATTGCTTTTTCTCTTTTAATTTTCTATTGATTTTATTTTCTGTCTTTTATTTTGATTTAATTTCAAATTTAATTCCAAATATTTTGTATTTAAAATAAGTTAATTTTGAACGGATATCAAAATAAGTGAGGAAAATCAAATAAAAAAAATAAATTAAAACGCTAAAATTAAAGGACACTTTTAAATTATTTTTAAAAAAATACACATAATTTTTAAAAAATTACTTAAAAGTGAAAAGATAATAAATTAATTAAAAAAATTTAAAGTGAGAAAGAAATTAAAATAAATATTTTACAAAGAAAGAAATAAAAATAATTATATATATATAAGTTTTAATATCAATAAATATGTGTACTAACTAATTATAAAGTCATCAATAAAAAAATGACATGTGTCCAATTTGTGCACTTATCACTTGTCTTCAAGCGAGTGTGCACACTCTCTATGCCATGTCAGCGTTTGTGGTGTATTTATTTCATTTTAAATTAGTTTAGGGGGTAATATGACCCTAGTTAAGTTTAGGTGTGTCTCTAAAAATTTCGGTGATAGTCTAGGTGGGAACTTGTGCCTTATCCCTTATATTTTTAACACTAAACGGATATGCCTTTATTCAAGAGGAAAATTATTCTACCTTTATTACAAGGGTAACTTAGTAAACTATATCTTATATTTTTTTAATGAACATGAAAAGAGCTAAAACAATAGGGTTTATCTCAAATTACTTTCTGATTTTACATTATAACAATCTTGTTCATTAGGGTTTACATTTACCAAACAGAAATGTGAATTAGATCGTATTTCATTTGATTTCCATTTCTTCTTGTTTTTATCCTTAGGAAAGAAGTTGACTTTATGACTACTATTAGTTTTTTTTCAATGTTTTTTTTATTGAAGAGTACCAAATTTGATGGATTGTATAGTTAGTTTCCTTTTGACTTTTGTTTGTTTTATGGATTGGATAGTTAGTTTCCTTTTGACTTTTTTTGGTTTACTTACAAGTTACAAATGTGCTTGACACATTTTTTTTTCTCATACTCGATTCTGTCAACCTTCATAAAGCACATTAATATAACTGCTAATTACTCAACACATTGATAGTTTCAAGAATTACATATCTTATCCGTCTAGCGAATGTACTCTCTCTGTCCAACAATAGTTATCCACTATACTATTTTGGAATGTCCAACAATACTTGTCCACTTTATGAAATCAATAGATAATATTACACTTAGTTTCTAATTTACCCTCATCATTAATTATAGTAATTTCTCTATTACATTTTTCAAGACAATGTATTTATTATATTCAAAGTGTGATATAGTAAAATTACCCTTCTATTTATAGTTTCTTAAGAAGTGTACAAAGTCAATAGCGGACAAGTATTGTTGGACAGAGGGAGTATTTGTTTCTCTCCTCTCTCGCTCAGCTTTTTCCTTTCTCGCTTGCCTCTCTCCCTCTCTCCCTCTCTCGCTCTCTCGCTCAGCTTTTTCCTTTCTCGCTTGCCTCTCTCCCTCTCTCGCTCCTCTACTACTATGCATCTGTATTTCACAATATATATATATTTCAAAGCGTATTTTAATTTCCCAATTTCATGTATCTGCGTATCCAAAATCAATTTCATCCAGTGTATCTGATATCAATTTCATCCAGTGTCTTCGATATCAATTTCGTCAGTGTATCCGGTATCAAATATCTAGTGTATCTATGCGTGCATACATGTATCTAGTACCAAAGATATATGTGTCTAATATCAAAATGTACAGTGATACATTTATTAGTGTATTCGTGAATAGATACATGTATTTGTATTAAAATATGCACATCAATTGCCACTAAGTGCTATCACCACCGAACATAAAGAGGGGAGAGAGAGAGAGAGAGGAGGAGAGAGAAAGGGTGAGAGAGAGAGAAAGAGAAAGGGAGGGAGAGAGAAATAGGGGAGAGAAAAAGAGGGAGTGTAACGACCCGATTAGTTGTTATTTAAATGCACCTCGTGCGGAGCTCCAAAAGTTTCTTAATTTTTGATGTCAAATTAAATTTGGGGCACATGACGGAATTTTAAACTGATCCTGGATGATGTCATCCCACTATAGTGGGAAGCCTTCTGCTATGGCAGCGCTGCTATAGCATCTGCATGGACGCTATAGAGCATCGCTGAGTGCACCCAAGCCCGTCTAAAAAATTAAGGAAGTCTTCTCAGAAACTAGGTCAGGTCGACAATGCAAAAGATTGTTTGGAAACTTGCCGAAGCAACTCGACGGACTCCAACGAGCTCGTCATAGCTACTAATCCTTGAAGCCAAGACCAACTCTGAAAGAGCAAGACAATGATGGAAAAGAGCAATCGATGACTCGCCGATCAATTTGGAGATCTCGACTTAACTCACCGAATCAGCCTTGAATGGCAATTTTGTGATAAATATTGGAAACATATAAATAGATCTATTTGGAGAGAGAAAGACATTTTTTACAATTCTGAATATTCCTGTACTTAGAAGTTCTATATTTTTGGAGTTTTTGGCTAGTACTTTGAGATTTTGGGGCTTGATTTTGGAGAAGATTTGAGAATTGATTTCTTCAACCATTTATCATTGATAGAGAACCATTTTGGTAACATATTCTTAATTTTCAGAATGCCTGGCTAAAATCCTATAATCTTAGGGGTGTGCTTATTTAATTGAATGCTTAATTAACATGTGGGTATTTGTTAATGCTTATTCTAATGTTGATTTGATATGGTTTCAGATGTTTCTTCGTGATTTCGTTTATAATTCGAGGTTGCAAACTCATATCTAGCTTAAATCTCTAGAATTACCTATGAAAGATGTCTAGAGTGAAACAAATAGCCGATGATTGATTTATTTAATTCATATGTTAGCCTTAGCTTGAGAAAGTGTGGTTGAATCAAGGTTTTGGATTAGTTCTTAATGTTGTACATGTCGGGGTTTGATAGAACTCGTATGATATATGGCAGCTGATTGATAAATAACTATCATAAATATTAATCTAGCCTACCAATTGATAATCAACTATTTGTAGCAATAGCATTTATCAACTCTGTGAAATTAGCATTCAATTATGCACACTCCTAAGTTTTCTCTAATACTTGTGAAAACTCCTTGTTCAAATCTTGTTATTAACATCTTGTTAATCACCTCTTAATTGATAATCAAAATTTCTCATTTATTTTTATGTCTAAATCGACTAAACATACAAAAGGCTAGTACATGAGATTACTTTTTAAAGTTAATTCTTATCGACCATTCCCCATGGGATCGACACTAACTCATCATTGGGTTTATATTGCTTGCAATCACCTACACATTGATTTGTATGGTGTATAGTTGAGCGTTATCATGTAACCATGAAATTGATAGTTCTAGGTGAGTTAATGGTGGAAAAGCCCTAGATTGGGTAGGAAAATTATGAGGTTGGCTTGAAGTTAGGAATTAAGTTATAATCCGAGAATGTTTAGGCCGATTGTGATTTATATTTTACTTGTGTTATTATTTTAGACCAAGAACAAGCTAAAACTTTATAAAAGGAGTCAGAAGCTCGTGTTCAGAGTTCTTCAGCAGTTGTTTGGCGTCCAGGTAGACTAGGCTTAACTGAGTAGTTAGACTTGCCTTTAATTCATAATATTCTTGTAGATTGACCGGAGATTTCATGCCTAAGTCTTCGGGCATAGGATCTAGATTATTAAAGAGTGTTGGTTATTGTTGTATAGGGCAAGAATGTAATGTGGCATAAGTATTATATCCTATGACTAACGATGGTTGACTAGTTCATGATTTTAAATCTTTGAAAATTCTTATTGAGGGGAGTTGATGGTACCATAAGGATTAAGCGTACTAGATTTGCTGGGTTACAGTGGAATTTGGGGACTTGTGGTAATCAAAAAGGGGAAACATAATGAACAAGAAGGTTACTATTCATGGAATAGGGAAGGAAATTCCCAAGAAGTTTTGTGTACTCATAATGCGGTTCAGCATTGAGCTTTATATATATATATATATATATATATATATATAAGTGCATGTTAATTGTTCCATATGTAATGCTTGTGTAATGCATGTTCAAGAAATAAAAGAGTGAATGTGAATGATATCTTGTTGTCAATCCTCTGCAATGAACTTGTCTTAATTGCTTGTGGTTTTACAAGTGTGGTGATATTCATTGTGGTTGTGATTGTATATATGTGATTCATCGGTTGGCCAGGTACTATGTTTGTTACATATTATCAATTGGCATGGGTACCACTCCTAGTACATATTATCGATTGGTATGGGTTCAACGCCTGGTATAAGATATCTCTTGGTTGGCTCGTGTACTATACCTGGTACATATTATTGGTTAGCTCGGGTACCACATGATACATAATATCTAGGGTTGGCTCAAGTACCACTCATGGTACAAGTTCTATTATCGATTGGCTCAAGTATCACGGTTGGTACAGGATATCTACAATATGGTTGGCTCGGATATCATGCATGGTACATGTTTGGCTGTGTTCTGCATGTTGGTTTCATGAGTGAATCGAGTTATTTCATTGTGATGTAATTACCATGGTGGTCCATGAGTGGCCGGGTTGTTTTGTTTAATGTAGGTATGGTTTTTGTGTAGACCGAGTTTGTACGTTAAACATTATAGTAGATGTCTTAAGGATCCCTGAGTGGTCTAGGTTACTTGACAGGTGAGTTAAAATCATGCATGAATTATGGTGATGGTTTAGACATATCTCATGTGGTTTTTAGGTCAGATTGATGACCGAAGGTCTTGTCCATAGTTTATTTGTTGGGACTGTATATGCCTCTTAAAGTGATTTAGAACATTTTTGGTAAAAATGGCTAGAGTCAAAGCAGCTAAGGTCCAGGGTGGTTGGAATGAAACCTTTAAATGCGGTATGTGTGGTGTTTGGCATACAAGGTAGGCTTGAAAAACCTTAGGATGACATAAAAGGTATGCTTGGGAAAACCTTAGAGTGATAAAAGGGTTGAATATTTAATAGTAGAGTTGACAGCGGAATGAGGTAGGAAGGCTGGAAATAAGGTCTATGGGTCATGATTATTAGATCCAGGATAGTAAGAGGTGTGACTAAGGGTTGGGTTTGGGTGATTTTCATATTGGATGTTTTTTATGAATATTTACATGATATTATGCGGTGGATTTGGGTTAGCTGATGATGCCTATCAGTACATGTTGTTTGTACTGATACTACTTTTGTTATGTCACCTAGCATAGTTTGGTTGTTGAATCAGTGAGGTTTCTTAGGTGAAGACGAAGATGATCTCCGACAACTTTTACTCCTCTTTGCCCATGGTGGAAGCTATGCCCATTTTTCTTTTATGTTATTTCATATTCTTAGAAGCTCTTGTGCCTACTTAGACTAGTTCCTAGGGAAGGTTTTCATGATATTTTTTACAAAAGGCTTTCGTTGTATCTTCAAGGGTTTTATATTGGAAATTGAGGTTGAGAAGTTTTCCATCATTATTTTAAAGAGTTAATTATAGTATGTTTTGATTTTCTTTTGTAGTACCTGTTTTAAATCTGGTGGTAAGGATTCTCCTATCTAGGTGTTAGAGTAGGTGCCCGCACGACTCGGTAGTTGGATCGTGATAGATCTAGAGATGTCTACCCCACATTGCATTTGGTTGAGCTGCTTCCAAATCTGAGGGTGAGCTACTTCCGTTCAAGCTGTCACAAATTTCCTTATTTTTTGTCTTTCTTTTTGGACATTGAGACTCCTTATTTAATTTATTAGTTATTACTGTTCTTTGACTTGTTAGTTAGATATTTTAGTACTATACCTTCCATATTATGAAGTTGTAACAGTTAAACTTCCGCATATATTATTTATTTAATTTATTTAAGACTTAGACTTAATTATGTTGCTTTCTCATTATTTTGGCTAGAACTGCTAGATGATGGTGTGGATTAGGTTGTTAAGTGTTGATTCACCCATCGAAGAACTGATATGGATGTCAGTCACGACAATTTGGATCGTGATAAATGAACATCATGTGCAAGCCTTTTCTAGACCGTATAAGGACATGATTTCAATATATCTTCTTATCTTTGTAGGTGGATGCATGTATGTGTGCGGCTTGCGGGGCAAGTAATGTGGTTAAAAATGCGATGCAGAGCTCGACAGGCAGAGTGAGTTGAAACTTTGCGAGTTAAGATAGAACTCTCCCTCTCCATTGTCATTTCCATTGCCATTGTCATTGCTATTGCTAAAGTAAGTTTCAGATTTTGTTAAATCGATAACAATTGAAAATTTGATAGATGTCAAACTCTAAATCCTAATGTGTAAGAAAGAGAAAATTTTGGAAGAAGACTAGGAATGGGTGGTGGAGGAGAGGTTTTCTTCATTAAAAAAAGTTATATTTTTTCAGAAATTTATATAAAAACTTAAATTTTAAAAAAATTTCTTTGTAAAAATTATAGGTGATTCACTAATTTGTTTATTTGATATGTCATCAATGATTATAGCTCATGCATAAATTCTGTTGATCTAGGTGTCCATTAGACACACCTATATTATCAAATAGAGGTACCTATTTGATTGTTATGAACAACTTGAAAAGGTCATCTATGAATTTAGCCCTTAGACTATTAGCTACCTTCTTGATGATTACAAGATTTTTAGCATTTGACATTTTATTGAGACTTGATACAAAATCAAGACAAAGTTGAAAGTACATAGGGAGGATATAGTAGCTACTAGCTAAGTTGGTTTTTTCTATTTTTGAATCCAACTAGTATATGCTTGCTTGAATTAGCAAATAACACCAAAAAAGGAAAACAAATTCATGATTGGCTTTGGTGGAATCAAGAAAATAAGACCATCAACTTGTTGTACTAGTAGATGCGTTGCTAAACTCTCACCTTTCAATTATTATCATTATAAGTATGCTACAACATACTAGCTACAATAGCACATATCTTATTTGTCACAATTTATATAAAATTATTTGATTTGATATAAAGTTTAAAATATTTTTTTAAAAAAATTATAATATAAAATAAATTTTAAATATTTACATAACTATAAATTATTCTTATTATACAAAAATGACATTTTAAAAAAATATATATATTTTAAAAATGTGCCACATGAATTTATTTATTTTGGTTTTCCACCCAATATTCCGTATCCACATTAAAGTTTGACTAAATTTGAATTTGTGTCTAAAGTCTCATATTGAGGAGTAAAACACTTTCTAATAAAAATAATTTTGTAACCAAAAGAATTCGAGTTCAGATCTGTGATTAAGAATGAAAAAGACTTACAACTCCATCACAACCTATGCCACATAAATTGAATGAAAGGGAGGATTACTCCATATAATTGCATTTACTGGTGTAGCCGCTATTTCCTCCCACTTGTTTATGGAGGTCAGTGGCAACCATTAGAGGTGTGGGGTGTGGGGGTATTGCATTGAAATCCACAAAACAGCACAGAAACTAACCAATCCATGCGCTTCATTAACCACACATTTCATCTTTCTTGATTTCTCCTTGGTTCTTGGCCTAATACTAGTACACTTTTCCAAGAATTCATTTTTTTTGTTTTGATGAACAAGAATCTAGGTGGGTGATTGAAAAGGGAGCAACCCCACTTGTCTAATATACTATCTCAATCATCCTTCCTTTTCTTCTTCATCCATTTCCATATTTTCCTTTGTATAAGCACCTAGATTTGGTTTGTGCACAAAAAGTTGGTATTTTGATTAAAAGGGGTCTTTGTATCTGGACTTATCTCCTCTTTTTTTCATTATTGGGGGATTTTTCCAGGTGTCAGAGGCCCATATCAGATCTGTCATTCATCTTAGAATACAAAAAAATCAAATCTTTAATGTGCATATGAACTTTAATGGATTCTTGATGTGGGAATTTTAGAAAAACCTTCTGTTTGTATGTACATTAATAGAGGATAACCTTCCACTTTCCCCCTTTGCTCTTGTGTCTAAGTTTATGTGAACACACTTATCCATTGTTTCTATTTTCCTCATAAGGGTAAAGGGTGTGTGTATATAGTAATAGAGTTTGATTAGTCAATCTTGTTAGACTTTTGGCGAGGCCCACAGTTTGTTTTGGTGGTGGGCTTCGTCAAGCTAATAGAAGTATAATATCTGTATTTTGCTTTAACTACTTGTTAAGAAAGAGGGGGTATTAGTTTAGTTTTATATAAGGGAACAGGAGAAAGAGTAAAACAAATGAGTTGAGTTTCTACTTATTTTACTAACATAATTGGTCACCTAACTTTTGATCTTTTCCCCACATGATTTATGCTTAAATTGATAACTTTTTTTCAACTTTAACAAATGCTTTTCTTATTGATAACTTGCTTTACTTTCATTACTTTCCTTTGTAAGTCTCTTTCCCTTAAGCCACTTCCCTTATGGAGTAGTTCTAAGGTGAGATTGTTATCAATATGGTTTTGGAATGATTTCTTGATTTTGAACCCTTTCAAGAAAGGATTTTTAGAATCTTTAATGTCCTCAAATGTGATGACACTGAGGAGGAAGAGTTTCAGTTATAGAGTAGAGAATGTTGAGGCAAATTCAGAAATGTCTGTGTTGGATTTGCCTGAATTGGTTTTGGAATGTATTCTTGAGAAGCTCCCACCTGAGGGACTTTGTAGTATGGCAAGTGTTTGTAGCTCTTTGAGGGAGAAATGCACAAGTAAATATCTTTGGGAAAAGCATATGACAGAAAAATGGGGCAGAGTTCTTGGCCCTGCTGCTCATAGAGAGTGGCTGTGGCATATTTCTTCAAGAAATGATTCAAGTTTCTTTAATCAGGCTAAAGAAAGAGGTTTTATGACTTACCTCTCCCAGTTTTGGCCTATTTCATTAGTTAGATCTAATCCTAGCACTAGTTTCAAGAAAAAGGTTTCCCCAGCTATTGATTCAATCATGTCTATGTATCTTGCTCTTGAATCTGGCAAGTTTTGGTTCCCTGCTCAAGTCTACAATCGCGAGGTATCATCGATTTTCTTAATTTTAAATCTTCAGCTTGAATAGTTTTTACCTTTTTTGTGTGTGAAATGTAATCACTAAGATTATTTTCTCTGTTTCCAATTGCAGAATGGGCATGTTGGTTTTATGCTATCTTGCTATGATGCTGAGCTTAGTTATGGTCGAAGAACCGACACTTTCCAGGCCAGGTAATTGGGTATATATATTCAGAATTTACCATTGTAAGTTAGACAGGAATTCCTTCTAGTTGTCATCATCAAAAAGCTACATATGGAATTAAAAAGGGATCAAGAAATGCTTTCTTCTTGTTATATATATTTCGTCGATGAATTCTGCGAAATCAGTTTGTTTCTCTAATTTTTTTGCAGATATCCTCCACATGGAAGGAGGGCAATGGCAATAGAGACAGGTGTGACATGGGATAGATTAAGAGTTCCCCCACTTGATACCTCTCCACATGATCTTTATATCTCTGATTGCTTGACTGAATTATGCCCTGGTGATCATATTGAGATTCAATGGAGAAGAAACAAAGAATTTCCTTATGGTTTGTTCCTCCATAAACCATTCAAACATTTTTCAGTTTTCATTAGCTTTGAAACAACTGTATATATTTATCACACTGTCAAGTGGAGGGTCTATTGAAAACAGTCTCTACCTCCCAAGGTAGGGACTGTTGGCGTACACTCTATTCTACCCTCCCCAGACCCCACTTGTGGGATTATGTTGTTGCTGTATTTTCTTTTCAGCCTTTCCTCTTCCTTCCTATGTTACTTGGTGAAGTTAGGTAATACTCTAAGATTCTTTAGTTGTGGATGATGTGTTACAAACAGGAAAGAGGACTACTCCAAGTCCTATTTCCAACTTGTTAGAATCTTCTTTGTTTTTTCAAATAAGTCATTGCTATCTTGATCTCCCAAAACGTGTCGAACTGTTAAACCTGCCTTAATTGACCACAACTTTTTATTAATAAATTTTGGAATACATTTGCAACAGTACATGTTGGGAGTGCTATGAACAGTTCTTATATTATTTTTTTTCAAAAGGAAGGTTGCCACCCTTTCTTGTTTGGTAGAAAGTTGAATCAGCTGATTAGCAGAAACTTGACATCCTATTATTTGATTTGATTTGATTCCACTGTCAATTTCTTTCTAAGAAACGTGACGAACTTCAATTGGTCTTTTGAGGATATTGACACATCTATCTTTGGTTTTTCTAATCTTTGAATTTTTGTGGCATATTTTACAGGCTGGTGGTATGGTGTTGTAGGCCACTTGGAAACGTGTGATGGAAATGAGTATTACTGCCGCTGTCATGAAAGTGGTGAGTTATTTCCCCTTTCACATCCATAGGTAGTATGTTTTTCAGCCGTATACTTTTACACCAAGTCAATTGGAGAATCAAGCAGTAACTTTACTTACTAGTTATCTGTTGATTGTGCCTTCTTAAATGGGATGAGTTCAAAGCTTTCGCCTTATACAATGCTAAGTCAATTACTCGATGAACCAAAATACAAGAAACATAAACATCAGTTCCCATCAGAATCAAGATCATAGGTCTCATTTGTGGTCCAGACCTACAAAAAACTTGTTAACTTGCCTAGTTGTGCTTTCAAGATTTTCACACACATGTAGGATGAGAAGCCATCTTAGCTGTGAATTTTAATTCTAGTTAAATTGTCAATTCATCATTATCACAAAATAGACCTTTTCTTGAGTAATGGCCCCTCTTGGACTCCCATCACTTTGCATGTGGGCTCATCTTTTATGTCACACAAGACAAGTCCTATTCATTTTGTCATTTTTTCTTCCAACATGGTCATAAGTGCTGTTCCAGTGGAGCATATTTAATAATATAAGCAATCTGAAAGAAACTTGTAATTTTCTCAGCCTGCGATCCTTCCTTGTGAAGCTGCAATAGTGATGCCTATTAATATATAGATTGATTGTCCAAGATTTTCAATTTCATAGTCTTACAAACCTTGTGAAGTTTCACTATTAGTAACAACTTCACATCGCTTCGCTTATGTCACAGGGGAACTCATGACTTGAAACAATCCTTATGATTCGTTTTGATATCCGGTAGGAATAATGGAAAAAAAAGGTCCATGCTTTAACTAAAGAAGTACCTTTAACTTTAAGTAGGATTCTAAGAGCTCTACCTCAGCAACCTTTTTTTTCCATCTTTTCCTCACCAGTTCTCTTTTTTTGTGTGGAGTTCGTCAAGTTCTTACATAATTCAATACATTAACTTCTGGACCCCGTATCCACACCTTATTTCATATTAGATATATTTTAAACTCATCTTTTGGTAAAGGTATCAAAGCAAAATATGACAGTCTGATTGAGCTGGTAGTTTGGTGTGACTGGACGTATATTCACTTTGAACACCTTTGTCATTTGAGAAAATCAATCAATCACTTGGTAATAGTCCTCAAGCCTTGATTTTATCAATTAATCAATAAACTATCTTCATTTTTAAGTCGGCTATATGAATCGTCTATATCCAATTCAATCTAATCCCTTCATTTGTTAAAGTTCTGTTCTTTCAATTTGTTGAAACTTCATGTAAGGTTTCACAATTCCGCTTTTCTAACATTGTAAAGGAAGAAGGGTCAGGGGAATGAAGCAATAACAGATAGTCCAGTAGATATCAACTGTTCCAAGGAAAAATGAACTGACTACTCGAAATCTAATGCCACATGTCTTTTGATGTTATGAAACAATACATAGGCAACACAAATTCTCACTTTGCAACTCCAAAGCTTTTATGTCATAGTGCTTTGTCATGGTTTCTGAACCTCAATGTGGTGCTTGCAGATACTGTAGTGCTAGAGTTCAAGCAGTATACTCATGGATCTCGGTGGAGGACAACACACATTGATAGGAAAGATCATCGCGAGGAAGGAAATGAGGCTGATGGATTTTATGGTGGAATCCGGAAACTTCATAGCAAAGAAGAGATTTCTATGTGGAGACGCCTGTGGCCATCCGATGTCTTGGAGTAAGTTGCAACTCACCATTGTTGGCAAAAAGCTCATTTGTTCCTTCAGAATGTGAGGGAAGCTACACCTGAACTTGGAAGTTAGCCATTTTCAGTATACCACTTCTATTGTTTTGTGATCAGTGGGGGAGTTATTTTGACACTGGTCCTAATTGTTTGTAAAATGATTACCACGTTTACAGATCGATTTGTTTAGTAAAATCTATTAAAGCTCTAGTTTAGCTTCTTGTACTAAGGAATTAGATTGTTGATCCACCTTTATTGTTTCTGTTGATCAATGAAAGGACAGAAGCTTGGTTATTGGAATACTGAATAAGTTTATGTTCTAAAATACTACAACTGCAAAAACTTAACCTCATGCTATTTATTTTTCTTTTGATTAATCAAAGGATAGAAATTTTGTTTTCTATTTGGAGTTTGCACCCTTTAGCAAGTTTTTGAGTCTAAAATTTATGTAGTTCTATGTTATGTTTCATTTGTTGTTAGATATATTAAAATGATGATACAAAAAAACTTCTCATTGAAGATAAAATGTCACAAATATGTTCAACTCTATATGGAACATAAACCACTCATACCCTTTCAAATGAAAAATCCTTTCAAGTTTATAAACGAAGAAACACAAACACTATTGATATATTGTCTCATTCTTAAAGCTTACTACATTTTCCTAGGACTTTCAAGTCCATAACCCAAACAAAGTGCTGGTTTGTACTTCACAATCACCAACTTTGACTCCCCTCCATTTACCTTTTTACTCCCCTTGAACTTGAAACTCAACTTCTTGAAGTAATTAGGCTTCCATAGTGCTGAAATTGGATTTATCATATTTCCCTCATTGTTCTCCTTTCCAAATGTTGTATATCTCACTAGCATTCCTTTAAATTTTTGCATTTTGGTTTGCACAAACACATTCCCTTCATTAGTGTTTTGGGCAACACCATTTGTAGTGGGCTTGTTGATCTTGAGCTTAGGCTCTTTTGTTCCAAAAAGCAAGCTCTTGGGGTTCTTGGATTCTTTTGAGGTTGGCCCAATAGTCATAGAATGGTTTAAAACCCATCTTCCATATGATGCTCCCTTGGCCTTAGACTCAATGGGCTTTCTTGGTGACATGGAAACAATTTCTTTTCTCATCTCCTCAATAGTCCATTCCAAGTTTTGTGCTCTAAATGGTGAATGTGACCTTGTGCGCCTATGATGATGATTTGAAGTGCTATCCCTCCCCCTATTATCTTCCTTCATCACCTTTTGCATGGCAACAACAAAAGGATCAACGTCTCGTCGAGCAAACGAGGACTTAACCATAGCACTAGGAGAGATAGTTGAGCATGTAATCGAGCGTTGACTAGTATATAGTTTGATGTCACCTTCACATTGGAGCCTTGGTGGTAGTTTAAGGGGCATGACATGACCGTTAGAGAAAAGTTCATCCGCAAATGCCATCTCGGGAAGTGAGCCACCCCTTTCTCTTCGTTTATCGTCCCACGATTGATCATCTTCAGAGTGGTCAAAGTTATCATGACATGTCTCAAACTCCACACAACTTGTATCAAACTTTTTGCTTGTTTCAAATTCAAAATCATTCAGGGTCAACCCACAATCGCCACCCTCAGTTATAGTGCTACCAACCCTTTTACCCGGGCTAGCCGGGGCGCTATGGTAGTATTGCACCATGTAAGAAGTTGGACTTGTTGGTGCTGTCACATAGGGAGAAGTTGAAGGTGGAGATGAAAACTCCATAGGGTTTAGACAAAAGGCAAATTGAGAAAGTTTTGAATTTGCTCTTAATATTAAGAGTGACTAGAAAAGGAGTTTGAGTGCTTATTGTTTTGCTCCTGAATTTAAGGATTGCCTTAAAGTCACAAGCACTAGTACCATTTAATTTAGTTCTAAAATAATCTTCAAAGCTAAATAACATAGAAAATATACTCATTCATGTCCCTAACTATAGACTAAGCTTAAAAGCTAGCATTCAAAATATTGGTGTATAGTTGTTTGATTAAAAAAATGATCATATGTGGACCAACCACAAGAATATTATGTACATATATTTGTATATTTGTTGCTTCTTTCTTGGACTTTAGTATTGTTCAAGACAAAAAAAAATGTTTTTTGAACTTCAAAACAAGTCATTTTTCTCTTTTATTTATTAGAGTTAGTGAAAGATGACTTTTTGGTCTTCTATTGTCTATCACAATCCTCACCTAATGCTAATGTTTGGGATAATTATAATTTGCGTGGGACCAGGCAAGAGTAATAAAGGGAAGAAAAATAAATACAACAAGTCTTAACCATAATATAATTGTATTCTTATCTATCTAATAATAAAATAATTTCATATATATATATATATATATATATATATACCTTTTATTGTGTCATGCCCCGTGTAGTGATACCCTTTTATGATTTTGTTGCAATAAAGAAAGAAAGGAATTAAGGTGGCCGTTTAGTTGGAGGCGATTAAGGAAATTATTGTGAGTTTCGAACACGTGAGCACTAGGTCATTCGAGGCGTTTGAAACTGTTAGGCTACAACAATTTATTGTGTCAAGAATGTATAAAATATGTTATTTAATCACTTCGTGTATCATTTTACTTATATATACGGTATTGTTTTTCTCGACGAAGGGTGTCCATTGGCTCTGCCACTGGTTTGAGTCACAAGTATACAAAACATTTTGTTGGAAGAGCCGTCATTAGAAATGGGCCCTATAATACGGAAATCCAGATTAGTCGGACTCCAATGTGGGTATCAGACACCACACCATGTGAGAAAAAAAAAAAAAAGAATATCTGAATGACCACTCAACTTATAGTAATTGATCATCAAAACCACTCAACTTTGTATCATCTTCCAAAAGTGATTCAACTTTGCCTCATCAGCGTCCATGGTTAAGAATTGAGTCGACTTTTAGATAAGTTATTTTTTCCCTAAAAACTTATAGATGTCACGTAATTAAATGAGTATTGAAAATATTATTTCCGACTAAAATAACTACGAAAACTAAATAGGCCAAATTAAATAACTTTTAAGAGATAATAAAATTGAATAAGTCTAATGGTCAATTAGTATAAGTTGAATAACCATCCATATTCATGCAAGTCTATACATTAAATGGTGGAATAAGGTACAAGAAGACACAAACAAAAGCATGAATATGTTCTATTAAAACTACTCGAGATATACATTCAACACCTATATATTACTTTATACTTTAACTAGGTAAATTAACCATGCTTCGCATGAGATTGAATTATTTTATTAAGCTCACATATGATCATTCGGTAATATTCGTATTTTCGATACATACACTACATTGTCAAGAACAATTTATCTTAAGGTAAAGCATTCCTCCGAAATCTTAAAGGGCTATATTTTTTAATTTTCATTTTTGTTATACAAAAATTATGAGTCATAGAGAGATTTTAAGTATAAGAAAAAAGTCTAAGAAAATCTCCATGAAAATAGTTGGTCAGAAGTAAAGAAATTTTATAAATGTCAAGAAGTTATAAAGAACAACATCAAACATTAAAGAAGAGACCAAAAAGCCTCGAACAACAACACTCCCAAGTAAAGTGGAATATCACGTTCATACAAGAACGTAATTAACTAAATTCAAATAGAGAACCTTTGACTCCTTTCTTAGGAACCTCCATCAATCTCTATTTTATTATAGTATGCCGTATCATATATATGTTAAAAATGACCCTAAAATTGTTAGTATCATAAAAGTTTTTCCTCATTGTCTCAGATTAGTCATTACTATTGCTTAGGTTTCATATCACCGGCTCCAACTTATTTGGAATTGAACAATAGTTATTGTTATGGTTATAATATGCAGTTATAAAGAATTAATGGAATGATCAACCAAGCAGTAGGTGGAATCTGAATCGAACTGTTCACAACTGGATATTCTAAACCAAAATTTTGATACATAACATATTAAAATATCACAGCATAATTTTGTGAGCACTTGAACTCACAAATATCCACAAATAATAATAAAGACAACCTTACTTTCCTAAAAATTAAGAAGAAAAATGCATGTTACTTAACATATTTTTCAAAAAGATAGTCTTCCGGACTGTATCTAAGTTTACAGTTTGCAAATTTAATTAAAAGAAGCCAAAAGAATGAGTTATCACTATAGCAAAAATGATCTTTAGCGGCAATTAATAGCTTAATTGTCGCTAAATATGTATTTTTAGAGGCAATTAGTACTCTCTATAAATGTCCCTAAAGTTTATAGCGACATTGAATCTAATGACAATTAATTAATGTCGGTAAAGGCTCTAGCACTCTAAGTTAATATGCATATTTATTGCCGATAAAAAATATTTTTACGATAGTGTATTTTGGGCATCTGTTAGTTTCAAAAAAACTTGATCTCTTATTATGCCCAAAAAGAAGAGAGGAAGAAATATGACAAATTAGTCAACTTACGATAAAAGAAGTGGACTAATTGTCTCTATACTAATATTCCAGGAAGAGTGCAATGGCATACAAAATGTTTGTACCTAAAATAAAAACAATCAAAATAATATACTAACTGTGGCAAGCAAGAGAACAATATGTTTGGTTCTTTTAACAAACTTCATCATTGGTTCCGTATTAGTTATCACATATTTGTTGTTGTGTGCTATCAAATATAGCACAGCCCACAAGCAATTTTCACAAAAAGTATATGAAGAAACCTGTAGAAAGGGACAAAAGAGAAGATCAATTTTCAATCATTCTTGTTGGAATTTTTAAAAGAGTTCAAAAAAAGTCACCAAAATAGCAAAAAAAAATTGCAATAATTACATGAATCACTATGACTTACAGTAAAAGATTCAGCTTCATGAAATAGGAGGAAGAAAACGTTGAGGAATGAAACAGACTTCATAAGAAGGTTAATTAATGTATTTGAATTCGACTCTCTTATAGCAAAAAAAAACAACAAATAATAGTGGCAGAAATAGAAGTTTTGTTTACTAAAGAACCAAATGTAATGAATTCAACCATTCAAGTAGTGTTATGAGTTGTGGACTGAGAGGTGCAAGAGTAGTAATGTCGCATTACAATTGAAATCAATTTTCTTTGTCTATTCTTTTTTCTTTTGGTGCCTTGGAATTAAGTGTTGAGTTTTAAAAGGTGTGGATGAAAAATGAAAAGTTGTGACTTTTGTGAAAAGTTGTGACTTTTACGAAGAGTTGTGACTTTTGTGAAAAGTTGTGACTTTTACGAAGAGTTGTGACTTTTCTAAAGAGTTGTGACTTTTCCGTAAGGTTGTGAATTTTAAAAGGTGTGAATGAAAAATAAATAGTTGTGACTTTTGTGAAAAGTAGTGACTTTTATGAAGAGTCGTGACTTTTCGAAAGAGTTGTGACTTTTCCGTAAGGTTGTGACTTTTAGAAGGTGTGAATGAAAAATGAAGAGTTGGAACTTTTGTGAAAAGTTGTGACTTTTCTAAAGAGCTGTGACTTTTATGAAAAGTTGTGACTTTACCATAAGGTTGTGACTTTTAAGAAGGACAGTTTTGGAAATAAATAAATAAAAAGAGAATTCTTGCTTCTGGTGGTGTCATGTCACCTGGTTGAGGGTTCTTTTATTATATATATATGATAGTCTCATTTCAAAAATTCTCTTTTAAGTTCTATCCACTCCATGATGAATTAGTTGTCACCCGTGAATTGGTATGTATATATATATACTAGTTTCTTGATACGTGCGTTGCACGTATATCACGTCAAATTATGTAATATGTATTTATGTAAGATAGTATCAATTTTATTAAAGCAAATTTTGTAATAAATAATTAAAGATGAAAGAAAATGTAGAAATTTCTATGAATGATAAATGTGAATTATCTATATACCTACAAAGATAAGAAATCAAAGTCTAATTAGGTACATGTGATTTTTTTTTCTTCTTATTTTTACTTTATGAGATACAAACATAACAAATAAGTGTATATACCCACTTAATACATTCTTTTAGATAAATTTTTTAGTGTATGTTTCTTTTATACTTCGTGGTGTGGTGCCACAATTTGACTTTACACTTGCTTGGGGGGAGCTCGCCGCCATCTTTACCATACCTCGCCACCACAAAGGTGACATCCCTTAGGTTTAGTATTTAAGTCTTTTGAAGTCCAACTCATTTGAACTTCTCGGTTGCGCAGGAGTGTGATGTGAGAGAAAACTAGATATTTGAATATGTATATTTATCGAGTTTTTGGCTAAATTCATTCCTTAACTATGACTAAGACTTAGGTTACATCCTTGTACTATAATAGTGAACAAAAAACATCCTTTTAGTATTTAAAATATAGCAAAAATCATTCTTCCGTCTATCCCAGTTAAAAAACTAACGTTGCTTTTCCAAAAAGTGATTTTCTCTCTCCCATCTCCCTATTTTGTCCTCCATTGATTTTCTTATTTTGAACATTCAAGATAGAATTCTCTTTCTTTCTAAATAGTCAAAAGAAAAATAAAAGAGCTGCCTCAACTCTTCTACATCACAACTGAAGGAGCTATAACTTTGACTCTCAAAATTACACCCTTTACCTGTTTGATAAAATTCCTCAAAGAGATTGAATTTGTAAGTGTTGTAATTTTTTTCTAGACTAAATTCAGCAACTTTCGTTAATATAGTAGAAGGTTGGGTATATATTTTGGTTAAAAAGAGCCTCCATCTTATCATAAGAACTCTCAATTTCGACTATACCAATATAAACTCGGTATTACAAAATTAATGGGCTTGTATTTTGTGAAATATTTTTTTTATAAGCTTTTAACGCCTAGCTAAGAATATATCAAATATCCAAAGCTAAAAATATATATTCTTCAATGTTGCAACTTCATAGAAAAAATGGAAAGCTGTGACGTTGTTGGCTGGCTTGAGATGTACCTCTTTTAACCTGAAATACGAAATTAAAATATTAAATATGAATAGTTATACATGTAAGCTACAATAAAAATAATTTAAATATGAATATTTGAACATTCTTACGGGTAGCTTTTCAACATTATGGCAATTTGATTCTTCCTCGACCATGATGGAGTTCAAACTACAAAGGCAGTCTAACGGATGAATTTCAATGTCATATGAGGAGAAACTGCAAGTTCTACTGTTGTGGCCAGGTTTACCACATTTTCCACAATCAACTGATTTTTGTTTCCATTTTAACTTCATCCTTCTAGCTCCTGGCTCATCATCTTCTTTCCTTCTTAATTTTTGTTTCTTTCCTTTCTTCTTATTATTCAAGTAAGAAGGTGGAAATGGTGGTGGATTCAGTGACTTAGGCCATAAATCAGGACCATTCATGGTCAATATTGAAGCTTTATAAATTTTTTGATATGTATCAACCTTGTAGCAATCATCAACATAGTTTAAAATCTCATCAATTTTCAACCAAATAGAGGATATAGCATGTTTACAAGGAACTCATGATAATTCCCATTGCCTACAACTACATGTTCTGTTATATAAGTCAACAACCCAATTATCACCTTTGACGGGCCCAATTACCTCACAGTTCCACATGTTCGACCTTTTGGGAATATAATTAGCAGCTTTCTTCATAGTTTTGGCCAACTTCTTCTTAATAGCAGGACAAATATCATTCAAGTTTCATTTTTCAGCTTTCTCCCTATTTGAATTAATTCTTGTCATGAGTAAGTGCCTAATGGTCTCCAGAAGTTTAACAATTGGTTTATCTCTTGCAACAAGAATAAACTTATTAAAAACCTCACATTGGTTGTTCAAAAGAATCTCACACTTTGGAAGAAGCGAGAAATGTGATCTTGACCATTCACTAGGCCCTTTAGCAGAAAGCCATGCATAGGCATCTTTATCTAATTCAAACAAATCAGCCATACAAGCATCAAACCTGTCAATAGTTGTTGCCGAAGCTACCTCCCAAAGAGCATTTTTTAAAGCCATTCCAGAATATCCAGCTCTCTTGAAATTGCTATGCAAATGTCGCACACAAAATCTATGAGAAACACCAGGCAACACTAAATCAAAAGCTTCAATAAGTCCTTTTTGCTTATCTGACATAAAAGTTCACAAATATTGCTCTTCAATCTCAAGATCATTCATCAAATACGTTAAGAACCATTGCCATATTTCCTTATTTTCCTTCTCGATTATTGCATAAGCTATTGGAAAGATGTTATTATTTCCATCCAAAGTAACATCTAATAGCAATTGCGCCCCATACATAGTATTCTTCAACCAACATCCATCGACCCCAATAATCTTTCGACAACCAGCCTTAAATCCTGTTTTACAAGTTGCAAAACAAACATAAACCTCTGAAATCTCATTGGCTTATTCGGAATCTCATTTGGAGTTAGTTACATGAAAACAAAAGTTCCAGGATTGGTTTGAACAATTTCATTGCAATAATTCCATAATATACCAAATTGATCATTTATATCCCCATCAATCATTGCAATAGCCTTTTCCTTTGCCCTTCTTGCTTGATGCATACTCACATGCAACTTTAATTCCGTACTCACTATATCTCTGAATTCTGATGTTTTCCAGTTCTTATTTGATTTAACTCCATCAACATACTTCCTTGCAATCCAGCTAGAATTGATGGTTTTGTTGTTATAGTTCCACCCAAAACAGGTATGCTCGAAAACAAACGTCTTGATTTGAAAAGTAGATATATCCCTTTGTATTTGTGATCCCTGTATCCTCCACTTACAAGCATTATTTCTGCATTTGGCCCTAGCTTTTTTTCTGTCATCTTTGGTCCACTAAATTGACTTTCCTATTTTGGCTTGATTTGCAACCACGGCTTCCTTGAATTCCTTTTTGTTACCAAATACCATTCCCAGCTCTAATTCAGGATTAAAGGCACCCATTTTTGGATTGTGCTTTGGAAAGTTACAATCTTCAAATTCAAAATCGCAATCGCTATTCAAACTCTTTGTATCATCAAAATCTACACAATTTGAGTCACCCTCCTCATTCTGCATCTTTCTATGCATCTCTTCACTTACATAATTTTGATTTCCATCATTTTTCTTTTTTTTCACAGTTATATTGATCCCAAAAGATTCAACAGAAGGATCAACATTTAAAAAAAATAAAAGATCATCCTCCTCCAAAGAATAGTTAGAATCATTAAAATCTTCATCGTCAAATTCATCATTGTGTGCCTCTGTGTCATTTGCCGGCAAAGAATTCTTTTTCATCTCATTGCGACATTGATTATCATCATGATAGAAATTCAAATGTTCAAAATATATCTCAACTACTCTGTCCTTTGGAATGCAAGTAACAACTTTAGCGGCTTCCATATTACTCCCAACTAATCGAACCTTATAAGAGGTTAAACCATACTTGTGCCAGAATACTACAGATTCCTTCTCATAACCGCATTGCTCGGCCATATTCTTAAAATCTATTAGATTAATCATTGTACTGTCGACAGAGTCAAAATATTCGACTTTTCCACCTATGTAGCCTCTTGTCGAACTACGCACAAATGATCCACCATGATGTACTTTAATTGTGAAAAACGATGACTCATTCATAGAATCTGCACACAATATCAAGTTATCAACAGTACAAAAACTGTTATTTATACAAATATAATATAAATCTGAAAATACATAAAGCCAACAAAGAACTACAAGTTCATTATAATGAATATCCAGAAAACAAAACCTTATATATCAAATAAAAGACTTAATATAGCTTTTCAAAATCAATAATACTTATAAATTAATATGAAAGACATTCTAAATTATATTAAAAAATGCTTAAAATGTCTTGAATATCGATAATACCATTGTTGGGTGTGGACGATCGACCACTTAAAATTCGAACCCACATTGTTCCTGTTAGTTGTTATGCTGCAACCCGCAATATCTAGTGTTTTTAAGAATGAAGAAAATGTTTTAGTTTAAGAAATATAAAATTGCAAATACTTTTCGAATCAGAAAAACTACAAATTTTCAATGATTTTTTATTCTTTTACCTTGTTTGTGTATAGCCCTCTGCCCTGTCTTCAACTATTGTTGAAGAAAAAAACTTATTTTTGATCTTCATTATTTTGTGAAGTTCAGAAAAATTGAGTTTCCTTCTTGGTCTTGCTGAATATGGAAGACGATCGGACAGATTCGAGAGGGAAAAAATAGGGATATGGGAGAGAGAAAATCACTTTTTGGAAAAGCAACATTAGTTTTTTAACTGGGATAGACGGAATAATAATTTTTGCTATATTTTAAATACTAAAAGGATGTTTTTTGTTCACTATTATAGTACAAGGATGAACCTAAGTCTTAGTGATAGTTAAGGGATGAATTTAACCAAAAACTCTTTGTTTTTTCTAGTAATTTCTTCTAATCTATGCTTTATTATTCTTTGTTTTTACTACCTCCTCCCTACCATTACTTTTTATTTTATTTTTATACTTATTTAATTCATTTTTCTCTCTTTCTTACTGTCGCTTCTTCAATTTATCTTCTAGCAATACATTTGATTACCTTAAATAGGTGAAGAAAAAATATATGTTATGCATTGTAGAAAAAGGTCAAAATTGCCTTAAAATATTGAAAATGGCTCACAAATGACCTTAGTTAATTTTGTTAAAAAAATAATAGGAAATATTATTGAAGAAGAAGATGGTTTTGAGGCGTTTAAAATCACTTTCTTTACAGAGATATTGCTCATATACATATTGGGGTAAATACAAATAATTCTCTTCAGGATACAATAAAACCCTTTGTTTATACATGCTGAATTTTCTGAGGCTACTTCTAGAGAGTCTTTATATTTATATAACTTAAGAGATGACTCTTCATAAGAGTCATGCTCTTTCATGAACATATGACTTTTCATAAGAGTCGTGTTCTTTCATGAACAAATGATTTTTCATAAGAGTCATGTTCTTTCATAGACAGATGTGTCTGTTCAATTTAAGACCTCTATATATTACAAAATATCCAACTATCCCCCACTAGTTTGTAATATTTCTCATAATATCATGCATACCAGAGAGTATCTTATAATAGATTTGAATTTTTTGTTAGTTTAAGTACTTTAAACTTCTGATGAAGTAATTGGTATCTTAAAAGATTTGAACCACAACTCCATGTGTCAAAACTGAAAAATCACACACATAATATTATTTGTAGCTTAGGAAACCAGTATTTGTTTTAGCAAGTTTATGACCATGTGCTCGTCCTGATTTCATGAATATTTACAAGAACAATCCTTTAAATCTTGCTTGAAGTGGTACCACTGCAATATGCAAATAGGTGAAATTATCTACTATGTCCCTGTTACGGTAGACATTTACTAATTTCATTAAGAATTAATTCAACATCCGTGTAACAGTCTACACTATGGAGTTTGTCACTATGCCCCTGTTATTTCAAGCATTTAACAAACCCACAACTTCTCAAATAACAGTATGCATTACACTTGAATCAATGCTCTAAAAAAGAAGACTCGTGCTGTAACACCTCAGACTTCGAGAAAGGGCAAGAAAGGAAAAACGGGCAAGTACACGAATACAAAATGGACCATGGACACTTCACGGAACCCTAGACAATCCATTTAGGGGTCCACGGCCCGTTAAGGGCATCGTGAGACTATCCAAGACTGCCCCTTGGCAGGAGTCACCTAGACGGTGCCTTAGACGACCCGTGGTGACTTGGATGACCCATTTAGGGATCTGTACAAGTCACCCAGACAGTAAGGTTGCACCCCAAGGCCACTGTGAAGGACCACAGACGCCTAGATGGTCCGTGAGGCTTCACACCGACCATGAAGTCATCCATGAAAGGGACTCATCAGGTTTTGAGTTTTGGGCTAACTTCAAACGATCATATCTCTCAGCACAAAATGAATTAGGTGGCCCATACCTATCAAATTAAAGGTCTTTGAGTTCTCTTTCTAACGCCACTAAGTTTGTCTAATTTCAAGCTTGGAGTAAAAAGTTATGCTCATTTTAGTGAAGCATTGTCGAGCAGGGCAACATCACGACCCACTAGACGGGCCATGATGCCTAAGATGGCTCGTGAAGCCCCTCTTGATAGTCACCTCGTCAGTTTTAAGTGAGGGTCTTATTGGTCTTTTTCCCTATGCATTTAGTACTTAAACTACATCGTTTGGTACTTAAACTATGTCGTTTTACTTAGTCTAAGCCTAATTAATTAGTCAGAAACTACCTAAAACATTCATTCTCCTAAAATCATCAGACTTAGAAAGAAAAGAAGAGAAAGTGGCGACAATTTTCTCTAAAGCACAAGTAGAGCTCTCCTTCAAGTTCAACCCCGAAATCCAAATGATTTCTCCGTAGTTTTCTTTACCAGGTATGTGGGATTTCACTAGTGGGTTCCTTTCACCCATTAGGTCCCTAAAATTCTGTCAAATCTTCAGCTTCTCCATAAATTGTTCAGACCTAGGGTTCCTAAATCTTAGGGATTCATTGTAATTTAACTGCTATAGTTTCTATGATATTAATTACATGTTTCTTGGAGAATTAGTATAGTTCCATGCATAAAACTCAGAAACTCTAGCTTGTGTTAATTATCCGTATTTCATGAATTATACTTGCTAGGCAGATTAGTCAGACAATCATGCTTCAGAATTTGAATGTGTCACGACCCAAGCCTAGGGCCTAGATGTGACCGGCGAATGGGGAACCCGAAGGAACCCCAAACAAGCCTCATAGCGTATCATTACACATCCTTGGTCGCGAAAGCAATTAAATGACCATAAACGATAAGCATAATCAAGGGGGAAATCGGGACTAAGGGAGCAAAAAAGAAATGATACATAAATACCATAGATGAGTCAAGCTAAAGCATAATACACAACTTGTCCAACACCACCTCTAAACATGAGTACTTAGCGGGCCAAAGACAAACTACCGGGCTCAACCCTCATAATCAAACATAACTAGAAAGAAAAGTTTTATACATAGCAAAAGATCATGAGCAACGTCCCCGAAATGGAGGACTCACCAATAACCACTATAGAAAATCGTACTAGCCACGCGGAGGAGGATGGTCAAGCGGTGCTCCGGTCCCTACATGGTGACATCATGTAGGCATAGAGTATGCGTTAGTACATTTGAATGTACTAAGTATATGGGATGCAATGCAATGCTACATTAGATGGACATCATAGAAAAAAATGCATAATCATACCCAATAGATAGCATATTAATGAAATGATATGTATAATGATGCTTACATAAAAATCATATTTAGTGGGACGTAGTACATGTGTGGCGAGGGACCATCAATATAGTATTTCCAAGGCCTACCACCCCCTTGGAGAGGCGAAAGAGGTACAAACCCCTCAATATGGTTACACGGGCCTACCACCCCCCGAGCTAGGAACCAAGGTACAAACCCCTCGATATGGTTATACGGGCCTACTACCCCCCGTACTACTAGGCAACCAAGGTACCAAACCCTCGATACGGTTATACGGGCCTACTACCCCCCGTACTAGGCAACCAAGGTACCAACCCCTCGATACGGTTATACGGGCCTACTACCCCCGTACTAGGCAACCAAGGTACCAACCCCTCGATACGGTTATACGGGCCTACTACCCCCCGTACTAGGCAACCAAGGTACCAACCCCTCGATACGGTTATACGGGCCTACTACCCCCCGTACTAGCTTGGTCGACTCACAACACTTATTTAGGGAAAATCATATACATGTGTCCATTTCATCATCATTTCAGTAATTACATAACCATCCGACTCATAGGACGTACCTTGGACCTTCCCTTTCCTAAGAATTCTATAAATGGGCATTTTATCAAACACAAGGTGGACAATTGTTCATGTAAATGAAATCATGTATTTCAAGAATACTAAGTCCAACCAATTCCAAAAATCCAATATAAATCAGCCCACCAACAACATACATATATATATTCAAACTTCATCAATTTGAAATCATGGAAGCATGTAAACCAAAAATCACATAATAATTCCAATTTCAATGATAATAATCAAAATGGACCAAAAATAGGGTGTCGTAGTAGTAATTCCATAAATTCAAGAGTTTCATCAAATAATCATCAAGGACCCCATAAACTTAAGTAGAAATAGAGGATAAATGGTTGGACTTAGTGGAAGGAAGGTTTCCACAATCAAAACCCACATACCTCAACTTTTGGAGAATCCTTGTGAACGATTGGGAATGGAGAATCGAAGCTTGAGATTGAGTCTTGAATCTGGAATTAGAGCTTGAGATGTTTGAATTTGGTTGAAGATCTTGGTGGAATTTTTGGAGAGGGCTTAGAGAGTGTTTTTTGGAGTTAAGAAAAATGACTAAGTATGGGACATATCCCCTTTTTATAAAAAAAAAAACGTCTCCAATCCCGCCTAAAAAAAAAGCTCACTGGAAATTGCAAATCTGCACAGACAGGTTTTACGAAAATGGTCATAACTCCCTCATCCTAACTCGGACTAAGGTGAAACCAAGTGCGTTGGAAAGATAACTCAAAGAGCTTTAATTTGATAGGTTGCAGCCCTTCCAGTTCCTTGTGTGCTAAGAGATATGCCCCTTTAAAGTTGACCCTCCAATTCGCAATTTTTGCGATTTTCGAATTTTGATACGGTTGCTCTAAAATTTGGGTTAGACCCATTTCCCACTCAATTTGACCCCACAAATAAGAATATGAAGTCGAATTTCCGAAATCATGCACGGATTTTGAGATATATGGAAATTACAATTATAGGTGTTTCCGAAGCACATTTTCGGGTATTTTTGGGGTCGTTTCAGAATGCCATACCTTTCAGTATATGTATGATGCATTCTCAAATAATTATCAGTATTTTGAGCCATCCAATATTACAGTTGCATTTTAAACTTTATATTTAGTTGGGAGTAAACTTATCACCGAGTTGGACTAGGGTTTAGCGTACCTTCAAATCCTAGAACTACATGCCATTGTAGGTTTATAAGTTCCCTTCGTTGGGCATCAGTTTTAGTGATCATGCCACAATCATGCCTTTATACCCTGGCAAGGTATATTGGGTCCTCTCGACGGGGTGTATACATCGGACTCCACGTTTAGCTCACGTGGTTTATGTCGGTTAATAGTATCTCCCACAGTCAAATTTATATTGCATTGACCATGTATTCTGTGTGTATTTCAATATTCAGTTCAGCATGTTGTATCTTCATGATTAGTACTTGGTCATTGCATCCAGCTTAGCTTTCAGTTATGCTTTAGTATATCTACTTCCATGTTCAGTTTTTAATTGTTCAGCTTAGCATATATCACGCATGCTCAGTATATTCAAAGTACTGTCGCATACTTTTGCGCTACATCGTTGTATGATGTAGGTTTAGGCGCTCAGCATCCAAACCGCGCTTAGCTCGACTTTTAATCCGTACTCAACATCTTCAGTGGTGAGTCCTCATAGTTCAAGGAGGATAGACATGCTTTACTATTCAATATTCAATTTTCAGTTTCAGTCTTGTTTAGAGTTAGCTGGGGGCATGTCCCAGCAACTCAGATCAGTTAGAGGCATTCAGACATAGATTAGATTCAACTTGAGTTGTTAGTGTTATTTTCAGTCATCACTATACTCTTCATATATTTTATATATTCAGACATGTTGGGCTTTTCCCCATTTAAGATATTAAACTGTTTTTAGCTTCCGCACAGTGCATGTTTTAATTGAACTTGTATAGATATGTCATGCCATGCCATGAGTTATCTTGGGGTCACTTGTTATACTAAGCACTATGTTGCGCCTAGGGGGTAGCCTCGGGGCGTGACAAACTTGGTATCAGAGCATCAGGTTTAGTGTCCTAGGGTGTCTGAAAGCCGTGCCAAGTAAGGTCTTCTTTATGGGTGTGAAGCACACCATACTTATGGAGGAGGAGCTATGAGACGTCGTTAGAAAAAACTTCCCTTCTTTCTTTTATAGCTCGTGCCATAGAGTATAACTCTATTTAATCTCCTTCAAACTCCTATTCTTCGCATTTCAAAAAATGCCTCCCAGAAGTGCTAACGCTAGGAGTCAGCCAGTAGCTCTAGCAAACCAATTGAATGAGCAAGTCACGCATGCTGAGTTCAAGGCTACTTTCCAAGTGCTTGCTCAGGCCATGACCACCCAGGTCAATCAGCAGGCTGTGGCCCCAGCTCCCCCGCAGACAAACACTGTTGCAGCAAGAATTCGAGACTTCACTCGGATAAACCCTCTAGAGTTTCATGGGTGTAAGTGAGAATAGGATCCACAAGAGTTTCTCGACAACATCCAGAAAGTAACAAACATTATAGGTGTCACTCCAGTCGAGAGTGCAGATTTGGCCGCTTATCAGTTGAAGGGAGTGGCCTACACTTGGTACCAACAGTGGAAGGAATCTCGTGGTACTAATGCAGGTCTGGTGAGTTGGAATCTTTTCAAGACTGCTTTTCTGGATCGGTTTTTCCCACTTGAGCTCAAGGAGGCCAAGGTCTAGGAATTTAAACGAGCTAGTCTTATAGTGAAAGGGTAGTAACTCAGTGCCTATTTATCGATTTATCTCTTACCTTAAGGCCAGAAAGATGACTTCCAAAGGGTATTTCTATCATCTTGTTCGGGTTAAGGACTCAAAATCCAAAACCCTAACTCTTGAGTTAGCCCCAGCGGTGAATGAGTTTCCAGAAGTGTTTCTAGAAGATCTTCTTGGAGTTCCTCCTGAAAGGGAAATCAATTTCGAAATAGATCTCCTTCCAGATGCCCAGCCTATTTCAATTCCTGCGTATAGAATGGCTCCAGCTAAGCTTAAGGAACCAAAAAAATAGTTGAAACACCTTCTAGACAAGGGCTTCATCAGGCCCCTTATCACTCCATGGGGTGTTCCAATGTTGTTCATGCTTAACAAAGACGGTTCTCTCAGGATGTGCATTGACTATCGTCAGTTGAACAAAGTCACAATCAAGAATAAATATCCCATCTCCAGGATTGATGACTTGTTCGGCCAACTTCAGGGTGCTAGTTGTTTTTCTAAGATAGACCTCAGATCCGGCTATCATCAGCTCAGAGTCAGAGATAGTGACATCCCGAAGACAGCTTTCAGGACTCGGCATGTTCACTATAAATTTGTAGTTATGTCTTTTGGACTAACAAATGCTGATGTAGCTTTCATGGACCTATTGAACAGGGTGTTTAAACAGTATTTGAACTTGTTCGTCATCGTCTTTATTGATGATATCCTAGTTTATTCTCGGAATGTGGAAGAGCATGCGACTCATTTGAGAGTTGTTCTACAAACCCTTAAAGATCGCCATCTATTAGCTAAGTTTAGCAAATGTGAATTCTGGTTACAGTTGGTTGCTTTCCTTTGTCATATGGTATCAAGCGAAGGGATCCGAGTGGATTCTCAGAGAATCGAGGCAGTAAAGCACTGGTTCTGACCCACCTCTCTAACTGATATCAGAAGTTTCTTGGGTTTGGATAATTACTACAAGAGGTTTTTTGAAGGATTTTCATCCATAACTGCCCCATTGACAAAGTTAACTCAGAAAAAGGTCAAGTTTCAGTGGTCAGATGAGTGTGAGAAAAACTTCTTAGAACTGAAGACCAAGTTGACTACATCTCCTGTCTTGAATCTACGAGAGGGTTCAGGTGGTTATGTGTGATGCATCTAGGGTTGGCCTAGGTTGTGTGTTGATGCAGCAGGGTAAGGTCATAACTTATGCTTCCAGACAGTTTAAGGTCCATGAGAAGAAATACCCGACTTATGACCTCGAGCTTGCAGTTGTTGTGTTTGCCTTGAATATTTGGAGACAATACTTGTATGGTGTTCATGTTGATGTGTTCACAAATCATAAGAGCCTTCAGTATGTGTTCACCCAGAAAGAGTTCAATCTTCATCAGAAGAGATGGCTTGAATTCCTCAAAGACTATGACATGAATGTGCTCTACAATCTGGGTAAGGCCAATGTAGTGGCTGACGCCCTCAGCAGACTACCCATGGGTAGTGTGGCACATATTGATGAAGAGAAGAAAGAATTAGCCAGAGATGTTCACCGGCTTGCTCTCTTAGGAGTTTGCCTTATGGACACGTCAGATGGTGGTGTGATAGTCCATAATGGATCAAAATCTTCATTGGTAGCGGAGGTTAAGGAGAAACTTGATAATGATCCTATATTGCTTCAGTTGAAAAGTGCAGTTCATCAGCAGAGAGTTGAGGTTTTCTCCCAAGGGGGAGATGGTGTGCTTCATTACCAGGGTCGCTTAATATGTCCCTAATGTGGGTGAGTTGAGGCAGCATATCATTACAGAAGCCAATAATTCCAGATATTCAATTCATCCGTCTACCACTAAGATGTACTGTGATCTACGGGAAGTCTGTTGGTGGAACGACATGAAGAGGGACGTCGTAGATTTTGTGGATAAGTGTCCCAACTATCAGCAAGATAAAGTAGAAAATCAAAAACCAGGAGGCGTGACTCAGGAGATTAGCATTCCTACCCAGAATTGGGAAGTGATAAACATGGATTTCATTACGAGTTTACCTCGTACTCACAGACAGCATGACTCCATTTTCTATTTAGTATCTGAACTCTAAATATTGACCAAAGTCAACCCATTGCCTAAATACACTTAAACTTCCAACATAAGGGCTCAAATCCATGAAACAACTCCGAAATAGAAAATGACAAAACTCCTACACCAAATTCCACATTCCACAACTGATGGAATTGATGGAATTTCATTCCAAGACTCGGAACTCCGATTGTTGCCAAAAACTCACTTTTAACACTTTAAACCTTCTAAAACTCAAAACTTCCAAAATATACAACTTTTCAATCAAATTTCAATGCCAACTTTGCAAATGACTCAGATCAACTATCGGGAGAGGTAAAATGGTGATTTTTAAAAAAAAATAAAAAATCACCTTCAGGATCATTACAACACCACCACCTAAATAACTAAAAATAATCAAATAATGAAGTACTTCAGAATTAAATTGACCATTACAGGATTTAAACCAAAGGCCTGACTAGATCAAACTCAATGCTCTATAGCAGAAGGCATCAATGAAATTGCCATCTAAACCCGTTTACCAAGAATGTTAATCGAAGTCAACTCTTTTAATACAAAAGCTCCAAATTGGAAAAACTCACCCAAAACTCTTCTGACCACCTCGGAAAGCCTGCCACCCATCCCTACACATCAAAAACACAAAGAGCTATGAAAAGAAGAAAAATAGTCAAAACACGCCAAAAACATGGAAATAACCATGAGGGGTCATTCCACAACCAAAACAAAGAATAATAAGAATATTCAAATTGTGATATTTATAATCACATACTAGTAAGCATATTCATGTATGATATATACCAAATGTTACTTTTTCTTAGATACCAAATTTCATAGACTTAGCAGTAGTTCAAATCATTTTTTATAAGACAAAAGATAATAATAAATTTCTTAGAAGCCGGAAAGTTGTCCTTCCAATAAATAATTAGTGAAAATACAATCTTAAAAAAATATCTTAAACACTTTAATAAGAAAGTTAAAGTTGAAAAAATTTAAGCACTTCAACTCAAAATCTTAAATAATTAATGTGTTCTATAGTGTTTACAAACTCGTAAAATCTAATTATAACTTACAAGAGAAATAATGTCGTAACGAAAAATCCTAAACTCTAACACAATTAAAAATATATTAACTCCTTAAAATATCCTCATACACTTGAGAGAATTCATTATAAAATTTTAAAATGATGTAACAAAATTATTATTTTCTTTTTAAATATTTTATCCACATTTTGTTTTAGACACCAAATCTCATAACAATAGCAGGTTCAAATATTTTTTTACCAGACAAAAATAATAATACCTTTTTTAGAAATTAGAAAGTTGTACATCCCAATAAGAAATTAATGAAGAGTTATAATGTAACAAATATTTTAAACATTTAAATTTAAATTTAAAACTGATACATTTCCTTTATTTTGCAGCAATGAGAAGGAAGAAAAATAAAAATGATTCTTACATTAAGACCATTTCAATTGAGAATTCTTAATCACATAGATTAAGAATGATGAATTTGAAGATTTGAGGATCTTTTAATACTTTGTTCGAATTAAAGTGTGTATGATATATTTATTGATTTTTACTTTTGATCGATATATAACATTTGAAATGACTCTCCCAGTCGTTATGGGTGAAGTGTAAGTTAAAGAAAATGAGGGAGAAAACTTTTGGTTAAAAGAGTTAAAAAATTTAGGTTAGGATAGGCTTGGATGGAATCTTAGTGGTATAAGGTCTGGAGTGATCCGGGGAAAGGGTTGGGTAAGACATCATAGTAGAGTATATTTTTCTTGTTGCTAAGACATTAGGGAGTCCATAAGCCTTTTCAGAAGTGAATTCGGATAAGTAGAACTCCAGATATTGAACATGACGTGAAGGGGTTAGTTTAGAACGTCAAGTTTTAAAAGTGTTACAAAAAGGGTTCTTTTTGGAATATTTCTGAGTTTCTCTCATATGCAAGCCACTATAGTGGGTGACACGCCGCTATAGTGGTGGCAGGGTTAGTCGCATTTAATGCGGAAAATTTCCAAAGTCACTCATTGTTTGGCAATTTCATTTTAAGGAAGATCAAGGGCCGCCTACGGAGAATTATCATGGTTTTTCATCGTATTCATCGTTAAAAGTAAGTTAATTACTCTTTTAGATTGGTAATTCAATTCGTAGGTCGTAGAATCTATGGGAATTACCTTAGGCGAAGGTTTCAATTGATTTAATGGTGGAAAATTCCTAGTTTGGGTGGGATGATCATGAGAATGGTATGGGTTTATGGATTTGAGTATAATTCGGGTGTTTTTAGACCATTTGGTCTGATTATATATATATTTATTATTTGTAGATCAAGAACAAGCTAAGTATCATAACAAGGGAAAAACTAAGTTTTTTTGGAGTATTCAAGGCTTGATTCGAGGTAGACGACAGTTGTTTGATTAATGTTTATGTTATATGTACTTGTTAACTCCTTCGTTAGTATTGCATGAATAATGTATGGATAGGAAAATAAGAGGAATGTAAATTTAAATGTTGATTGTTGTCAATCACATGCAATGAACGTGTTTACTTGTGTGTACAGGAGTAATTATTATTCATTGTGATTGTGATTGTGATTGATATTGTGATTGTGGTTGATAGTTGGTTTGGGTACCATGCCTCGTACAAGATATCTCCTGGTTGGCTCGGGTACCACGCCTGGTACGAGAATATCCATTATGGTTAGCTCGGGTACCACGTCCACAAAAATTACTAATAATCTATGTGTGGATTCCATGAGATCGTCGCGTTAGCTTGTTGTAATGTTATTGTTCATGTTTACTGAGAATATTGATTCAAGGTGAATACTGGGAGTGTGGGTTATGTTATGATTGTGGTTATATAATATGTTATCTGTTTTACTAAGTTGTGGTTGCCTATTCATTTTTCATTAATTGGAGATAGACGATGATCCTATCAGTACACTGTGAATTTTATGTACTGATACTACACTTTTTCTTCTTTGTTTAGTGCAGGGCATATTTCGATGACTGCTTCCCGACCTTAACTGTGATCCAGTGTTTCCTAAATCCAAGGGTGAATTGTTCTTTTGGGCTGCTATGGATTCCTCTGATTTCTCTGGTCCATTTTAGAAACTTAGACTCTCCTTAATTATTTATGTTTTTGGGGTTGCCTCCCCATACTCTAGCCTAAGAATAAATGTTTTTGGTACAAGACTTTCAGATTCTAGGGGGTGTTCTACGGTGGTTTTAAGACTATGGTTTTTGTTCTATGAAAGATGTTTAGGTATTAAAAACTGTTTTACTTTTGATTGTTTGTAGACTGTGTGTTGGTAGTTAGTTGGTTCTCCTACAGGGATCAGTGTGGGTGCCACTCACAGCGGGTCGGGGTCATCACAAAGCTAGACAATATGTCTAGTGGCCTTTTATTAACAATAAAAATCAATATGGATAAGTATTAGTAAGGTGGTTAGCTACTTTATCAATCATTATAAAGAAAAATTATTTATCATATGAAGATATAGATACATGTGATACTCTGCAAGAACTTAATTTCTTTTAAATTAGATGTTGCACTTCAAGCGACTTATTATGAGTTCATTGTCTTATTCAATAATCTTTTACTACTTGTGGTTTCAACACTTATGCTTCAATTTCAATATTTACAAATGATAAATTACCACATACTCCCTTCATTTTAATTTATTTATTTGATTTTGACTTGGCACAGAATTTAAGAAAATAAAGAAGATTTTTTAATCTTGTGATCTTAAAATGAAGATACATGAAATGCATCAAAATACTCTTTCAACTTATGTTTTTAAACATGGAATGTAAAAATTATAAATTATGAGTTGTGAGAAAGGGAAAAAAACATTCTTTTTAAAAGGACCAAAAAAATAATTAAAAAAATTGAAACGAAAAAAGTATTAAATAAAAGCTCATTTTATTCCATGACAAACATGCTGAAAGATAAAATTAAAATCATAGATAGAATAAACTTAATCATCAATATGACAAACTTAACTCTATAAGTATCAAAATAAGTCATTGAATTTTAAATAAAGCAAGAAAAATCTATTAACTAGATTCAGATTGCCCTTCATCGGAATCAGAAGACGATTTTTCCACATCTCTTAGAGGAGCGAACGCACTTCCAAGGATTTGATAAGGATACTCAATACCACGCTCCTTATTTTGGCTCACTACTCTTTCAATTTCTTCATCCACAGCTTCCAAGGCCTCGCACAGTTTTTTAAGGTCAAAAGAGTTGAGTTCTTCCTTTGGAGGTTCCTTCCTCAATGCTTGAAGTGCTTCTCCATAAGTTTTTTGTTCATCGAGTGAAATCTCCAACTTGTTTAGCCTCCTATTGATCTCATCAATATTTGCATTTTGATGAGCTACAACGATGGGGTTGGGAGCATCAATTTCAAGTGGACGATTTTCTCCAAGATATGTATCCACAACATACTCGACGGAAGGATGACCACATGAATATACTTTATCACTGGGAGAAAAAACCATAGCAACAACATTAACCCCACACAAAGTGGAGAGTTCTGTTGCCTTTTTAAAGAGCCCAAAACGTCGTTTTGAGAATGTTACTTGTAAGTTGCTTGGATTTTTCATCCTCACAATTTCAACTTTTTTTCGACCATTAGGTCTTCTCATGGCTAAACTTGTGATTTGAGAATATAGAAAAATGTGATGTTGTGTCTCTCTTCTAAAGGTGTATTTATAGTGATAGAATCATTATATTATTTGATGAAAATGAACTCAAATGACAAAAAAGTAAAAATATTTATGATGTTTCCTTATTCAGTTGGATTTGAACCAAAATCATATAACATTAATTAAATGTCTTTTTTTTATTTCATTAAATTGGTAGTCAATGTGTAAAGATAGTAACTACAAACGACATATTTTTATAGTTAGATTTATGTTGTTGAATTATTGGAAACAATGTTATTGTGTCATTCATTTGTGACATATGTTTTAGTAAGGTAATCTGTAAATTGATGATAATTTCGGAGGTAAATATTTTTTTGATTGTGTTAGTATATTTTTTAAATTTTCTCTTTTTCAACTATGTATATTTTCTAATTTAGCCTTTCACTATTATTAACAATATGAAAATGCTTACTGTCTAACTCATAATAACGAACAAAAAAGTTTAAGTACTTCAATTTAAAGTTTTAAGTTATTTGTATGTGTTTTATAGCGTTTTTAAATTCATAAAATATACTTTTAACTTATGGCAAGTGAAAGAATATCGTAAGAGAAAATTCTAATGTAATTTAACTTGTATAAACAACTTTAATATATTCTCATACACTTTATAATTCATTTTAAATTCTTAAAATGATATACCAAATTTTGTTTCTTCTTTTTATCCAACCACCTAATATTTGAGTATGATATGATGCATTATGAAATAAAGTCAGTTTTGACTTCTGGAAGTGTTTGGTAAATGTAAAAAATAACTTAAATTAAGTCAAAAATGACTTAAAATAAGTTACGAAATATTTGGCAAGGTCAAAAATGATTTAAAATAAGTTTAAAATGACTTAAAATAAGTCAAAAATCAAAAGTAGGTCTCCCCCTACTTTTTATTTTTGACTTAAAAGCTATTTTTTTAAGCCATTCCAAACGGGCTCTAAGTTGGATCATTAAATTTTAAACAAAGCAAGAAAGATCTATCCATGGAATCCAAATGTTTTGGCATCGAAATTGGACGAGTGTTTTTCCTAACTTTAAAAGATGCAAAGACACTTTTCATGATTTAATAAGGACTTTCAACACCACGCTGTATTTTTAATTCGTCACTCTTTCAAATTTCCTATGCATGTTTGATAGACTTGACACTTAAATAGACAAATTAAAAATACAGCGTGGTGTTGAAATAGACAAGGGGAGGGGGTGGATTATGTCTCTAATAATTTTTGTCAAAATTAAACTTTAACAAAATTTTGTGATTTTATGGAACAATGATCGACTATGTTCAATTGGGTATTTCAACTTAGTTTTTGACAATTAAAAACAAGAAGGAAAGAAAATATTGCACGAGAGATTTAAACGTGAAAAATTGTTCAGGCTCATGATGATGTAAAAATCATGACCTACACCCTTATATGATTTCACCTCAACTTGACCCAATATTATCCCTTAGATATGACATGGTACCTAGAATTACAAGAGACTCTAAGCTAACCACATGGCATACCATGACCCTAAGATACCATACATAACTGAAATAACATGAAAAAAGTGGAATAAAGTCTCAAATGACAATCTGAACATAATATGGAAAATCTGAGTACAAGACACATATGCAGAAATACTAATATTTGACATAAGCCTCTACTATATAAGTGGGTGACTAGGACAAGCCCTAGCTCACTTGAATAATCTGAAACTGAAATAGAAAGTCTGAAATGAACATAAGGAAAAGAATAAGTGCGGATTGTCCCCGAACCACGAGGACAAACCAATATTGAGAAAAGCTTATCAGAATCCTGTACTAACCACAGGCGGATGGATGTGCATCAGAACCGATATTATAAGACAATATAGGCACAAGAATGTATGTGGCCAGTATTCAGATTGCACTGAAAATGGAAAAAAGCATAAACATGATATAATAACATGACGATTCTGAATAAATGATAATGTAATGACCAAGTAAGCAAAACACAAAGTTGATCACATGATTTCATAAAACATAGTACGAGGTCAAGCATTCTTCTTTAAATCATAATCATATTCATGACATATGTGAGAGATACTATTAACCGACATAAACCTTGTGAGCTATAATATGGAGTTCAGTGTACTACTCCCACACTAAAAAGAGAGTATACAACTTGTCAAGGTAAGCACCATAATCATGAGATTATATAGATCCACTAGCTAGAGCCAATTAAGACAAAGTCCTACGGAGGATTGTAGTTTTGGGACTTGGATAATTGCCACTAGTCTAACTCGGTGCTAAGTAAACTCCCAACGGAAAACATACCCAATCATAATCATAGTCTTTGAAACAGTAAGAATCTCGTAATATTGAATCATTCATAAAATTTGTTAGTCATCATAAGAATAGCTCCTTAAAAATCATGATTTCATAAAATATACTTAAGAGACACTTTAATCGAAAGAATCTAATCATGATAGTCATTCATAATGGGAGCTACTTCAATCGGAAGCATCCTATTTAATAAACTTGTCGATACTTTATTCGAAAGCATCCTTGATTCATAAAATCATTCATAACATAATGCATACATATCAACATAGCTTAATTCATGATCATAAGATACTTGCATAGAATGGGTTCATGAAAATATCATTAAAAATATTAAATTATGATCAAATCATGCATAATAATTAAGATCAATTATGATGAATAAACTTAAATTCAATAAAACACATAAGAAAATCATGAAACCCTAGAATTGGATATGAATAATAATTGAGAAATTAAGGTTTCTTTGGGACTCAATGGGTAAAGAAGAACTCATTGATGAATTTCTCACATACCTTGATGAAAACCCTAGGTGAATTCTTCAATGGAAACTTGAAACCCTAGGAACCCTAGATTGCTTGAGGAAGAAGACTGATGAGAGAATTCGGAGTTTGAGAGAATGAGGGTGAATGGAGTGGTTAGGAGTCTTAGGAAACCAGTTATACCCTATAAAATAGGCTTAAAATGGCATAGTATAGGAACTAAAAGAGTAGAAAAAGTCACAAATAACCCTAAAAAATAAGTGTCAGACAGTTCCACAAGATTACTCTACGATCCATACTACCTTCTACGGATCGTATTATCCACTCATGGACTCCAAGAACTGAAAGACAACTCTCTAATGAGAAACCACAAACAATCTTATACAACTCATCATTACGTATACAACACATACACCTTCCTTGTAGAATGAAACCCTGGAAACTTACATGAGTTTAGGACTATAACTACTTCCCACTTTGTACGAACCGTGTTCCATTTTACGGCCGTATTGGCCATTCGTATAACCAATTTACTGAAAACACCAAGTATCTGAAGGCAAACCATGAGCACTTTTAAATGAGTCGTAGAACCCAACACAACCCGCATTTCTCCTTCGAACATTCCAGGTACAAAATACAACTTTCTGAAAGCTAGGTCTACGAGACCAACTACGACACGTATTTCCATTTACGAGTCATGTTATTGGCTCGTACATTGAGGTCTGAGGCTTAAGGTCATCATTAAAATGTAATTCAGAGACACAACCTATACATAGAATGATTTTGGATATGACTTAAGGTCACAAGAACCCCCTAGCACAAAGTTGAGTTGAAAACTTCATTATCGATTAAGTTTGACATAAGATTCTACTTAGGTCATATTCAATGACAATATCTCTCAGATAATAAAGAATTAGGTGGCCCATCACCTATCAAATTGAAGGTTTTTGAGTCCTATTTCCAGTGCCACCAAGTTTGCCTTTTTTTGAGCTCGGAGTAAAAAGTTAAGACAATTTTACCAGAGACTATCATATCAGAGTTTTCTAACTCTGTGAACGATGACTCCAACCGATCGGCTGCAGGTTGAACGACGACCTATCAAGTCATCGATAGAGTACTGAGAGTCAACTTTTGGGACCCAAAACCTACGGATCCAACCCGTCCGTAAGTACTATTACGGATCGTCATTTGGACCCGTAAGTGGACTTTTGAGCCTTAAAAATTCAATATCAATTCCACGAATGGGATCTACGGTCCGTAGATCAAACCACGAACCGTATATGGTCTCGCAGATCAGTTTGGCAGTTTTAAAGAGGGGTGTTTTTAGCTTTTTCACCCTTTTATAATTAAAACCCTGATGTTTTTGGGACTTATTTAAGCCCCTTATCAGTATCTAAGATACATATACTCTCTTTAACACTTAGAATTATTGAGAGCAAGATTGAAGAGGAAAAAAGCTAGGGTTTCAAGAGCTTTCATTGAGACTTTCGAATTGCGATTGTAACCTTAATCTTCCAAGTATGTAAGGCTATTCATAGCATTGGACTAAGTTCGTCCACGCGCCCTACATCTCAATTTTGTCATTAAAGAGTCAAGTTGAGTTCTAACCCTAATGCTATTGAGTTTTTGAATGAGTTATGATTTCCATCATTGAGTTCCATATTTATTTATCAAGATTGTGTTTATCCATATGAGTCTTATTCTCAAATCGTTGTTCATGCCTAGTTTCAGATAAACCCTATTTGAGTTACTACATTGCTTCCTATAATGCACTATTTTAATTGAGTAAAGAGTATTTTTTATGTTGAGTAAGAGAAAGGTTTTGAGGGAACATGAGCGTCCATGATTGCATTCATTTGAGTTTGGAAAGTCTTGAGTCATCCATTATGATGCGTTATTTTAAAAATGTGTTTTTCGAAGCTTTTGCATTACTATTCATTATGTATGATTTCCAGATTTCGAGTAAGATAAAGTATCACCATTATTCACTATGCATGATTTCAAAGTCTTAATGAGTATATAATCGAGCATAAATAATGTTTTCGAGAAAAGAGTTTGATGAGATATGAGTAAGTCTTAAAAGCATTTTTTTTAATGAGAATAAGTTAAGTTTGAGTTGAGTCTGAAAGGTTCTTAAACTTCTATTATTTTGAACATGAGTATTTTGAGTATAAATGATTGATTTAGATAGAGTCTTGAGGAGATATGAATGAGTTTATGAGTTCAAAGATACTTCAGAGCAGTCACTTCTTTTAAGAGGTTATTTTAAGTAATTACCTCAAAAAAGAGAAAGAGTATGTTTTATACATTTGATCATGAGTTATTGGGAGTAGTATTGAGCACCAACATAGAGATGAGTTTAGACAACTCAAAATCCTTATAAACTATGTATGCCAACATGGGTAAATGATTCATACTTTTTAGATGATTTCCTTATGCCTTCAGGTAGAGCTTAGTGGATCCACTTAGTTGAGGTGTTCTATACCCCGGCAAGATATAGGACAGTTCTGGCAGCGTGGGCAAGACGTTGTATCATCACGTAGCTCATAATGAAGGTTGTCGATTAGAGAAACTCCCTAATAGAGTAAAGAGTACTTTCATTGTATTTTCACATATAATTTTCTTTGAGTTCTTATAGTATACTTTGTGAAGATTTAAATGATATTATCTCTATTTATGCTTTACATTGAGTTGAGTTGAGTTGAGTAGAGTATTTCCTTCAACTCGGTCAGTTCAGTATATGCTATTATTGCATTCTTTCAGTAAGAGTTTAAATGATTTTTCCATCATGAGTTCTATTATTTCAGTTAAGTTACTGTCAGAGTTTCAATTCAGTTATTTACTATTCAGCTATATTACATACTCGTACATTCCATGTACTGATGTCATTCGACCTGCATCTTTTATGACGCAGATCACTTCATCCGCTTGTCAGCTTTTGAGTAAGGCCTCTTTGGTTCCGGAGGACTTCAGTTTTACGACTTGTTAGTAGTAGTTCTCTTGAGGAGTCGTGGGTCTTGTCCCGACACTCATCTTTATACAGTAGAGGCTTCATAGATAGAAAGTTTTGAAGAGTCTTTCAGTTTCTGAGGATTTCTTTAAAACATGTTTAATACTCGGTATATTTAGAGAGTTTTGAGAGTTAATACACTATTGATTTAGTATTTCTTTCAGTTTGATGCTTGTGTATGCTTGAGTTAGTCTTTCGCTTGTAGTCAGCCAGGATGAGGGTTCTCTTGGGGACCAGCAATGGTTCTCAAGTGCCGGCCACATCCAGGGTGTAGGCTCGGGACGTGACACCCCCTTGAGAGAAAGCCTCAATAGCTTTTTCTGAAACTGTTCTCTTTAATTCAACCAAAGTCAGATCATTATCCTTCTTTACCTTAATATCTGACACAAGAGACAATTCTGAACCATTTTGCACAATAACACCACCATTCTCTAAATCAACCAATTGAACTTCCAAACAGGCTAATCTATGCACATCACGAACTAACTCCTTTTTATCATCCTCAATATGAGCAACACTATTCATGGACAATCTACTAAGAGTATCGACAACCATATTTGCCTTATCTGAATGGTAAAGGACACTCATGTCATAATCCTTCAATAATTCAAGCCATCTCTTTAGGTGAAGATTCAAATCTTTTTAGTTTGAACACATACCGAAAACTCATATGATCGGTATAGACATCCACATGAATACCATAGAGAGAGTGTCTCCATATCTTTAAGGCAAAAATCACTGCCACCAACTCCAAATCATATGTTGGGTAATTCTTCTCATAAACCTTAAATTGTCTAGAAGCATAGGATATAACCTTACCATGTTGCATTAAAACACAACCAAGACCAATTATGGAGGCATCACAACATATGACAAAACCATTGAAACCTTTCGGTAAATTCAAAACTAAGGTTGAAGTAAGTCGAGTCTTTAACTCTTGATAACTCTTCTCACAAGCTTCAGACCACTGAAATTTCACTTTCTTCTGGGTCAAAGTAGTCAAAAGAGAAGCAATAGAAGAAAACCCCTCCAAAAAACATCCATAGTAACCTGTTAAACCCAAGAAACTCTGAATATCCAAAGGAGAGAGAGGTCTAGGCCAGTTCTTAACTACCTCGATCTTCTGAGGATCAACTTGAATACCTTATCCTCAAACAATATAATATGGCCAGGAAATCTACCAACCTCAACCAAAATTCACACTTGCTAAACTTAGCAAAGAACTACGATCCTTGAGAACTTGCAAGACAATCCTCAAATGATCGGCATGATTATCCTTACTCCGAGAAGAGATTAAAATGTCATCGATGAACATAATGAAAAACATATCCAAGTATTACTGGAACACCCAGTTCATCAAATCCATAAAAGTTGCATGAGCATTCGTTAGTCCAAAACAAATAACCAAAAATTCAAAAGTGACCATACCAAGTCCTGAAAGTTATTTTCAGAATGTCACATTCTCTCACATTAAGCTGATGATAACCCAATCGAAGGTCAATCTTGGAGAAGAAACTATCACCCTGAAGATGATCGAACAAGGCATCAATCTTTGGGATGGGATACTTATTCCTGATTGTGACCTTGTTTAATTATCGATAATCAATGCACATTCTGAGAGAACCATCTTTCTTACAAATAAAGAGAACTAGAGCACCCTATGGAGAAATGCTCGGTCTAATAAAATCCTTATCCAAAAAGTCCTTTAATTGATCTTTCAACTTCTTAAGTTCTACCATAGTCATTTTAAGGAGGAATGGAGATAGGCTGGGTATATGGAAAAAGGTCAATTCCAAAGACGATTCCCCTTTCGGGAGGAACTCTACGAAGATCATCTTGAAACACTACTAGAAACTCATTCACAACAGGAACTAACTCAAGAGTGGGGGCTTTGGAATTCGTATTTCTAACTCAAACTAGATGATAAATGCAACCCGTATAAATCATTTTTGTGGCCTTAAGGCATGAGATAAACTGACTTATAGGCGCTGAATTACAACCCTTCCACTCTATGAGAGGTTCATTTGGAAACTAAAACTTAACAAGTCTAGTTATGTAGTCAATAGAGGCATAACAAGCATGAAGTCAGTCCATACCAAAAATTACATCAAAATCAAGCATATCTAACTCTATTAGATCAACTGAGGTGATTTTCTGAAAAACTGAGACCGAGCAATTTTTGAAAACCAGTTTAGCTAAAACTGAATCACTAACAAGAGTAGAGACTAGAAGGGTTCTAATAGGATTTCGAGACTGACATCAAACTTCATAGCAACTAAGGATTCACGAAAGAAAATGTAGCTCCTAGATCTAACTGTAATACCCCGTACCTTCCAACACATATACAACTAAGTGAACTAGAAAAAAAAATTCGAACTCGAGATAGTATGTAACGCCCTGTGTTCTCCATATGCTACCTTTATTTATATGACACTTAACATAGACTCATGGTATAGGTGAGGGACCATGTTTCTTAGATGAGTAGTGTTGGTTTAAAATAGATTGAAAGGTATTGTAATGCCTTGCACGTTTCAGCATATATACTCCAACTTAACCTCGACGAAAGTATTTAAAACTCGAGATAGTAAGGTGGTATTTGAGCTTAAAGTATAAAGTGAAGTGTTAAGTTAAACCAAAAGGAATTAAGATTTAGGAAATGAAATAAAATAAGTGAGCTACTTGCTTGACTTAACTAAGCTAGTAGGTGCATCACCTACTTTAAATTATTGACCAACCTAAAAGACCAAGTAGGTGCATCGCCTACTAAGACTCTTTTGACCATATTATTGGGCCAAGTGCACTACCACCTACTTGCATTAATCTGGCCCAAATTGAGTAGAAGAATAAGGTGACAATGGACAGCCAAGGCCCAATATTGTTAAGTCCAAAAGGGCCCAAGTGAAAAGTCCAAGTAGGTGGATCACCTACTTGATAATGGCCCAAGAAGGTCGGTCAAAGCATGTCCCTTTTAAAGGAATTGATATCAGCTTTTTCCAACCATTTTAAACCTTGAAAAAAAAATTGATTTCTAGAGTTTTCTCTTCCCTCTCTTGGCTTCATACAGCAGCCCTAAAACACTTTAAGGTTCTTGAATATTATGCCCCTTTTCAAGTAAAAGCTTGAAGGAGAGTTTAAGTTCTTAAAGTACAAGTTTAGAGGATAAATTTCCAAAAACTAAGGTAAGGTTACTGCCCCATTTAAGTCTCAATATATCTATCAGATTGGGTGAGATTTCTCTACGTATTTTATTACAAATTCACAGGACAAGGAACGGAAGCCATGAGTCCAAGTTTTATTGATTATTTTAGAAAGGTTTGGGGTTGTCTATATGTGCTGAAGTTTGGAGAAGTATTGGGTGGATGATTGGGCTTATTAGTGGTGAAGGGCATGGTTTTATTCCTATGTATGGTAGTAAAACTGTTGTTTGTAAGCATGTGGCAGTTGGGTATTGAAACGCTATTTTTGAAAAGTTGTAGAGCTTTATGCCCGCTAGGTGTTCGACATAACGTCGTAGTGGTCCATTACTTGACCTATTGACCCGATTGTGACATAATCTATATATTTCGTGGATTATCATTTATAGTGTTGGCTAGCCTTAAGAAAAAGCCGTGTGAAATGTTTTAGGGCAGAAACGAAGACACACCGTTTGAATTATGGGATGTGCGGGCTTGCTGCCCGTTATGTGTCGATTTACTATTTTGGATGCTGTAAAGCCCAGGTAGTGCTGGACGACCTCATGAGAAGGTCATAAATTCTGTAAATATGGTGATAAGGGAATGTGTTAAAACAATACCCATTAGTAGAGGGGTTACGAGCTTGCTGCCCGGCTACTGTTTTGGTAAGTTGAAATGATCCAAGCCTTTTGACTAGCTACAAATATTAGCTCTGTTACTTGCCATTATTGTAGATTCACGCCTTAAAGGAAAGGCTTATTCATGGTGCTACATAGTACTAGTCGGGAGATAAGGTATGTGAGGCTATTTAATTTCATATTCTTTGGCATGAAGTTCAATATTTTGTGTACCAACAAAGTGAGCCTTCTAAGTGATACTCATGGTAAAGTATATGTTGTGATGGTGTACAATCTCCAATGTAGTTAATAACTATCCTCCTACCATTCATTGTTTCAAAATGTGACAGACTAATCCTATGTGTGTTCATTATTCTATATCAATGTGTTTATACTTCCAAGTACTAGTATGACAAAGGTACTCCAAAAAGTAAGTTTCATGAGTAATCCTCTAAGTCAAATAAGGATTCATTGGGTCAATAAGACACTACATTACACATGTTACAAGTTTTCATATGCCAAATACATAATCTGCCTATTATACATTGTATATGTCCTTACGTGGAATGTACAATTATTCTTTATGTTGGATCTGTCCATGTGCCTCGTTAGTTCACATGTTTATGCACCCTTTCATTTGACTTCATCTACAAACTTTTTAGCTATTGTATCATTTTATACGGTCTTTACCTCTCCATTTGAGGAGTTACATCTCTATTACAAATGCATGTATACCCCCATGTGAAAGGTTCAATGTGTTTTAAACGAAGCATCTTCTAAGCAGAATCAGTGCTCACTTGTTATACACCTTAATGACTCATTTGCTTCAAGTCCTTACTTGCCACACACCTTCATGGATCATCTGTATATATTCTTTGTGCCCAATGAAGTTCATGAGTCATATAAGTTCCTACGTATCACAATAAAGTTACATTTGCTTCCTATATCATTGTTTCTGCCTCAATTAATTTATCCACATGTCTACATCACTGGTATATAGTCCTAAATCTCAAAAGAGTTATGAACATCAAAAGAACAATCTCAAAGATTAAAGAGACAAGGTAAAGTGAATCTATACAATTATGGATGGCAGCTCAGGGGTTAAAATACCTAGCATGGGCCGATCCTAATTCATTTACTTAAGGGTGGCAGCTCAGGGGTGGTAATACCTAGCATGGGCCGATCCCAATCTATATTATTATGGGTGGCAGCCCAAGGGCTAAAAGCCTAGCATGGGTCGATCTCGATTTGTATATTTAAGAGGACCACATCCTAGGGGTTAAAGTGCCTAGCATGGGTAATCCTCTTCTACCACTCATCAGCTGGACATTGTGTCACATGCTACAAAGTCTATAAAGCAAAGAAGAGTAAACTAAAGCAAAGAATGTAATGTACATAATTCCACAAGTATATGCAAAGGTGAATGTAATATACGTGATTCCACGAGTATAAGCAAAGGTGGTCTCTTATCCTTATCCATACAGAATATTTGTACATTTGTACTTGATATCTGTCACGACCCAAGCCTAGGGCCTAGGTGTGACCGGCGAATGGGGAACCCGAAGGAACCCCAAACAAGCCTCATAGTGTATCATTACACATTCTTGGTCGCGGAAGCAATTAAATGACCATAAGCGATAAGCATAATCAAGGGGAAATCGGGACTAAGGGAGCAAGAAAAAAAATGATACATAAATACCATAGATGAGTCAAGCTCAAGCATAATACACAACTTGTCCAACACCACCTCTAAACATGAGTACTTAGCGGGGGCCAAGACAAACTACCGGGCTCACCCTCATAGTCAAAACATAACTAAAAAGGAAAAGTTTTATACATAACAAAAGATCATGAGCAACGTCCCCGAAATGGAGGACTCACCAATAACCACTATAGAAACTCGTACTAGCCACGCGGAGGAGGATGGTCAAGCGGTGCTCCGGTCCCTACATGGTGACATCATGTAGGCATAGAGTATGCGTTAGTACATTTGAATGTACTAAGTATATGGGATGCAATGCAATGCTACATTAGATGGACATCATAGGGAAAAAATGCGTAATCATACCCAATAGATAGCATATTAATGAAATGATATGTATAATGATGCTTACATAAAAATCATATTTAGTGGGACGTAGTACATGTGTGGCGAGTGACCATCAATATAGTATTTCCAAGGCCTACCACCCCCTTGGAGAGGCGAAAGAGGTACAAACCCCTCAATATGGTTACACGGGCCTACCACCCCCCGAGCTAGGGACCAAGGTACAAACCCCTCGATATGGTTATACGGGCCTACTACCCCCCGTGCTAGGACCAAGGTACCAACCCCTCGATACGGTTATACGGGCCTACTACCCCCCGTACTAGGCAACCAAGGTACAACCCCTCGATAGGTTATACGGGCCTACTACCCCCTCGATACTACGGGGTACTATGGTCGACTCACAACACTTATTTAGAGAAAATCATATACATGTGTCCATTTCATCATCATTTCAGTAATTACATAACCATCCGTCTCATAGGACGTACCTTGGACCTTCCCTTTCCTAAGAATTCTATAATGGGCATTTTATCAAACCAAGGTGGGCAATTGTTCATGAAATGAAATCATGTATTTCAAGAATACTAATTCCAACCAATTCCAAAATCCATATAAATCAGCCCACCAACAACATACATATATATATCAACCTTCATAATTTGATCATGGAAGCATGTAAACCATAAACATCACATAAAAATTCCATTTCATGATAATATGCAAAAAGGACCATAATAGGGTGTGTAGTAGTAATTCCGTAATTCAAGAGTTCATAATTGATCATGAGGACCCATAAACTTGAAGTAGAAATAGAGGATAAATGGTTGGACTTGTGGAAAGGAAGGTTTCCACAATCAAACCCACATACCTCAACTTTGGAGAATCCTTGATGAAGATTGGAATGGAGAATCGAAGCTTGAGATTGAGTCTTGAATCCGGAATTAGAGCTTGAGATGTTTGAATTTGGTTGAAGATCTTGGTGGAATTTTTGGAGAGGGCTTAGAGAGTGTTTTTGGAGTTAAGAAAATGACTAAGTATGGGACATATCCCCTTTTTATAAAAAAACACCTCCAACCCGCCTAGAAAATAGCTCACTGGAATTGGAAATTCTGCACAGACAGGTTTTACGAAAATGGTCATAACTCCCTCATCCGAACGCGGAATAAGGTGAAACCAAGTGCGTTGGAAAGCTAACTCAAAGAGCTTTAATTTGATAGGTTTCAGCCCTTCCAGTTCCTTGTGTGCTAAGAGATATGCCCCTTTAAAGTTGACCCTCCAAATCGCAATTTTTGCGATTTTCGAATTTTGATACGGTTGCTCTAAAATTCGGGTTAGACCCATTTCCCACTCAATTTGACCCCACAAATAAGAATATGAAGTCGAATTTCCGAAATCATGCACAGATTTTGAGATATATGGAAATTACAATTATAGGTGTTTCCGAAGCACATTTTCGGGCATTTGGGTCGTTTCAATATCACTTGAGCTCTTGTTTTACATATGGATACTTTATGCCTTACATATTCAGTACATTATTTCGTACTGACGTCCCTCATGGAGATGTTGTGTTTCATGCCGCAGGTACAGGTACTCAAGCTAATAGAATTTGTCCAATATAAGCACAGGATACTCAACGGCCTTTGGTGAGCTCTATGTTGATTCGGGCTTGCCAAATCTCTAACATATTTTTTATGCTTTAGTATAGTTAAGGGTATGATAGGTCCTGTCCCGACCTAAGCTAAGTGTCTATCTTTTAGAGGCTTTGTAGACGAAATGTCAAAGTAAAGCATGGTTATGTCTTGTTTTATAGTTATCATAGTTGCATGTACGATAAGCACAAGTCATAAGTTGGTTCTCTCAGGCCTTTAGGGCATCGGGTGCCTGACCATCTCAATGGGACTTTGGGCGTGACACTAACAAAGCATAAACATCAAACTGAAAGACTCGTAACATACCAGTAACCACATCAGGGAAAACCTCCTAACCATGTCGTGTATGAAGAGTATAAAACATGTTCTGACGTTGTCTACCACCAGAACTAGATGAAGTACCTGCTGAGTCGGGTGACCTGAAGAAGAGTTAGTTTAATTCTTCCAATGACTATCTCCACCCTTATTAGCAACTGAAGGGCATTCTCTCAACCTATGACCAGTTTTACCACAACTAAAATATCCACTTGTATCGGCCATGCATCCCGGATGGCTCTTCCCACACTTATGACATACAGGGAAGGAATGTCCACTAAAAGCATTACCTTGGGGCTTAGGGTTAGGCTCCCTATATTTGTTGAACTTCTGCACTAGATCACTAGTAGAAGATGAAGTCGGGCCTGAATACCTCTGTCTAAACTGAGAACGACCACCACCACCACCAAATCTCTGATGTGAGTAGTCACCAATATCGCTCTGGGCCCTCTTAGTCTCTCTAGCACTCTCTTTGAGTTTCTCTTCCTTAATCTGCTGAGAATGAGTCATCAACCTCAAAATGTCCATCTCCTTGATCAACATGGTGGTTCTACACTCTTTCACCACTATTTTTTAGACACTGAAAATAAACTTGCTCATTCGAGCTCTAGAATCGACCCGCATCAATAGCCCTTTCGCCCTTCCATTGCTTGAACCATATTTGAGCAACACATTTCAATTGGTAAGCAGCCAAGTCTGCACTTTCAACTAGTGTAACACCATAATGTCGATAATCTTTTGTATCCCTTCAACAAACTCTTGTGGATCCTTGTCCACCTTTGAACCATAAAATTCTAGAGGATTCATCCGAGTGAAGTCTAGAACTCTAGTCGCCGCCATACCCATATTTGGGTTCACAGGGGCTGCAACCTCATAGTTGATTTGAGCAATCATTGCTTGAGCCAATACTTGAAAGGCAGGCCTAAATCATGCATGTGTGACCTGTTCGGCCAAGGGATCAGTCGGAGCTTGTGGTGCTTCAGGTTCCACATTCAAGTTTATTCTTACGGGAGCTCTTCTTGGAGACATAGTTCTGAAAACACTTAGAACATGAGTTAAAAAGAAACCTTTATAAAGTTCAACTCTATCGCACGACTTAAGAGTTATGAAAGAAGTGAAGTTTCTTAAACGTCTCGGAGCTTCTTATTCATAAATATGGCGTGTTTCACACCTATGAACAAGATTTTACTTAACGCGGCTTGTTAGACACCCTAAGACACTTGAACATGATGCTCTGATACCAAGTTTGTCACGATCCAAGACTACCCGCTAGACATGACATGGTACCTAGAATTCCGAGAGACTTTAAGCTAATCATATGATATAGCATGACACTTAGATAACATACATAACTAAAATAACATGAAAAAATAGAATAAAGTCTCAAATGACAATCTCAACATAATATGGAAAAATTGAGTACTAGACACATATGTGGAAATATTAGTGTTTGACATAAGCCTCTACTACATAAGTGAGTGACTAGGATAAGTCATGGCTCACTTGAACAATCTGAAACTGAAATAGAAAGTCTGAAATGAACATAAGGAAAAGTATAAGTGTGCACTGTCCCCGAACCATGAGGACTCACCAATACTGAGTAAAGCTAATCAGAATCATGTACTAACCGCGAGCGGATGGATGTGCGTCCAAACCTATATTATAAGATAATATAGGCACAAGAATGTATGCGGTCAGTACTCAAAATGTACTGAATATGGAAAATGCATAAACATGACATAATAACATGACGAGTCTGAAAACATGATAATGTGATGACCAAGTAAACATAACATAAAGCTGATCATATGATTCCATAAAGGCTTAAATCATCGACGGCCACTTAAAGTTGTCCACATAATTCACTTGAACACCTCAACTAAGGCTTGTACCTATTGAACATCTCTACCACTTCGAATTGATACCTCTTCGATATTTTTTTGACAATCAGACAAAAATTTAAAGTGTGTGAGATACACTCGCGATGACATGGCACAATGACAAATTAAATATGTCATTTGGGTTCAAAAAATTATTTTAAAATATATTATAAGAAAATATTTTAGAGTAAAAAAATAATAGAAAAACAAAAATTAACCCACACAACCCACCCACCCAAAACATTCCCGGTAGGAACCAGTCCGCTGATCGGCCACCACAGTCCATCCACCACATGGTGATCGTGAGTGACGAGGATCTTCACTCTATATTTTTGTCATCAACACCATAGTTGCTACCTACTCTCTCCCTTCTATTCTTATTTGGTGATTTCCATCAATACAATAGTTGTCATTTCTCTAATTTCACTGTCTTCCTCAAACATCAATTAAGATTTGTTGATATTTTTTGTATTTTGGGTTCTTTAGAGTTTGATTTTTTTAATAATTTCAAAGAAAATAATTTTAGATTTGTAGTAGTCTTGCCAGAAAAAATGGAGGTTCATTGGATTTTTTTGACCCAATTTGATTTTTATTTTTTTGATTAAATTTCCTCCTATAGATTTAACTCTTTTGAATTTTTCTACATTTATAAGATTAGAATTTTTCATATTTGTATCAATCAACTCTCCTGAATTTTTCTATTTTGGCTGTCATTTGTTTAATGAGAATGTTTCTGATTAAGATAACGACGACGATATTGGTGATGGCGGAATGATAGTAGAAAGGAAAAATGAACAAGAATATAGAAAGGGGTGTGGCAGGGGATGGTGGAAAAAGGATTTAGCTGGTGATATGCACAGGATTAAAGTGGTTTGGGATTGGGGAAGAAGACATTGTTGGGTTTTTTTTTTTATGTTCAAATTTTTGCTTGACTTTTGAAATGTTGACATGCATATCATTTTGTGATTGGCTTGTAAGTAAAATTTCTTTGTCACATGCTTCTCGGGGGTGTATTACACCTATGATGCCAAGTCATCAAAAAGTATTTAATAGGTACATAATTTGAACAAGAGAAGTGCTCAATAGGTACACATCTTAATTGAGGTGTCTAAGTGAAATATGCGGAAAACATTAAGTGGTCATGGATGACTTAAGTCTTTCATAAAACATAGTACGAGGTCATGCATTCTTCTTTAAATCATAATCATATTCACAATATATGTGGGAGATACCATTAACCGACATAAATCATGTGAGATATAACATGGAGTTCGATGTACTACTCTCACACCGAAAAGAGAGTGTCCTACTTGCCAAGGTAAGGATCATAATCATGAGCTTAGGTGGATCCACTAGCTAGAGTCAATTAAGACGAAGTCCTACGAGGGCACGTAGTTCTGAGACTTGGGTAATCGCCACTAGTCCAACTCGATGCTAAGTAAACTCCCAAAGGAAAACATGCATAATCATAATCATAATCTTTGAAACAGTAAGAATCTAGTAATACTGAATCATTCATAAAATCTTATAACCACCATAAGAATAGCTCCTTAAAATCATGATTTCATGACATAGTCTTAAGAGACACGTTAATCGAAATCATCTAAATCATGATAGTCTTTCATAATAAAAGGTACTTCAATCGGAAGCATCCTATTTTCATTAAACTTGTTGATACTTTATTCGAAAGCATCCTTGATTCATAAGACACTTTAATTGTTTACTACTTTTATGTTTAACCAAATGACTGCTAAAACAATTAGTTATCTAAGAAAATTAAAAAGAATCAATTCACCACCACCTCTCTTGCGCTTTCAGCTTCTACCCCGCCTCCTATAGTGCTTGTGTAGATCATAAACAAATATTTTCGAAAACATATTCTCTATTTACATACCAAATATAAGAAAATGAATTTAAAAAACAATTATTTTTTTAGAAAAATATTTTCGTTTGTACCAAAAGTGTCAAAAAAATACTCACTCCATTTCATATTAGTTGTCATAAATAAAAAGGATAGTTGTACTGATTTAATTATTTTTTAAAAAAACTTTACAAACTTGTTTAAACTTTAAAAATGAATTAAATGTAAGAGAAATGAGAAAAAAAACAATTAATTCTATCTTAATTTTATAAATTAACAAGTAATTTAAGACAACGTGAACAACTAATATAGGATCGAGGAAATAACTAATCAAGTTGGGGGGTTTTGAAATGTTGACTTTCAAACTTAGGTCTTTTGATTCTTTCTCAAACATGCCTTTTGGCAAATGTGACATAACAAACGACACCGTTTAACAAACTAAATTTGAAGTGACACTTCTCCTTGGTCAACAGAGATATTTCCACTCTAACCCAGTTTTTGGTGCCCATTTGGAGATTTAAACAAACAATATATATTTATGAGGTCTCTTCTTGCCAAATAAAGAAATACATCTTGTAAAAAATTTATTATTATTTTAAAGCATATATGTTTGGTTGTTCCTTTTTTCATACAAATTGAGGAGTTGACAAACCTTTGTTTGGATGAATCCAAGGTAACTGAGTGACTCTTCTGTCTTTGTGTCTTCAGATATATCATGTATGTATGTAATTTCATAATGGGTCAATTTTATTTTTCTTTTATTCCTTAAAGATTCTTACTTTCTTGTCTTTTACTTGAATTCTTGATTGATAAATGAGAAGACCCTTGTTGTTGTTTTTCTATCATTGGGTGTGAAAACTATGCAAGAAAGCTTGTATCTTTTTTTTCCCACTAATGATTCAACTTCACCCTTTTGCTTCTTTCTTGGTCTAGCTGTATCTTTGAGATGATTGATGTATTATATCAGTTGCAAGAAAAAAAAACAGATTTTGAGAAGGAAAATTAACTGCCACTGTGTTATTTTCTGTCTATTATATTACTGGTTTGTGTTGCATCATATTCAGCTGAGGGGAAAAAAAGGGTAGTACTATTTTACTTGTTTGAATGACAAAGAAACTTTTTAGTAAGTTTTTAGTTTGAGTTTAATTTGTGAAGCAGGAAATAAGGCAACAGACATTTTTTAGCTTCCTTTTCCTTTAACTTGGTTGAGTAAGTTGGCTATTAGAGTTTGGGCATATCTTTGCTGCATCGCTTTCGTGCTAATAAATGGTCTCTTTCAGATGGAGAAATTAGATAGTGCTAATCTTTATAAGGTCAATAGAATGAAATTGTACATATATTGGGGCTAAGCAACCATTTCCTGATTCGAAGTTTAGTATGGACCTTCTTTAATTGTTTTGGCTGATGTTTATGAACGTTATTGGCTGAAATAGTGCACACTGGGTTCTGTTTAATAAATCTCAGTAACCAAGGAAGTTAATCTTAGTTCCCTTCATGTTAAATCTGACTGAGTTTGATTTTAAGTTGCATTATGATATTTATGCGCTAGATCTGCGGAATATTTTATGCTTCGTGTATGATGATTTCTTATGGTGGATGTCTAAGTTGCAGCTCTCTCTGCCACTTTATTGAAGCTTATAGCTGTAATCATTTCTTTTTAATTGAAGAAGTTTACCCGTGGCTGCCTCTCTGGATGCTCCTGATCCAGTTTTGGAAAGGGTTCTTATAGAGGACACTAATAATAGTAGCCAAGGCGGGGAGAGGAACTTCTTAGCTCATCAACCAATTTTGCTGGATCAGGTCTCCAAATCTTTCAGAGGAGAAGTAGTGAACAGGTACACTCAACTAATGCCATTGTTATCTTCCCTTGTTTACATTTCGACTGTCTTTGATCCTCATCCTTAAAATTTAAAAGGGTTTATTTCTTGCTGGTGGAGCTTGTTAATGATCCTTGGTGATAAGTTAAAAATAAATAAATTAATTACAATTTCAAAAATACCAAGTGCTAATACATTTCATTTCAATTTGGTAGTAATTTAACATATAAGATAGCTGCTACTTTCTCTAGGTCTCTTGGAGTTTCAACTGATTTTACAACATACCTGCTACATGAAGATCTATATTTACTATATGTCGATATACATAGGTGTCAAATTATGGGAACTATAGTCCTTCTACCTTGTGCCTCACCTTGCAAAGATCGTGCATCTTTTCCTTCTTCCTTGCAGTGGTGGCTGCAAACATTGTTTTCTACTTTGGATACAAGTCTTCATTTTGCATTATGTTCTTGAAATGCTGGATGTATAATTGGAGCTTTCACTAATATGTTTCCTAGTAACTTCATGTGTATAAATTGCCTAAGGAACTGCATGTCTTAATGTTTGCATTCGGTGCTCTTAGTCTGTTTGTCTTCAATCAATGCTTGGAATTTCAAATGAGTGGAAGCATAATTAAGTAATTAAATGTGGTTCTCTCTAACAACTTAAGTTTTAAGATGAGATGGTCACACAGACTACAATATGGTATCAGAGTAGACAAGAGATCCTAGATTCGAGTATCCCCGTCACCCATTATTATCAAAAACAATTTCCAGGAACTTGGACCATGAAAAGGGACTGCAGATGAGAGGCGTTTTGAATCATAATTAAGTAATTAAATGTGTGTTCTCTCTAACAGCTTAGGCTTTTAGATGAGATGTTCATATATTAAAAAAAAATGTAATTGTTTATTCTGTGTTTCTACAGAATGTTGCATTGCAGTGTGTTCTTTTGTGGTTCTAACTTAACTTTTGAATATATGTGTACTTGTATTGTTGCTTTGTTAAAGCCTTTTTGGTCAGTAACTGAATGCTGAGAGATATAGAATAATATTTTGCTGGGATTCAAGTGGAAATAAGAGTTCAAGTATCTTCCTTTGCTCTCTTTTTTCTTTTGGTGGAAAGAGGATAGTAGGGAAAAACATTTTCATGCTGTTTTTAGCTCTCGTCGAATCTGCAGATTCTAAGTGGTCCATTCTATGTGCTTAAGTATATGTTGTGTCTCTGAATTACAGTTTAATGATGGCTAGGTTTTCTCCTTAACTTGAGTTTCCTTTTTGCAGTACTAGGGGCTCTATTAGGCAGTTGCCATTGGTTTTATCTGTCTGTTGTTTGTTTTTCATGGTCATATCACTAGCTTTTGACTAAACATGTTTCTAGCTGATCATCTAAAATTAATGGGCATGCCAATGAGAAGAAAATTTAAAAGTTACTGTATTGATGTTATTCGTTTTTGATTGCCTTCAGATCTTTTTCCATGAAGGCTGCAAATAGAAACGATGAAGATTTGGAAAATGGGATGTTGGAGAAAGATACAGAGAAGTCAGTACGCAGCAATAAAGTGGTTACAATACACAACGAGGCCTTGCTATCTGGAGTTGCTTATTGTATTTCTTCCTGTAGCATGATATTAGTGAACAAGTATGTACTTTCCAGCTATGACTTTAATGCGGGGATATCATTGATGGTCTATCAGGTACTTCCTAGTCTTTGTTATACTTTGAGCTTATCAAGGTATAGAGGTAGGGTAATGACAAATAATTGTTGACCCTTTATTCAGAATTTTGTCTCAGTGGTGGTGGTTTCTTCCTTGAGAGTTTTTGGGATAATTTCTACGGAACCACTTACTTGGAGGCTAGTCAGAGTCTGGTTGCCTGTTAATGTTATATTTGTTGGGATGCTTATAACAAGTATGTTCAGGTAAAAGATACTCCCTCTTTATGTTTGTCGTACCATGAATTTCATTATTTGAATGTGCCTATTGTTTTATTTACTGCTGGTTGCAGAAGTCATGCATTGCACCTATTATTGTTGGATGCACAGTTCTCTGAGATCAGTTTTTCGGTGTGATCGAGTTCAGCTGGGCCTTTATACAAGATTATATTTATTGGGAGTAACAGATTTCTGGTTCAAACCTTCATGCAAGTGTTAGTTTTACTACTTCAAATTTTAAGGCCACGCTAGGTGTTCAAATGGTTTCTTTATTTGCGGGGCGGTTCTTGATCCAAAATAGATGGAAATGTTTGTCTAATTTGATGAAATAGAAACAAAATGGAAATGTAAATTCTCTGGAACAAGCTCTAGAATTAGAGGCATATATCTTTAGGGTTAATCTGTCTCATTTTTACTTGTTGACCTTGTCTTTTGTTGAGTAAGAAATTCCGAATATAGATTTCTTTCACTAAATGCTGTTAGGTCCACCTTTTTGGGAATATTTTAAGAAAATATCTTTCAGTAAAAGAAGTCATCCTTATCAAACTAGTACTTGATTTGTTTAGAAGATTTTTTTAACTCAGTTTAGTGTTCCCTTCTTTTCCAAGATAACAAACAATAGAAGAGACTATATTTTTGGGCCACTTAGAGGAATCCGCCTGGATTGATTAATTAAAAGTTGATAGGCTCATCATCATCACATGCTTCTTGGTACTCAACTGGTAGTCAATAACCTTTACAATAAAATGTTTCCTTTTACTTTTACCTTGGCCTTTCACACGTCAATATGGAGCAACTCTTTGGCTCCACCCTTCTGAGTTTACTTTAGATGAAACAAAAGATGCTTATGATGTAGGTCATGAGTCATGAACACTTAGAATTTGATTGCACTACATGTCCAAAGCAGAAAAGGGTACAAAAACATTTTTAAAAAATTAAAAAGGAAGGCATTTTAGTTCAAGTACAGCTATTTATGTTCTTTCTGCTTTACAATTTTCATAGCCAATTTCAGTACTCTGGCATTTTATATCCATATTATACTGCAGATTAAAGAATTTTTTAAAATAAAATTTGTTTTAGTGTTTGCTAGTTAATGCTGTGATTCTATGACTTGGATGAATTATTTATAATTGTCTAATTTCCTGCAGTCTAAAGTACATCAACGTTGCTATGGTCACTGTCCTGAAGAATGTCACTAATGTGATAACTGCTGTTGGTGAGATGTATTTATTCAACAAAACCCACGATAACAGAGTTTGGACAGCTCTTTTTCTGATGGTATGATAGAAGTTTACAAAGAATTTTGCTTCGATGTTTTCTCTTAGTAATATCTATATGTTCAGCAATTAGAAAAAAATAGTGTCAGTTCTGCTCTTTCCATTTGCACTTGATAGCACGACAGCTACTATCCTAGTATGTTTTTTGTGTGTAAGAGTGAGCAAGATAGCATGCATCAAACTGTCTGCGGTTGATAAATGACAGTTATTACTCTAGGTTTTACGTTTTCTTCTTTTCACTTGGACATAATACTGTGCTGTTATTTCATTTTTGTTTTTCTTCTGCAATTCTAATGCACAACAATCTAAAGATAACTAGTACGACAAGGTCGGAACTGTCTACTTATCTTTTTTCCAAATCTGCATCATATCCATTACTGATTTGTGTGTTAAGCCGAAAGCGCAGCATAAAGTTCAAGTGAAGTATGTAAATACGAAGTGTTACTGGCCAACCAAATGCTGCTCTATATTGCTTTTGATATTGTTGCAGTGATTCTAGCCTCTTTCATCCCTGTGGTTGTATAAAGTAATTTGTTAATGATGTCTCGTTGCTATATATTCCAGAATTTGCATTAGCATTCATTTTTACCTTTCGTGTCACAATAAGAGTTCATAGCGCGTAGACACTACTCACAGTATTTGCTAGTAACGTAGTCCTCAGTCAAAGGCATAGTGAGTTTCATGCGGCGACCAAGTGGTATAAGCTGTGCTGAGAGCAAATGCAACTTATGATAATGAATAGTGTGACATCTTCATTTTCGAGCATCACTTCTTATACCAGTGGTACTTTCTGGTAATTAGTGATATGAGTAGTTTTTTCATACAGCACAAAAGTATTTGGAAGTTGGTTTTCAACCCTAAATTCATCAAGACTTGCATCATTTGACTAGAGATGCATGTACTAGAACTAAATTTGAAATATGATGCATTTATGAGATGACAGTTGTAGAGATGTTAAAAATTAAGTTGTGTTTTGCAGATTATTTCAGCAGTTACAGGAGGGATTACTGATCTTTCTTTTCATGCCATTGGTTATACATGGCAGATCATTAATTGTTTCTTGACAGCATCGTATTCTGTAAGTAAATCTTTGTCTCTTTGTGTTTCCTTTACAGGGTGCTATGTTATCTGGCACCTGTTCCTTCTGGGAACATAAACTTCGTGATTTTCGTTATAGTTGTCAGACATCTGAACTTTAGATTGGTGATATAGCTTAATCATACAACAACAGCAACAACATACCCAGTGTAATCCCACAAGTGGATTCTAGAAAGGATAGTGTGTACAAAGCTTACCCCATTGTCGAAGGTACAGAGGTTGTTTCCGATAGACCCTCGGCTTGGATACTACTCAAAGCAAAGGATGAAAATGAATAAATTACTTAAACATCTGTCAAAGATGATGACTTTTGTCAGCAGTAATACAGGCGTCAAAATATTCTAATAGACTTGGACATAAGTCATAACGGTCCCAGAGTTCATATATACAGTTTCTGTGTGTCTACCATAACATTGACCCAGATCATCAAGAATTAGAGCTTGTTTTCCAACTATTTCATTCTTGAGTCAAAAAGTTCGAACCTAATTCATAAAATGCCTCACCCATAGCATTGGTCCAGTTAAGCGGCTACTGGAAATATAATATGAGAGACTTTTCTCGTGTTAATAGCTTAAAAGAATTCATCCCAATGTGGTGTTGAAGAGATCTGATAGGAACATATCAGCTTCCAAACTTTTAACTGCTGAAAGTGTATTATGCAGTTAACCAAATTACCGTATACCTCATTTTTACCATCTCAACAACAACAACAAAAAACTATCATATAAGTCTTTATGTGTTCTCAATGTGAAACTAAATGACAATTAGTCATCTGCTTACAGCTAATCTGCTCTTCGAATCATATCTTAGAATAGGTTGGAACTATCTAAACAGGCTTGATCTTGTAATGTCAATAATGGCTTACACGTATCCAACTTTTCAAAACAGTTAACTTTGCTAACTGGAATGAGCAGGTCCAGCCTTATAAGAAGAAAAAAAGAATGAAGAGATAAAAATTAATGATCCGAGTCTGGTCTTAGAGACTGGTGCTTTTACAGTTTACGTGAAACAAGCTAGTGCTTTATTTCATATGGTCTGAATGATTAATTCATAATCTTGTACTGGAAGATCTAACATTGACAGTTAGCACAAACTGCTCAAGTTGCAAACCTAAGTTTCTTATTTGGACAATTCTGAAGTCTTAGACATCTGCTGAAAGATTTTAGTTAGGATCGTTTAGTACAGTTCTGTTCCCGTGTCTGTGAGAATCAACCTCAAAGCTCCTTAATGGTTGTCTTCTATAATATCATAATTGAGAACTGATTATTATTCTATTCAAGGAAGGTGCGGAAGTCATTCTGTGATACACCCATGGAAATGAAGCCCATTTGAACTTGTACACTAAAGAGCCTAAGCTTGAGCTCAGTTTGCTAATGTTCAAATGCATTATTAACTTATCTCCATTAGATATACGTAATTATGTAAAATACGTTTGTGATACTATATATTCACTATTCAAAATACAATTTTCTTGATATTTATGTGTAAATATTACTAATTATTCATAGAAAAGATTTAATGTTAAGGGGTCGTTTGGTAGGTGGATAGAGTTATGCAGGTATTAATGATGTGGGTATTAGTTATGCGGGTATTAATAATGTGGGTATTAGACTATTAGTTATGCGGGTATTAGTAATGTGAGTATTAGTTATGCGGGTATTAATAATGTGGGTATTAGTTATGTAGATATTACATTACATTAGTGAGCTAATTCTTATTTTTTATTTCCAAAAATGTTTAGTAAGCTAATAATTATTATACCTATTAAAATAAACAACTATCTAAATTAAAATTAAATAAATACCAATAGCTAAAAATAATAAAGTAAATAACAAATAACTAGCAATTAAGTAATTTGTATTGAATAGGATTATGCAATTAAGTAATTTAAATTAAAGTAAATAACAAATAACTAAAAATAAATTAATACATGTATTGACAGTGGATTGTAAAGAAATTAATTAAATTAACAAGAAAATAATTAACAACCACTGCCTTACCACCAAAGAAAATAATTAACAAGAAATTAAGAAAAGAAATTAAGGGGTCATTTAGTACAAACATTGATAACGCAGAGATTAGTAACGCAGGGATTAGTAATGCAGGGATTAGTAGTGCAGGGATTATTTTTTGTCAAGTGTTTGGTTCATTGCTTCCTACTTAATCTTGTGTTTAATTTAAAACTCTACAAAAAATGTCTTTCCTATTATACCCTTGTGTTATTATGAGATTGTTTATTTCATGAAATGGGGGCAAGGTAGATAACCGCTGCACAATATTATTTTTTTGTAGGATTTTCTATTCCATTTAACTAGTTAAGTTATATATATATATATAAATTCTTATTAATTTTAAGGTGTGATGTACCACTAAGGAGATCCTTGATGGCACGGTGTATTTCTAATTTTTTGTTGGTCAAATATATCTTAAATTTAACATAGATTTAAGACTACTTAAATTGTTCAATACCTAAAGCTTATTTAAAAAAAAACAAATCGTTCAAGTGGTTAATCGACAAACTACATTGAATAAAAAAATTTCAAAAAATAATGGAGAAAAAAATATTAGTGAAATCATTAAATTACACTAAACAGATTTGGAGAATTAAAAAGAACATTTATAACCATTCCAATATAAATAAAAAGGAAATCAAATTACAAAAGAAATTTAGGAAAAGGAATAAGGGGATAGTTTAGTCATTTTGGGGTCTTATCTAAGGTTTGAACCCTTGGATTAGTTATCCCTCCATTTTCTAGGGATAAAATAAGACCACATATGGTGTATAAGCAATCCATGGATTAAATTAAATAAAGTAACCAAACAATGTATTAGATGGACTAAACTTTAATCCATGGACTATTCTATTTAATACAGCCTACCAAACAAGTCCTAAAAGTAGATAAGCAATTAACAACATAAAAAATCCAAAGGAAAAATTAAGCATTGCTTCTTTTACATGTATTAATTATTTGATTTTTTGTAAATTAATATAAATTTAAAAAGTAAATTGATAGGGCTAAATGTATAATTTACAATTTTAATACATGTATAACTAATACCCACATAACTTATTCCGCATAAATTATAAATAGATTTCCTCATAAGTTATGTAAGTATTAATTATGTAGAATTACAAAAAACGCAACCAAACACCGTATAAAATTAATTCATGAATAATTTTTATACATTAGTTGGAAACCTACCAACCAAACATTGTATAAAGTTAATACATGAATAACTTTTATACAATATTTGGTAACTTACCAACCAAACGTTGTATAAAATTAATACATGAATAACTTTTGTCCCATTTGCAAACCAAACATGGTATAAAATTTATACATGAATAACAAAGTTATTATATATTAGGTGTAGCTTAAACCAGCTACCAAACGACCCTAACAGTCTAGGTAAATATATTTAAAGTTCCCAGCTTAATCCTTAAAATGCATTTATTTGAAAATATACATTTCTCTAATGAATATATAGTTTGAGCTCGAATCAAAACTCGAGCTTGAGCTTTGCTGAGTTCAAGCCTAGTTAGATTGTGTACTTGTCCCTTATTCCAGTGAGATAGAACTCAGCTATTCAATGTTTTAGTCAAGCTCAAAACATCTAGGACTTGACTTGGCTTGATTTCTTTATAACACCTCCAATTCCTTTTGTCATTAGTAATGGGAACAAGCAGCAGAGTTTCCGTATTGAGCTTCATGTCCTGTTTGTTTTTCTCGAGGTTACATTTAATTTGATGTTCTAATTAGTCACTTGAAAATTACTTCTTTTTGGTACATCTTCAATATGTTGACCTGATTTCCCATGCTAATGCTTAATTTTTGATTTTTTATTTTTTGATCTTCTGGTGCAGTTGACTCTTCGCAGGATCATGGACACTGCCAAGCAAGTGACTAAATCTGGGAACCTGGATGAGTTCTCCATGGTCCTGTTAAATAACACTCTTTCACTGCCTTTGGGAATTTTGCTTATATTATTATTCAACGAGGTGGACTATCTTTCTAGAACGTGAGTTTCAGTTTCTTAAAGTAGCAATTGTTTTCCTCAATTTTTATTTATCTCGTCCGTAAGTGGTGACCTTACTCTGAGGCATACACATCACATTGCCTCGTGACTGTTGTTAAAAGTAATTGGTAACTGTTGGTGGATCAATGTCTAGTTGAAACCCAATGCTAGCCTGAATTTCTTAATCTAACTTTATAAATGCATTCTATAATGGTTGTTGTAGAAGTTGATTTTAGGCAACTATACCAGTACACATATAATTGATAACAATTGCTAACTTTGTCAAATTTGAAGAGGAAGAAGAGAAAGGAAGGAGATTTTCATATTTTGTCAAGTCTCTTGGAGCCATTTTTAAACTTGAGTCCTATTTGTAGACAACAATAGCCCTTCAGACTCAAAATGTAATAAAATATAACTAACCTAATAGTAGATTTTTGAAGGGGAGCCTTGGAGCAACAGTAAAGTTGTCTCCGTATGACCTATAGGTTATTGGTTCGAGTCGTGGAAGTAATCACTAATGCTTGCATTAGGATAGATTGTCTACATCACACCCTTAGGGTCTCCGGACGGATGCTTCACCGCGATGCCTTTTTTTGCCAACTTAATAGCCAATTTCTCTGCTTCTCTTTACTTGTTAAGTTGTTCCCTAAAAATAATCCAGCTGGGCATAAGCCATCTTCCTACCCATATGTAAGCAGTGTTAGTTTGGCAATTACTAATTCCTTTGTGCTTCTCTTTTTGAAGATTGTACTTTTCAAAAGAATTGCTCCCTTATTTGCCTTGCAACTTTTGTTCGTTGTGCTTGCCTTACAACTTTTGTTCTTTGTGCTCTGCTCAACGATTTTCTGGAGACAGTTAAAATGCATATTCTTAGAGTAAGTATCTCACCTTAACCGCTACGCCCAATTCCTGGTTACTGTTCGGTCAATCTAGTTTATAAGACTTGAGAGAGAAATGCATCCTGATTACTTTAGTTGGCTTTAGAAGATCCTTCAAACTTGTTCAATTTAGTTGATAGATACTTCTTAAGTTCTGAAGTTTTCGAGTACTATCGCCGTGCCCTCAATATTCAGTTGCAATTGGTTGCTGTTTTATCACAAGTGAATTCTGTTTCATTGCACATTGAAGATTTTGCTACATGTATCTTTATCTGCAGACCACTGTTACAATTGCCAACATTCTGGTTAGTGACAACCTTTAGTGGATTTTTGGGCTTAGCAATAAGCTTCACATCCATGTGGTTTCTTCATCAAACAAGTGCCACTACTTATAGGTATGGTTCTTTTCATGTGAGTTCATTATTTCATTTTTCTTTGAGTACTTTGAAGTAAATGTTTCCCTCTTCGATTTTTCTTTGATTTTTGGATTCTGCAGTCTTGTCGGATCACTAAATAAGATACCTCTCTCTGTTGCTGGTATTTTCCTTTTCCATGTTTCAACAAGTCTGGAGAACTCTGCCAGTATATTATTTGGTGAGGACTTACTCTTTCTCTTTACCTTAGTACCTTTCTTAATCAAAGATTATGCCTGTCTCAAGTAGGTTGGAGTTGGCTATATGAATCTTCACTGTCCATGTCACTTCATTTAAGCTGTAATCCCCCCTCGTTTTTCCAGGCTTGGGAGTTGAGAAAAAACTGTGTTGCATTTTGCAGGGCTCTTGGCTGGAGTATTTTTCGCCCGAGCAAAGATGCAGGATAAATCTCAAACTAGATCCTGAATGTCAAAACTAACACCCTTTCCTTTGTAAATTATGTCTTGTCTTGAATTGTAGAGCTTGTTGTATACTAAAAACTATGACATGATCAATCAATTCAAGAGATAGATCAAGATTTTTCATTCATCAAGGACCTCTCTATTTTGATTTTAACCTCTTTAACTGTGGGTGCTGCTTTTTGTATTTTACCTATTTCAATTAATCATATGATAAGTAGCCTGCCTTGTATTGCTAACCACATTATCATTCTATGCCTTGGCTGGGACAAGTGAAAGTTGAAATTTTATCCTGGGCTGGCATGCAAGTGTAACCAGGTGAGGTGAGACAAGTGCTAGAAAGGATCAAGCGGAAGCATTGGAGGCAATTCTATAAAGGAGTAGTTGCAGCAATTTGGAGTGCCATAGTTTACCACACTTGGAGGGCAAGGAAGTGGAAGTTGTATAGAGACACAACTGTGAATAATGAGATAGTAATTGCACAGATAAAAACAGAAGCTCAAAGAAGTTATAGGTTGATTCAACATTTTTTTATGTAACTAGTTCTCTTGTCCAGTTGGAGGCTTAAATGACATAGAACCTTCCCGAGAAGGTGGCTATGGATTTTAGGTGCTCTATAGGTGTACTGGCCTTTGTTTGTTAATGGTATTTACAGATTACCAACAAAAAAAAAAAGAATGTGTAACCTCTGAAACCAAAATATGACTCATCACTCAAGTTTTTAAATAGATTTACTCTGATTACTTCAACTATTTAGATAATTAGGGAGTATAATTTTTGGCTGTTTGACATGAAAATCGACATATGAGAACCAATTCTTAGAACTAAGAACAAAACAGTCTAAAATAAAACCTATTATTTCAATCAATTATTTATTAACTACTAAAAAACGGTTTGATAATCAAAAAAATTATATTAATCATCCAAACCAAGTCAGTCCTAAACTTTTGGGTTGCCTTTGTTTGATAAAATAAGAGTGAAGGGTTGAAGGTGCAGATATAAGAATATTAACATATGATAGAAGTTGCCATCCAAAACAAAAGGCTTAAAATACCAAAAGTGACTTACTCCAAAATAGAGTTTGAAAACAAATCAAAAGAAAAGCTATAAACACAACAACATCATACTCAGTGTAATCCAACAAGTGGGGTCTGAGGAGGGAACATATACACAAACATTACCCTTACCTTTTGTGGGGTAGGGAGGTTGTTTCCAATAGACAAAAGAAGAGCTATAAAGAGAATAATACATTACAAGATTCTTTGAGGACTTGATGCATCTTTTTTGTTGCCTAGAATGTCAAAATTACACAGAAAACCAAGTTTTGATGGCAATTAGAGCTTTTCGTGCTGTTCACAGAGTAATATTGTCACTGTGCTCCTTAAAACTGTATAGTTTTCCAATCAAATGGTGCTGAAGAAACTCCATTCTCAATTGCCAACTCTAGTGATTAGTCGTAATCTCAAATATAACTCCTTCAAGATTCTTGATAATACGTCGAGTCCCAGAAACTTCATTTATCTGCAGATCATGCCGAATTGCTTCATTGATGACCATAGCATCCATGCTGCATAGGGAATGACCGTTTAGGCACACAAAACAAAATGCATCAAGAATGAAATGAAAATGACTACAGTTGCAAAAAACATGTTAACAGTTCTCAAAATCAACACTTCTGCAGTCAAGTATGGACACCTAGACGATACACATTCACCACTGCATAGCATTAGTTGAAATGAAATACAGGAAACATATCAAAATGGCCCTCCCAACCTAGAGTAGTTCAAGATTTGGTCTATTGATTTAGAATCCTATGAATCAAGCTCAACAAATTTTCTGTATCTCCTCCATCTAGAATTCTTTTTATTACAATTATTTGTTTCAATATCAATGAAATAGAAGATCATGCTTGCTGGCTACTTAATATGCTTTTTTATTGAGAGAATCTAATTAAGTGCGGATAATTTGATTAGTAGTACTAGTTGCTCTTCCAACACATTGGTTAACAAACCTGTACAAGACTAGTAATCAACATTTCCTAGCAAATCTATACCATTTCACATGAGAGTTATCTTTTGATACCTGATCATCAAAAGCTAAAAGTGGATTTTTACTAATAAAAAGAAAATACTCATTGATTTTTTCAGATGCTAGTTGAAATTGTTGAATAAGACAGGGACATATACTAGTATGCATTTTGTAGACAACAGGAAGTCTAAAAGTGAACCTTGCAGCATATAGCAATTACAACAATTTCTTGAATATCATTTCCACTTGGGGAGTTATGTGATTCAACAAAGTCCTTCAAAATCTTGCAGCCAAAACATAATCATGATCACAATAATCAAGTCAGCAAAGGCCACTTACACTTTTGCTCGTGAAACATAGGCCAAAATAAATTTGCATTTGTTCTGGTCACGATCTCTAAGTAGCCGCTCAACAGTATCAAAAAGCAAAGGAACATTTGCCTGCTGAAAACTTAAAGCTTGTCAAGGGATACACTTTTCTTTCTAGACTGTGATATCATCCAAATGAGGATAAAGTAACAAAAACTAAGCCTATAATTCAAACATTTGTCAGTAAAGACAATCTAGTTGCTAGTAGGTTTCAAATGTAGATCAGTTGATTTGACAAAAGGTTTTTTCAGGTGCCAAGGACAGAGAACCAGAATACTTATCTGACTTCAAAGACATCCAAGGAGAGAATGATATTCATATATTATAGGCCTAATGAATTGGAATTTTCCGAACATTACTGAAATGAAAGGAGCTAGTTCATTACTGCTAAACATTTCCAGTTATATGGTATCCAATCCGAAAGACAATTTCCGACCGCAAAGAGGCATGGGTTAGTTAATCATAGGCTGGCAATTGGCATGATGTTGTTAGCTTCAAATTTAGTCAGACATATACAAAAATAGAACCAATTAAGGCAATAGGAGATAAATCAACTTGGATATAAATGTCAGCTCCAAGGACTAAATCAAATCCTTCTGGATGCCCCTGTAATATGCAATCCAGCTGATCAGAGTTACCCCATTCCAGCTTCTCAGCTTTTAATTCTGTATTGAAGATAAGTTAATGAGGCATGACCTTATCGAAAATGGCATTTACAATCCTCAATTGTTCACACACCTGTACAACACATAGAATCATCTGAAGATTCCTGCAGCTTTATGTTTTTCTTCAGAATCTGGAATGAGATAAATATATTAGAGGGTGAACTTGAATCACATTCCTCCAGCAAAATTCAATTGCTCAACCTTGCCTTGAGAACTTCATCATTATGATCTGTCATCACTACTCCACGACAGAATCTACTGCAGAGTACTCCAGTTATACCTGTAAATAGGATGCAATCAACTAATTTCATCTTAAATAAAATAGAGAAAGAGAAATGATATGGAAAGTAAAATAAAAAGAAGTACAAACATGGTTGCCTTGGGAGAGGAACTATACAGTGTTATTAGCAGTTACAATTGTGATAGTTTAGGAACTTAATTCATGTCTCCTGTCAAAAGAGGCCGTTAAGTTATATAGTCTCTCTTACTTCGCTCATGCTTCACACCTCAATCTTGTCCTTGGTTTATTGAAGAAGTTCTCCCTCCCAATAGTCTTTTCCAAATATAAAGGTTTATTCTGAATCAACTTATATAGTAATACCGACTGAAAATATCAAAACACTTGCAAACAAATGTTGTAATGTTGAACTCAATGAACACCTTAAGACAATTAGGCCCCAGACAGTCTTTGAGGTAGAAGTTAGTTCAAGTAAAGCTTCAGGCTTTGAGTAAAGAAGAGGAGGTCAATCACATATTTCACATCAGAATAAAGGGACAAAAGCTATAATGGAGCCAGATCAGTTACCCACTTTATAATTTCGAAAATGTGGCTGAATTTTCTTATATGTGAACATTTCGTCTTCCGTGTATGTTCCTTATCTCTCTCGTCAGAATGGAATGATCCTTTTGAGGTTGCATATTTGTCATCGATCAAGTATGCTAATCAAGATCTTAAGCAACACCCGATATGACCTTTTATGTGAACAATTCCCTTTCTTATACCATTTTGCTATCTTAAACTTAAAAGGAAATAATAGGAGGACATGTCATGCTTCTAGTACTATCTAAGACTCTAAACCATATCTTTTTCTTCTACTCGTATCTCCATTAATTTGGACATGAATTTCATGGTATTTCCTCGAGTTTCCATCTCAGCCAAATAACTTCACAACAGTTAAGAAAAGAACCATCACCTAGCACATAAAATTAGAAGGACAATAGCTATTTAGCATGTAAATATGTCCCCTTTCAAGATGAAATGTTTCTCTTGGTGGTGTCTAAAGGGGCTTGTCTTACACAAAGTAACATTCAAAGAAGGGGTATACAACTTTGCCACAGATGTGTTTTTTGTGAAGGGCAGCTTGAGGACAACAACCATCTCTTTCTTCATTGCGAATTTAACTCTCAGATTTGGGACTTTTTCATAATAGTGATGACCAAACAGAAGACGACACATAAATATATAAAAATTGATGGTTGGTTCGGGAATGATACTAACCAACACCAGAGCCTAGTTCAATGACAGAACATCCTTGGAGCATGTTAGCATTCTGTGTAAGATAATCATTCAACAGCACTGCCCCAGGCCACACCAACTGTCCTGTTAAATCAAAATCAGCTGTTCCACAGATAGTCAGCCTACAGTTATTATATTAGGTAATATTAATGCAAGCATGGGGACATCAAAAATTATTTGAGGAATTAAAAGTAAACAAATCAAAGTAAGAAAAGCTTTTGAAAAATTTGGTTTAGCTGTGCTAGGTAAAATTATGCAAATGGAATGGGAGAGAACTAACAAACTACTTGCACACATTCATCAACTACACATCATCATTGGAATATTCGGACTGGTTTATATCTGTGACTCTTAATCTTTTAAGAATATCTCCCGACCCCACTCTCACCTCATTAAGAGAAGTATTTCCTTTTGAGAAAGTTATACTCAGGTATAAGTATTGGGTGAAATATAGATCTGGCACAGCACGTTCACTTTTTAGCAGATCTTTAGTGCATTTTGAGATATACACGTGAAATACCATTACACATGTCATGTCTATTTCACATGGATACAGGGAGGTAACCATTAATCCTTGCACCAAACTAAATTGGCTTCTCAATGGAGTTTTCATTTCTAAGAAAGGCTTAGGTTTTTTCTTAGTAAAGGTAAGATAGCCAATCTTCTTGTCCATCCTTGATTCTCAGTGCTCAATTCCACATCAATCCAAAATCCATCAATTTGAAGCCAAGAGATCCGTAAAGCTACCTAAATGAAGAGCGACAGCTGAGAAACAAATATTATTTGGAGGGCCAGCAGCAATGTAAGACCATTCTCAGAATGATATGTTGCCTAGACGCAACCACATATCAGCTATGCTCAAGGTGAGATTTCCAATAGGCCGGGTATTTGAGGAAGTCTTTGACAGAGCAAAAGGAACACTGAGTCTTCAGATAAACAAGCATTACAGAAACAGAGCTATCCATGAAGCCACTATTTCCTTGACTGACTAAAGTACAACAAATCCAACCAACTTTGATTCCAAAGAAGGAAAAGGATATGGCAACAAATAAACAGCTGTTTCTCATAGGGTCATAGTTGCAAGGATTCCTAACCTTAATTAACCCTTCCTGCTAAGTGCTAACTATGGTATTGCTAGTCCTTGTAACAGTGATTTTGATAAGTAAAGGACCCCAATGTGGAAGCAACCCCTACCTATGACAAATAACATAAAATATTTCTTTAAGCATGTGTAATAGATCAACCTGATTATTCTGTATGTCAAAATAGAGTTAGCATTCTTCATAACTCCCCCTTCCCTTCCCCCTTAGTGCCACACACACTTTCCTAACCTAGCAAACATTAACATTTGCCTTCAGTTCTCTCCATTCTAAGATCTCAGATAGTTTAATTTGTTGGAGAGTGTTTGGTAGTCCATGTAAAGAGAAGAATGAGGATGATTTTTGTTGCCCAGCAAATGAGAAATGAACCAATGATGATTTTTTACTAGATGTATCATATTCTTTAAAGAGATCTCTTTTTCATTTGAACTTGATTACAGGTATGTCTCTACTTCCCCTTTTTTTTCTTTGCTCAGAAATCATGCGGTTCAATTTTATAGGCTTGCTAAGGACAGTTAAATAACTGAACTACGTTATCAGAACTCAACTAACCACAACTGTGAGATGTTTCAAAATTGATGTGGCAAAGAAACAAAAGAAAGGGGGTTAATAAGTTTGAGACAAGTCCTCAACAATAATATAGGTGAGGAAAAGAGAGCACCCCACCACCCCTAAGAACAGCAATTTTTAAAGGATAATCTGTGAGATCCGTAGGGATAATGATCAACGTTTCCATGACAAATTGAAGCTTAAGTCCAACAAAAACTTAAGCACAACAAAGTCGAGCATCACCTAAGCTGTAGCATAATCTCTAAGCCATACTCAGTTCTGTAGGATTGAGATGCTAAATGTAAAGGCCTTCTGACTAGACTTCCCTGGATTGGAAGAACTGACATTGTCGGAAATCTTGCTCACCAGCCTTTGTCATTGAAAAGGTGAAGTAGAACCTTAAATAATCTGTTAAGTTCACTAGACTAAACTCAGACAATCACTGCCTATAAAGCTGTAGAGAGAGCTCTGTGAACTCAAGCATCACTAGCATGCTTTCGTGCTTAAGGACATTATTGCCCCAACTCTAAGAACCAGAAAGGTCCTCCAAGCCAGCAAGTGCTCAAGATCAAGAAATGCAATGAAAGCATCCTCTCCCTATTACCTACAACCTTCAAATATGTAGATACAAGTAACCTCTACATACAAAGCTTCCGACATATTTCTTTGACAAATACCCAATTACCCTTTGGTGAAACTTCTAGAAACATGAAATCCAAGGTCTACAAAGATTGAAGTTCCAAAAATGTCAAAAGCAAAGGAAACACCTATATTAGAAACACAACAAATAAAGATGACGATAAAGAATACAACAACAAGATACCCAATGAAACCCCACAAGTGGGGTTTGGAGGGTAGAGTGTATGCACTACTTACCACTACCTCTAAAAATGTCACACATTTCTTAATTTTCTATAAAACCCATAAGGAGATACATGACTTGTTCCTTTTATTCAATCTATTATATACTTATACTCACATATTTCAGTAAATATTGCATTAAAGCACCCTCTTTGTTCTCATAAAACAAAGAAAAAAGATAACTTTTTACCATTCCACCAGTGCTAAGATTGACTCTTATATCATCAATGAAGTGTACAAGATTGTGAGACAATCCCAAGATCCCCACCCCCAAACAACACTAATTACTGCTTTCACAACCTATACAAAGTAAAAAAAAAAAAAACTTACTTGAAGAAGACTGGAGGCAGTAAAGCTGAAGAACATGAGACCCAAATGTAAAATCTGTAATCTGGTAGCTGCATAGAGTGAACTAAACTCATTTCAGTATACAACAAAGCACAAACTTATATGTACATGTACATTAAAAAAAAGTTAAAAGAACAGTAACAGAGAGATGCCCACTCGTCATTGATGAAGAAAGATTCATCCAAGCAGACTATATCATCTTCTTCTTTTTCTTCTCTACTCATGGTGATGCTGGTTTCAGTCTTCCTCTTGCACAAAACCGCGCAGTTGCCAGTTCTTAGGAAGGTCTTTTCGCTTGAATTTTGTTCTTTTGGTCTATGTGACCTTACTTGCAATGTTCAATTTGATGGGCTTTTTGGTACACGAGAGTTTTTGGCTAAAAACATTCTAAACACAAACTTAGGTACATACCTTTGCGATAATAATGAACAAAAAAAAACATTATGGTAAAAATTGCAATGTTCATCTTTTCATTAATTTTTGTCACAAAATTAACTGCTATGATAAAACTTATTTTAAAAGTTAGTAATTACATGTTTTTAGGTATTAACAAGTCATTTATATCCTTGCAGAAGTTATACATTTCTATTAGGATAATTCCATACTTTATCTACACGCCTGCTATGACATCCACAATTTCACAACATTCCCTATTTTTGCTTCTTTTTTTTTTCCTTCCTTTCTTCTTTAGCGCAATTCACTCCAACTAATTGTTTATTATTTCAATTCATTTTACTTCAAAGGCCACAAAGTCATGAAAATAAAATAATAATGAAATGACTGCGTTGTTAAAGAAAATAATTGTGGACACTTGAAAGTGTTTTTATTATTTATTTTTGATATTTTATTTTTATTTTTCTTAATAAGTATAGTTTTCTCCTCCCCGAAAGCAAAATGTATATGTTTTCTATTTATTTTTGACATTTTATTTTCTTATTAAGTGTATATTTTATCCTCTCAAAAAGTAAAATGTATATGTTTTATATTCAAATTTGACATTATTTGTAATGTAAGTTTTATTTTTACATAACTATCTAATATTAAGGAACTCACATTTCTAATCTCTGATTTATTTATCTATTTAGACATAGAATAATATAATTTTGATCTTAAAATTTTGAAAATGTGATTGTATATATATTTTTTATTTTCTTTTTAATATTTTATTAATTTTAAGTCAAAAGTTTTAAATATAACAACTTGATTCCATCCTCCACTATAATTATTAGGAATAGTATGTATTAAAAAATGTTCATTTATAACATCAACCTCTTTTCCATACTCTAATACTCTCTACGTTCACTTTTATTTGTCACCGTTTGACTTGGCGCACCCATTAAGAAAATAATTATTGATATAGGTATTTTACCAAACTATCCCTATTAAATGATGTCTTGGAAAATGATTTTGGAAAATAAGTATTTAATGTTGAGGGTAAAACATGGAAAAAAATTATTGTTTTTTCTTGATATGTCAAAAATGACAAATAAAAATAAAAATCTATTTTAGGAATAAGTGACAAGTAAAAGTGAACGGAGGGAGTATTTAATTTGTGAATTTATTTGACACCTAACAAAATGTTACCTTTTCATATTTTAAAATATGATATGTGAGAAGTAAAATGATTTGTGTATAATTATTGTTTAACACTATATAATATTATATTTTCATTTTTACAAAATAAAAATAATCATAAACAAACATAAATCTACTAAATAGAGACGAAAAAATAATGTTGATTTTTTTTTAATTTGAAGTAATTATTTAAAATAATCGTAATTATTTATTTAATATTTTTTTATTTAATTTAAAATAACTATTGATAAAATAAAAGGTTATCAACACATTTATTCATATATTTATATTTTATAGGACTACATAGTAATGAATGGGTGATGGGGAGTTACGAAACTGTTCTTTTCTTTTACTGAACGTATTCATTTATATAAAATTTATAAAGGGACTTCTTTTAAAACAAATAAGCATAAACAAATATTAATTTAATAAGAATAAACAGATATTAACTGTTAATAAATAGTTTAAAGTGTTTGAATTTTTTTAGCAGTACATTTAGTTAGTGATTTATATTTTTTATTTAGTTTAAAAGATCAACTAATAAAACTAATTATATGATTAATTATAATAATATAGTTAAAGGTTTCTTTATGCGTTAAAGAATAATGTTAAAAAGTATTTTAATTTGACCTAATTAGTTAAAATACTCATAATTGTTTTTTTTATTTTTTATTTAATATAAGATAATTACTGATAAAAGAAAAGGTTATCAACACAAATTATATTAATTATAGGACTGTGTATTAGTGGATGGGTAATGGGAAGTTAAATATTTGTAAATTTCATGCTTTATGTAATGCATATTGAGACACTTAAAAAAAAAAGTTATCTAGTCATCATGTACTTAATCAAATTGTATCTGAATCTTAGATAAAATTATCTATGCAACAGTAAAAAAATCTGTAAAAAAAAAAAAGAGAAGAAAATTAGCAAAACAAAGTAAGAGATACAACATATAATACAGTATAATAGATGATACAAGTGTGTAATGATTTTGCCTCTTTCTATTCATAATGTCACCCCTAAAAGGAATGCATTTTAAATTATAGAGAATCTAAACAACATGTTAAGTACATTTAAGTAAGCATTACTGTTATTGTCTTAATTATTGTAAGTAATATTATTATTTTATTAAATGATAACTTGAGATTAAAAAATAAATTGAAAAAAAAAGAAGACAAATATCCAGTTTAATTTTGAATAGACACCAAAAAATTCTCTATCTTTTAAAATTGAATATGATGACTTGAGATTAAAAAATAAAATAAAAAGTGATTAGCATCCAATTTGATTTTTGAATAAACCCAAAAAAATTATATATTTTTTGAAATTTTTTATTATTATTATTCTGTTACTTTCACACATTAAAGCAATACCTTTGTAATTCTCACAAAGCCAGTGTAAACCACAATATCTTGTACAAATTTTTTGATTCTCTTATCCATTTATTGATTTATCATCTTCAAAGTATTAAGATAAAGAAATCAAAGATCAAGTAATAGCATCCTTTACATAAATCATGGTGTACAATTAATAAATAAGTTTGTGAGAAAAATCAACAATCAAAAATTTGAAGAATGATTGATTTACAAATTTCTTTTCATAGCATATATCAAATGAATTCAAGATTTGTTCTTCAATGAATTTCATACCTATAATTATTTCCACCGCTTCTTCTTCTTCATTGTGTAAAATAATTGTAGAAGTTGTTATATATTTATGTTAATAGTGGAAGCTTTTTTCATAATGATAAGTATGAAAACTGTATTGGCAGTTATAAGTGATTTTAAATTTAAAATTTTACTCATTAAGAAGGATTTAAAAAAAGAATCTCATTCATCATTTTTGATCTACATAAGCCAAAGCCCATAGCACTGGCGACGTCTCCGGCATAAATACAAAGAGGATGTATAACTGATATAGAATCTTGTGGAACATGATTTGATTCTGCAAGCGGTTCAATACAAACGAAGAAATTTCGAACAAAAAGATCGTTCATTTGTTACCTACAGTTTTTTGGTTGATATAATTAAAAGGAGGCAAAATAATGGAGCAAATATTTAGGAAGAGTCACAACAAAATAACTAATCTCAATTCAAATTTAAAAAGAAGATTTATCGTGCATGTGTAGGTTAGTTTTATTTTATTTTTTATTTTGTCGTTGTTTTTATGTTTTAAATAATTAATTTTCTTTAAAAAATTTATCATATTTTAATCTACAGCAATTCAAATTCACTGTTATCCAAATTATTATTATTATTATTATTACTATTTAACAATTTGAAATTCAAATAAAAATAATTTTCGTGGAAACTAACTAATATGCTATTCAAATTCATTGTTATCCAAATTATAATTTGCCTTTTATTTTTAAATTGAATTTCAAAATAGGGAAATTTTAAAATTCAAATTTTAAATAATTTTCGTGGAAACTAACAATGAATTCAATTCAAATTCATTGTTATCCAAATTATTATTATATTATTATATTCAAAAGAAACATGGAATTATTTAGTTGGTTACTCTTTTTTATTTCTTTTTGGTTATTTTAAATTATTTTAAAATTGTTGATTTTTTGTGGTGCTGACATGTGTCACTTTTTCCTTCTCCTATTATATATAGATAGATTGGGACAAAAAGAATTACATATATTGGGCTCATGCACATAAATTGGGATAGGGAGAATAATATATATTATCTGAAAATTATGTAAAAAAAAACACGATAAATCATAATAAATAACAACTTAAAATATATAAAAATCATATAAAAGATTTGATTCTCCCAATTTCATCTGAACCATATAAATTCGAACAGAGAAAATAACATATATTGGGCCCGTGCTGGCACAGGGTTCCGCATCTAGTATATAAAATAAGTGTTTTGAGAATCAAGCTCTATTCATTTTATTTGATATAATATTTTTTTGTTTGTTGTTTTTTAATTACTAATTGAGAATACACTTGTAATGTAATTTTTTATTTTTACATAATTATTTAATATTAAGGAACTCACATTTTTAATCTCTGATTTATTTATCTATTTAGATATATAGAATAATATAATTTAGATCTTAAAAATTAATACATGTGATCGTATATATACATTTTTTATTTTCTTGTTTACTTCCTCTTTCATGTTTTATTAATTTTAAGTCAAAAGTTTTTAAATATAACAACTTGATACCATCTTCCGCTGTAATTTTTAGGAATAGTATGTATTAAATGTTAAAATATTCATTTATAATATCAACCCTTTTTCGTACCTAAATATTTAATTTCTGAATTTATAACACCTAACAGAAGATTTTTTTTTTTTTCAGGATCTCAAATGTTATGAAATAATAAAATAGATTAGTCATAATATCTACGGATTTATTTAGTCTAAAAAAAATAACTTGCAAGAAACATGTGAATATAAGAAGATTCGATCAAAAAAAAAAAGTGAATATAAGAAGAAAAATAAGATACGTGAGGAGATGTATGTGTTAATTCATAAAGTGAAGACCATTCTAAATGGTGAATAACAAAAACTAATATATATATATATATATATATATATATATATATATTTAAAAATTAAATAAATTTATATATAGATTCAAAATTTCAATTTAAATCGTCAAATAATTTTGTTCCTTTTATTTTTGTCGAATGTGACAAAATGATACTAATTTAGTGTTCTTACGTAATTGTTGAATTGGAAAATTTTTAACATTGTATTTTAGCTTCAGAATTGAAAATCTCTCTTACGATCACAATCATGCAATAACAATTTTCATATAATCAGAGTTTTTGCCCAAGGCTTTTAAATCAAAAGTTGATAACTAATTTTTTAAGTTAATTTCAACCAGATTAACTTAATATTGTAAAATTAAATTTAGATATTACTTTTATTAATAATTATATAAAAAAAATACTAAACCAAAGAAAAGGTGAGGCATAGAGAGAAAATAGGGGGTATGGAATCCAATAATCCAATAAATTTTGTCTGTCACATTATAATTGTTGATTTGTTGTGGTGCTGACATGTGTCACTTTTTCCTTCTCCTATTATATATAGATAGATTGGGACAAAAAGAATTACATATATTGGGCTCATGCACATAAATTGGGATAGGGAGAATAATATATATTATTTGAAAATTATGTAAAAAAAAACACGATAAATCATAATAAATAACAACTTAAAATATATAAAAATCATATAAAAGATTTGATTCTCCCAATTTCATCTGAACCATATAAATTCGAACAGAGAAAATAACATATATTGGGCCCGTGCTAGCACAGGTTCCGCATCTAGTATATAAAATAAGTGTTTTGAGAATCAAGCTCTATTCATTTTATTTGATATAATATTTTTTGGTTTGTTGTTTTTTAATTACTAATTGAGAATACACTTGTAATGTAATTTTTTATTTTTACATAATTATTTAATATTAAGGAACTCACATTTTTAATCTCTGATTTATTTATCTATTTAGATATATAGAATAATATAATTTAGATCTTAAAAATTAATACATGTGATCGTATATATACATTTTTTATTTTCTTGTTTACTTCCTCTTTCATGTTTTATTAATTTTAAGTCAAAAGTTTTTAAATATAACAACTTGATACCATCTTCCGCTGTAATTTTTAGGAATAGTATGTATTAAATGTTAAAATATTCATTTATAATATCAACCCTTTTTCGTACCTAAATATTTAATTTCTGAATTTATAACACCTAACAGAAGATTTTTTTTTTTTTCAGGATCTCAAATGTTATGAAATAATAAAATAGATTAGTCATAATATCTACGGATTTATTTAGTCTAAAAAAAATAACTTGCAAGAAACATGTGAATATAAGAAGATTCGATCAAAAAAAAAAAGTGAATATAAGAAGAAAAATAAGATACGTGAGGAGATGTATGTGTTAATTCATAAAGTGAAGACCATTCTAAATGGTGAATAACAAAAACTAATATATATATATATATATATATATATATATATATTTAAAAATTAAATAAATTTATATATAGATTCAAAATTTCAATTTAAATCGTCAAATAATTTTGTTCCTTTTATTTTTGTCGAATGTGACAAAATGATACTAATTTAGTGTTCTTACGTAATTGTTGAATTGGAAAATTTTTAACATTGTATTTTAGCTTCAGAATTGAAAATCTCTCTTACGATCACAATCATGCAATAACAATTTTCATATAATCAGAGTTTTTGCCCTAGGCTTTTAAATCAAAAGTTGATAACTAATTTTTTAAGTTAATTTCAACCAGATTAACTTAATATTGTAAAATTAAATTTAGATATTACTTTTATTAATAATTATATAAAAAAAATACTAAACCAAAGAAAAGGTGAGACATAGAGAGAAAATAGGGGGAATGGAATCCAATAATCCAATAAATTTTGTCTGTCACATTATAATTGTGTCTCACACATATAAAAATTTTCGTATTAAACTTATTAATATTAATGATATGAATATAAATAAATACTGTCTAATGAATAGGACTAAATATAAGATATAAAATATAAAAATTTTGAATATCTAAAAATTCGGAATATAAATCCAATATCCAATTTGAAATCCAAAAAAATTTTAAAAATTAAATCCGAATCTATTAATTTAATAAACCAAAAAATTACTAACAGATTTTAGGTCTGACCAAACTATGCATCATATTAGGGCTGCGTATCGGTTGGTTCGGTTCGATTTTGAAGTTTATCGATTTGACTTATTGGTTATCGGTTTGTAGAGATGCTAAACCGTTAAAGAACCATTAACATATTGGCTTATCGGTTATTGGTTTATTGGTTATTGATCGTTATCGGTTTAACCGTTAAGATTTGACACAAAAAAAAGTCATTAAAAATCACTTAGAAATAAGGTGACAAACCAAATGAACCATGCACATGAGTTCACAAATTATATCTTGCTAAAAAGCAAACACTTTTACATTGTAGAATATCCAAGAGTTTGAGACAGCCAGAAATAAAAGTAGGAAACTAAACTCTAAGTCAAGGACTTTATATACAAAATGATATAAATATAATTATTTAATTTACTATCGGGTTATTGGTTAACCCATTAAGAAAAAACCTCAAACCGTTAAGAACCGATAACCCGATAACAAAAAAAATCAAAATCGTTATCAAAATTTCTAAATCAATAACCCATTATTGATAAACCAATAACTTTTTTTCGATTCGGTTTTGAACAGCCTTACCTCCTATATCATTATTAAAGAAAAAAGAATAATTTTATATATAAAATAATAAGCATGGATTCTTGTGCTTCTAGAATCTATAAATAAACAATAAAATAAATTAAATAAAGTGGACTCCATAAAAGCAAGAAATATGGACGGCTGCCTTTAATTAACGGAGCAAAAAAAAATAGTCATTTTCCACCCCTTCAATATTACATTGTTCCAAAAAAAAAAAAACCCAATAAGTTTAAATTGTGTAAATAAATTTAATTTATGTTTCATGAAAATACCCCATATGACTAAAAAGATTAATATTTTGTGCACACCATGCAAGTTTTAAATTTAGCCAACACCTTGTTTAGATTGTTGTTACCTATTGTATTGTATTGTTAGTTTAAATATTAAATTAGTTTTTGTTGTTACATAACAGTTTATTTAGATGGTTGTTATGTATTGCTTCATAATATATGGTATTGTATTGTATTATATCGTATTGTATTGTTTTAATTAATACAACGTTTAGATAGATTGTATCGTTCTCTTGTCATTACATAATGTCACATGTATATCCATAATTTGAATTATAAACCTACAAGAAATTATAGGGTATGGAGTAGCTACTATGAAAAGGTAGGGTAAATGATAAAATAGAATTATTAAATAATATGTAAAAACAAAATGTGAAAAAAATATTAAAGTAACGACGCAATCACATTAAATCGGTCGTTACACAAAATAGGTCTTTTCGTTGTTATTTAACGATGGATTTAAGCGATATGATAAAATAGAATTTAAGTAACAATCAAAACAAACATTATATTTAGACTAACAATATAATATAATACAACGGGTATTTTATCTTTCGTTTAAATCTATCATTAGGTAACGACGAAAAGTCTGATTTTGATGTGATCGTGTTATTACTCTAATTTTTTTTTTTATATTTAATAATCCTACTTTATTCTTTATCCTACCTTGTACCTTACTTTTCTTATAGTTTTACTGTTCAAATTGTTGATGTGTGATATTATATAATGACGTAGAACGATATAATCTAGTCAAACGTTATATTTATTAAAATAATATAATATGATATATCATGAAATAATATATAACAACCATTCAAACAGAGTGTAATTGACCAAATTACACACATATTTCCCTAGATTCGACCTGCATAACATATCCATATCAAATATTAAACACGTTTTTTTTAAATATGCTATTTTAAAATTTTCTATAATGAAGGTACACTTTAGGAAGTAATAATAATTATATATAATGAACTTACTAAAAGAAAATTTCACACGGCTAATTAATTATATTACTATTACTATTATTACTACATTTAGAAGAGGCTATAAGGAAGCAGGTTTTTGTCAACATATTTTCTTGTATACAAAGGATATTTCAATATTTTTTTATGTTTTGTTTTTAAAGATTTTTTTTATTTTACTGCTTTATATATATGTAGAAAATGACGTGAAAGGTATTATAAATTATAATAATTGACAATTTAAAATATATAAAAATATATAAGAAAATTGATTGACTCTCAAAATTTCATTTATATCACAAATATTGGAATAAAAGGAGTATCATATATTATGTAAAAATTAAGTATAAATTAATACAAATCACAATAATTAACAACTTAAATATCTAAAAACATATACTAAAAAAATTGATTAACTCTTGAAATTTCATCTATACCACATAAATTGGAATAAAAAAAAAGTAACATATACTATGTAAAACTATGTATAAATATACTATAAAACACAAAAATTAACAACTTAAATATCTAAAATTCTTATAAAATTTTGGCATTCAAAATTCCATTTGTATCACATAAATTGGGACAAATAGAGAGTAATAGTGAAAAAATTATGTAAAAATTACTGTAAATCACAATAATTACCAAGTTAAAATATCTAAAAAAATATATAGTTTTTTTAGTTGACTCTCCAAATTTATCCATGCCACATAAATTGGGACAAAAAAATAACATATATAATGTAAAAATTTCATAAAAAATATTATAAATCATAATAATTAACAACTTAAAATATTTTTTTTTTTAAAAAAACATATACAAAATTAGTCAACTACAAATTTCATTCATGTCACATAAATTAAAATAAAAAGTAACATATATTGAACCCGTACTGACACGAGCTTTGTATCTAGTGTATAAAGATATAAAGATATGAACAATACATATATATTTTTGAAGTGGGAAACAATTGGAAAATTTTTGAGGACCTAAATGGAATAGGAGTTAAAGCCAATAAATATTAGTACAAAGAATTTGACCAACTGCATAACTCGTAACTACCTACCACCCTTGTCTTAATAGCCCCCGTACCCCACCCAACTCCTTCCAATTTGTTGGCAATTCAATTCACAACACAAGAAAGAAATAGTAAAACAAGACAAGGTTTTCACAAAGTCTTTACCTTTGTATACACACCATATAAATTAGCTACTGATTACCAAACACAGAAAGAGAACCTACAACTCTCCATCACGTTTCCTTTGTGGGGTACCCTTTTTCCTTCTCTTTCTCTACTTCTGTGTTTTTAAGAAAAATCCCACAAACAGAAGAGGAAAGATTAGCTGAGAAAACCCCAAAAAAGTTGGAGCTGTTGATTCTTGTATTGACCCTTTTCTTGATTTCAGGTGAGTCTTTTTTTTTTTTTTTTTTGCTAAACCCCACCTTTGTTTTTTGTGGAAAAGAATTAAAGACTGGAAATTGGTTGGTTTGGGTAGTTGAAATTTGAGATTGAGTTGAGGTTTTAGAAGAATACATGTTAAAGTTTGAATCTTTGTTAATTTTCTTGGGTTATGAGTTTGTTTTCTGGAAAGTACTAAGTAAGGGTTTGTTCATATTGGAAGAAAGTTGTGATCTTGATGTGTTATGGGAAGGATTGAGTAGGAAAAATTGTTTCTTAGAAGAATGTTGTGATGTTGATGTTATGGAAAGGACAAAGTGGAAATTTATATGATTTTGGAAGAAAGTTGTGAAATTTATCTTTTTTTGGAAGGAAGTTGTGACTCTGATGTTAAAGGGTGCATAGTTCATGTGTAGTGAAATCCTTATTTGTTGCAATTGATGATAAATAATAGTGAATTGTGGTGCATAGCTAGCTCAGATTCTGTCAATTGATACTCCATTCTTGTAGAAGAGACCGAACATCATATACAGCTTATGTGGTTTCTGCTTACATAGTTCCTGTCATTTAGGGGGGGAAAGGGAATGGTGCATTGCATTTTAGGGAGTGAGAGATTTTGAACTTCAGTTACTTATGTTGATCATTTGTTGCAACCTTTGTTGTATGGTTCCCTTTAACAAGTCTTGACCCTCATCTGAGGGAGCAGTGTATGCCATGATAGTTCTGCATTGCACAATTTGAGGAATGAATTGATTAATGTTAGATGTTTGTGGATATCCTCTTTATGTGCTTAATTTTGTCTAAAAGTATATGGGATGGGTTTAGTCTAAGAAGTGAGGAATGCTTATGCAATAGAACTTGATTGCTAGACATTCAACATTGAAGGAATGCTTTGAAATCCCGATAATAAATATTTTGGGAGATTCCTATTTCTGTTACTGTTTTCTGATAGATTTTTATCTTTGCTATTAATCTAATAGATTGATTTCTGTGACGCAAATCCTTAATTGTAAATGGGAATCCGTGCAAAATATGATCTTACACAGGAAATCTGGTCTGTCAATTGATCAAATTTCTTCTGGATTTCTTTAAATCATATTCAGGATCAGTATCCATGTTGCTTTTCTTGATTGGATGTTCTCTCTTACTTTCACTTGTTGTTTCATTTTGCATTAATTTAAAAATCTGGATAAAGATAATGAGTGCTGGTAAGGCAAAGCACTTACTTTTGTCTTGCTTTAAGTCTATGTGCTTTGAGAAAACAACAAACATTCCTGATGATTATACTGCAATGCAGATTTCCTACAGACTCTTTTACAATTAATTTTTTACCCTCATCAGCAACCGGTATTTGCGTTTGATATTATTTAACAGTATGAGATGGTTAAACCCATGAATTTTTGTTGATCTGATTCTAGCTAGAAATTCCCTTGATGAATTTATGTCTTGTTTTTTTTTCCGGTTCCAGTAGTTTCCTCCCGTTCAACAATGTCAAGCTTGGAAGAACCTCTGAACCTCGAAAAGTTGCCAAGTTTGAGCAACATTGATTGGCTAGAGAGGTTCTCGTCTGGTGCCTGCAGGCCTGTAGGAGAAGATATGGCAATGGGAGATTCCTGGTCTGATGGGAGAAATTGCAGCTCTTCCAACAGCTGTGTGTAAGTACTTAAAATTTTACTCTTACAGCTAACATATATCATGATTGCAGTGGTGCTTTCCAATATTTCTCTATGCACAACTTAGTGACAAATAGTGATGCTCCTGTTTTCTTGTACTGTTTTTGTGTTTGCACGGGTTTAAAGGTTTCCTTTACTAGTTACTTTGCGGTCCTTTTTTACCAAGGTATTCCTCTTGCTTATTCTTGTTATATTTGAAATTCAAGGTTCCGGCTCCTTCCACTGATATGGTTTCCAGTAAAAAAGGTTCAGATAGGCTGATATGTTTTATCACTAATTAGCATAAAGTAAATACTAAAAACTTAGCTATCTCCTTGATGATTGCACAACAACAACATACCCAGTGTAATCATACAAGTGGGTCTGGGGAGGGTAATGTGTTTGTGAAAACTATTCATAATCTAAATCTGTTTGTATTACTATTATAATGGTTGCTGTTGTTGTTGGGATTATTAATTGTCTAATGTCTATCAAGGTCTTGAGCAATGTTTAGACAGAGCTGTTACAATTAGAAGCCAGAATATTATCTTCTTCGTGACAAAGGAGGACCATAACTGTTAAAAATATTCCTCTCTTTCTAGTCTTGAAGAATTGTTATCTAAATTATCAGCAAATTTCTTGACACTTGGCATCTCAATGTAGATATTGAACATTTTAAACTTTTTCCTTTAGAATTGCTTGAGTAAATGATGCATGACTATCCGAATATATTTGTCTGCAGTGAAGATGATGACGGATATGGGAGAGAGAACTATAAATGGAGAAGGCATGGATCACGCAACGTCATTTCAAGTCGAAGGTCAAAGAGTCTTAGCAAGAATTATACAGTATGTGGAACTGTGTCTCGTTCACAGTGTTTGACAGATCGTCAACCTAAATCTTACAGCAACCACAGAAGCACAGTGAGAAAAACGTTCAAGGTAATTCTTTGAAGTCCTTTTTGCCCCTCTTCTTTCAATGTCTTTGTTTCTTGCACAGATTCCGGTATCCTTCTTCTTAAACATTTTTATTTCTGACTGGTTGTTTCTTTGACCGGTAGCAGTTGTTCAATGGCATGCCAACTCATGTGAAGATAGTGGAAGTTGGTGCAAGGGATGGATTACAAAATGAGAAGAAAACTGTTCCTACATCAGTGAAGGTTGAATTAATTCAAAAACTTGTCTCCTGTGGGCTACCTGTGGTTGAAGTGACGGGTTTTGTTTCTCCAAAATGGGTGCCTCAGGTACTTCTTCCTCTATTTATATATAAGGAAACTTCTTTGTGTACAGTTGCGGTGGTACACTTTTTCAATCACAAAATTTGTGTAGGATGTTTAAGCTTGCTTTTGAGTCTATGATTTATGGTGTATAGTGATCAGAAAATCCAATAGCTTTGTTTTATGCATTGGTTCTCTGAAACTTGTCCTTTCTTTTCTGATTCTCCTGTTTATTTTTTTGTAGCTGTCGGATGCCAAGGATGTAATGGAAGCAGTTAAGGATCTGGAAGCTGCCAGATTGCCTGTATTGACACCTAATATGAAAGTATGTAGTACTTGTTGGGAAACCTTTCTTGCTCTTGAGGAACTGCAACTTTCTTCCTCTGATAATTATATTGGTGTTATCTGAATTTCTGTTAGGGCTTTGAAGCAGCTGTTGCAGCCGGGGCGAAAGAAGTAGCAGTCTTTGCATCAGCTTCAGAGTCTTTCTCAAAGTCAAACATTAATTGCAGCATTGAGGAGAGCCTTGTCCGATATCGAGCTGTTACATCTGCTGCCAGAAAGCTGGCAATACCAATTCGCGGGTAATGAAAGATCTGATACTCGAGCACAAGGCTAAATTAGTTCCATTTTTCCTTCAGTACTGAAGTAGGTTCTGCAAATTGGACATGCATTTTGTGTTGGCATATTTTTATATTGAAGGAATTTCTCTTTGTTTTCTGTTATCACGCGACTTTGAATCATTGTCTTCTAGCAATTATTTTGAAGAGAGTCATCTAATTAGACTCAGTCCCCTAACTTCGATTTGTTTAGTCGAATAATGACATGATGAGGACTTCAATATTTCTCTAGGCGAAAAAAAGATTAGAAACCTTAGGTTAGTTTGCTGCGGCTTGGATGTTGTAGCATGTGACATTTATGTCTTACCATCATACATGGTACAAAGTTGAATCAGATCTTTCAATGCTCGGCAGATATGTATCCTGTGCTATTGGGTGCCCAGTCGAAGGAGCAATTTCACCTTCGAAAGTGGCATATGTAGCAAAGGAACTTCATGACATGGGATGTTTCGAAATTTCCCTGGGAGACACAATAGGAATTGCTACTCCAGGTAATATTTTAAATCATGTATTTCTTTACAATTGAAAACTGTCTTAGTTCTTTCGTTAAGATTCAACTGAAATGCTATTTATGTTACTGAAATATTTCTATGTTTAGGGTCCAAAGCTAAAGTATTGTATTGCTAAAAAAAGGAATTTTCCCAGTGTGACCAAACATTTTGTGATAAAAATTCAACTTAGAGTTACACTATAGCTTCAAATTTTACTTGCAATTGGAGGTTGGTTCGAGACGATAAACAGAATTTCTAAAAATTAAATTTGTGAAGTGACTTGACGTCCGTTCCATGTTATTTTATTTTCTTTCCAGGAAGTGTTGTTCCTATGCTTGAAGCTGTGATGGCTGTGGTTCCTGTTGAAAAGATTGCTGTGCATTTTCATGATACCTATGGACAGTCTCTTTCAAATATTTTGGTTTCCCTCCAAGTAAGTTCTTCTATCGGAAATCTAGTTGAAGCACATATACAGTTCTTCTATGTTGCTCGGGTTCTTTAAAAGTAGTGTATTTTTGGAGAATCCGACACGGGTGCGGCATCGAAAGTGAAGACTCCGTGCAACTTAGCAATTCTTTCATGCTAAGCTTTTTAAATATCTGAATCTAAATGTACAAGTAATCGCATGTCATCTTAATTAAGCATTTGGATTTTAAGCTGCTGAATACTAGTTAGGAGTCAGAACTTCTGGTTTTAATTTTATAAGCAATCATGAAGGATAGGTTTCGAGGAGAGGGAAGCCAGTAAACGTTGGTGTATAAGTTGTAAAAAAGAGTTAAATACTTCCTCATGTTTGTCATGATTATGGATACTGCTTCTAGTTAAGAAAGTATTGCTAAACGCCTCATAATTTCAATGTGCCTTCCCAATGACCTCTGGTACTGGTTTTGTTTTCTCAAACCTACTCGAGATTCTACGAATAATGGTTGGGAAATACAAAGTTGCACGGGCACTACTGAAGTCTAACCTCTCCAACAAAAATAAGAGTGGAACAAGCTCACATGTCTGCTGAAAGCTAGGAATTTTCAGAATGCTATGGGGAAGACTTTTCTAACAACTGGATGAAGAAATAATCCTTTTTACTTCCATAAACTTATGTTTCTCAGTCCAAAATTTTCATTCTATCTTTACCGAATACTTCTAATGACCATGAAATCTAACATTTTACTTCGCATCCATATTTCACTTTTTCTCATTGCATTTTGAATTATGTACCTAGAGTTCTAGTCAATAAATTTCCAATTGGAATAATAGAATATCGTAATGCTTTGTCATGTTAAAAAAAAGCACGAAATGGTAGTTATTGTCGGTGGCGGAGCCAGGAATTCTCACTAGGGAGCTACAAAAAGATGCATGAATGTCACTCATGGGACTCAAACCTGTGACTAGAACAATCACGCCACTACACTTAAAGCTTCTCTTATGTCAAGGAATAGATGTTTTGAATATATACACAAAAAATTGTTGTTACCCTATTTCCACAGTATTATTTTCAACAAAGGGGATTCAACTGAAGCCCTCATTACCTGTGGCTCCACCACTGGTTATTTTTTATTTTTTTTTAAAATGTAAAATCGTACATAAATTCTTAGATAAGCATTTTTTTTAAAAACTAAAATTGTGGCCAGGCCACATTTATTAAAAGACCAAAAAAAAACAACAACTAACATGTCCAAATCATTCAGCTCAAAGACTCCACCACTGGTTATTGTCATGGAGTTGCTGTTTTTTAGTGCATAACTGTTTGTCGAATTGTCCACAGATGGGTATTAGCACGGTCGACTCCTCAGTTGCTGGTCTCGGAGGCTGTCCATATGCCAAAGGAGCTTCTGGCAATGTTGCAACAGAGGATGTTGTCTATATGCTTAATGGTCTAGGGATTAAAACCAATGTTAATCTACAGAAACTCCTGCTAGCCGGGGAGTTCATCAGCAAGCATTTGGGCCGCCCATCCGGATCCAAAGCAGCCATTGCTTTGAGTGGAGTCACGGCAGATGCATCCAAGATGTAGGAAGGTAAACCACTCCCATAGAAGTGCAAAAACCAGAATATAGAGTAGAAGAGATGCCACTTCAATAGAGTATACTTATCAAAATATGACCAGAAAAAATCTATTTGAGACTGTCTGTGAAAATGAACATGCCATTATTTAGACAACATCAAGCTGCTCATTGCAGCATATCTAATACAAAGTGATTATTGATTCATACTTCCCTTGTTCTCCTTTATGTTTGTTCCATTATTTAGACAAACATCAAGCTGCCTATTGCAGCATATCTAATACAAAGTGATTATTCATTTATACTTCCCTTATTCTTCTTTATGTTTGTTCAACTTGTGTTGTCATTATTCCTTCCCATTGTCATTATTCCTTTTTGTTTAATAATACAAACTACTTCCTTGTCTTGTGTGAGAGAGGAAATGTCTCTCATTGATTACTTAGAAGAGCTCTTTTTTCCTCCTTATATTGAATTGTCTTCTATTGAGCTTGTGAATAGATAGTAAAAGAGTAAAAAATGGGCTTGAAGGCAAAACTGGTTGATTCACTACTAAAATAATAGTGAAACAACCTCAAAAATTGACCTTTCGAGGTTGGTAAAATCTTGATCGAAATAAAAATATGATTGACGAATTTTTATAATCTTAATTTATTTTTATAGAATACTAACCTCCTGAGGTTGGTTTTCTGGAATTTTTTTTTTAAAAAAAATTAGTAGAAAAATTAACCTCTTGAGGTTAGTTTTTGGTTATATTTTTAAATTATGAAGCTGGCCTTCTAAGATCGAAATACTAATAATTATATATATAGAAGACCAACATACTAGTTGTTCCAATTTATTTTTTAATTGAGCATTCACTATTTTGTGAATATTTGATATATCGTTTTGGTACGTTATATTCAACATATTTTCAACTTTCATTTGATCCATATGCTTAATTTTAATTACCACCCATCAAAACTTATATGTATGCAACAAATAAGTAGCATAGTGTACTTGTTTAACAATAAAAGGATCATAAGCTCCATATTTTCTCTGTGCTAAACTTCAATGATATTATATTATTTAAGTTCTCTTGTATCTCTTTTTGTCGTTAAATCAAATCACTTGCATCGAAAAAGTATAATTTTTTATATGAATAATCAAAATACTCTATTTCTAAAATCTCCTATATAGTACACTATAATAATCAACATCTCCATTGTAGTTTTCTTCACCACCTTGTAATCAAAATATCGTTGTTATTGCTTTTCTTATTCTTAGAATATTTTTCGATATGAAATTTAAAACTATTTATATGATATTTAGACATTGTACAAACCTTATAAGAGGTCCCCCAAGATATATTCTTCAAAAAATGATTATATTAGAAGATATTTTCTGTATTATAGACCTATATATATTGTTAAGAAATACAAAATTAGTAGTACAATGTGTAGTGAAGATGACCTTCAAAGGAGTGAGAACACAAATAAACTATTTCTTAACACATGATAGACTTCACATATCGAGCCTTTCGGTCCTTTTTTTTTGACACTCTATTTATACTTGCCAATAGAAATATTGAATATCTATGGGAACCCAATAACCTTCTATCCTAATTTTTGAAAATAGAAATATTGAATATCTAGATTATAAGCAGAAGAAATTAAGTTATTCATTGAAAAAAATCAAGTCACTGAATTGATTCAGTACCATTAATATTATTTTTTAAAATATTACATATATTTTACTTCAAATATTTTTTTTTAACTCATTTAAGAAAATAAAACTATTTTTTATATTTTAATAATTTTTTAATTTCATTATCATATATGATAGGCTTAAAAGTACAACCTTCAAAGATTGTTCTCGCACATTTAAATTAAAAATATAAATTTTATTTTTTTAAAAAAAATTCAATCAAAAATTAAAACACATAAAATAAGATTATGATTGGTATGAAATTTGTTTTAGTGAAAAATACTTGAAAGATTAAAGTCGAGGCCAAAATTTGGAGTCATGAATTGAGATTGAAATTGAAAGTCATATTACATGTTGAGATCGGGGCCGAAAGTTAGATTATAAGTTTAGGTTGAAAAATGAAGGATCAAAGTAGAGTCTCGGGTCGAGATGAGGATTGGATCTTGGGTCGGGTCGAAAATTGAAAAAAATAAATAGAAGAGACAATATTAAAAAGGGAAAAGGCTCAAATATGCCATCCGTTAAAAGTTTGGCTCATCTATGCCATTGCTGTTATAGAAAAGGCTCATCCATACTTTTTTTTTAAACTCCTATTTTGCAAAACCATTTTTTACAACCCAAACAACCTTTAACACTTTTCAATTGAAGTTTTTGGATCAAATGCACTCTTTTTGCTTATTCTTCTTTAAAAACACCAAGAACACATGAAGAACATAAACAACTCCCAAATTTTCAACATCTTCAATTTTTCACAAAATCATCTCAAATTTCAGCTACCTAAAATATACCTTCACTATAGAAAATTTTAAAATAGCAATTGAAAAAACGTGTTTAATATTTAAAATCGAGATGTTGTGGTTGAATCTAGTGAAATATGTGAGTAAATTTTCTCAATTACACTTCATTTAAATAGTTGTTATATATTATTTCATGATACATCGTATTGTTTTAATAGATACAATATTTGAATAAATTGTATCGTTCTACGTTGTTACATGATGTCACACATCAACAATTTGAACGATAAATCTATAAGAAAGTAGGGTACAAGGTAAGGTAAAGAATAAAGTAGGATTATTTTAGGAGACGAGATACCGATAATACATATTTTGCACCAGTTCCTTTATTATCAGATCCTCCTCCACCCAATTTCCTGAAAAACCTTGACCTCTCTACTGCTCTTTGCAAAGGTATAAGGACTTGCAAATTCACATATACCATTGCTAACTTTGTCTCCTATGGTCACTTATCTTCTACATCTAGATCTTTGGTTGTTTCTCTAGAATTTATTTATGTATCCAAAAGTGTGAAGGAGGCTTTGAATTATCCTGGATGGTAAAATGTGATGCTTGAGAAAATACATGCCTTAGAGAAAAATCACACATAGAATTTGATGAATTTATCCAACAAAAAGAAACATATGGGATGTTATAAGTGGGTGTTCCCAATCAAAGTTAATCCAGATGGTTTTGTAGCAAGACTTAAGGCCAGACTTGTGGGTAAAGGATATGTTCAGATTTATGGAGTGAATTATTCAGACACCTTCTCTCTGGTGGCCAAACTCACTTCTATCCGCTTGTTCATTTCTATAGTTGCATTTGAGAATTGACCTTTGCATCAGTTGGATATTAAAAATGTATTCCTTCATGATGATACTTAATAATAATCAAATTGACTCACAAAATAGTTGTCTAACACTATAAATATGGAAAAGGCATAGATTTCCTCCTGAACTTGTTCTGAAAAGTCAGTTACACACTTAAACTATCATGATGACCTATTATACACCTTTACTGTTTAAAAGTGATTTACCCCCTAAAACTGACGTGGCAAAATAAAAAAAAATAAAAAACAAAATCATACTCGTCAGATAATTATTAGAGTAAAAAAAATAAATCAAAATTCTCCTTGTACTCCCGCCCCCCACATATCTTCTTCTTCATACAAAATAAATCAAAATTCTCCATATACTTCCGCCCCCCACATATCTTCTTCATACTCCACCTTCCTTATCTTCTTTACACCCAATTAAGCTTAAATGAATCAGTAACAACAAGCAACCCAGAAACAAGTTACTTCAAAAACACAATTTTTTACCCTTAAGCCTCCCAGCTAGAATAATCAAAACAGTACCAGGTGTAATACTTGACCTAAGATTTGTGGGTTTTGATTTGTGTTTGTTAATAAGGGGTTTCTTCATGTCATTGGGGGGAGGGGTAAATTTTAGAGATTTCTCAGCCGTCGGAGCTATGACGAGCATTTATGAGTAAGCAAGATGCGCTATCAATTGAAAAGGGAAAGAAAATTATTTTCATATTATCCCCATCTTTTAAGGAACCTCCATAAAGAACATAGAAAAAGAAAAAATATATACTCGAATCTGAAAAATATTTGAAATTAAAAGCTCGATTTCCATGGTCAATCAATGGAAGAAACTGAAGCAGTCTTCTTGTGGTTCATTTTGGAATGGAAGAATTCTTCCACTCCACGAATCAGCGAATCAACTTCGGATTTCGAAAAGTTTTCTTGGCGGCCATTGCAGAAAGTTTCTTCTTTGCAATTTTGCTTTGAAGAAGATATAATTTATAGAGAATTTTAATAACTAATTAGGAATTAATTAGTGTAAAATATAGTTAACAAAAGAAATGTTAATTAATAAAGAAAACAAAACAAAAATGATATAAATTTTTATAATTTTTGACATGGCGCTGACGTATCACTGATGTGACAGCAAGTGTAATACACCACATACTGTGAGAGTGGTGTCACACGTCCTAGGATTGTATTAAATTCACTTTTAAGCAGTAAAGGTGTGTAATGGATCGTCGTGATAATTTAAGCTTGTAACTGACTTTTCGGACAAGTTTAGGGGGAAATTTATGTCTTTTCCCCTATAAATATTAAGTTAGTCGCAACACATTGAAACTAAATATTTAGTGTAAATATGTAATTACTTACTCAAATAATGATTGAACTTCTGGATAATTTGACAAAATATGTATATCGGTAAAAAAAATTATTTCAGTAAAATCTCATCTTGTACAATTTTTAGAACATTTATCAGGTTATTATAGATGGACATTAAAATTGTCAAATGATGGTTCTCAGCTTCTTCGTCGTGTTAGTTAAGTCTATTTCTCAAGCACAATACATGGATCTGTAATGAACTGCTCACAATTAAGTACTAAACACAATCAATTTGGGACAATTTTCTATGTTTATTAATAATCACAACCGTAGAGAAATACCATTAGGAAATGAAGAAAATGAATCTAGATTAAGATATGAAGTCCAATCAGCAGAATATGTAGAAAGAAGAAGATGATGAGAAATTAGGTTGAGAAGAGAGAAGAGGAGGGTCAAGAGAAGAAACGTGAAGAGAGAGAAAGTACCAGACAATTCTTTCTCCCCATTGTAGCTTCACCAATTCAGTTATAGGCTAATTTGTCCCATCATTCTGCATCGTTAGTCTTCTTTAAAGAGAAACTAATCTAGTCCCTCCACGTGTTATATTCTAATTGGCTCCGTTTATTTAATAGTTAACCAGCTCATAACATCTCACCCTCCATCAAACAATCCTTGGCCTCAAGGATTGGAATCAAAAGAGGGAAACCTCGCTTTCAAATCAGTGTAATCCTCCCGAGTAGCATCTTCTGGTGAAAGATTAGACCACTGAACCATCACTTTAACTGTAGCTAAATTATCTTTCTTCACCATTTGTCGTGCTAGAATTGCCGAACCAAGAACTGCCTCTCAGTATTAGCTGTAGGCAACTCAGTCTGCACCATATATCTAGAGCCAATCGTTTTCTTCAATAAGGACACATGAAAACAGGGTGTATTCTGGAGGTTGGTGGTAGAGCAAGTCGATAAGCCACCTTAACAATTCTTGCTAGAACTGTGAATGGACCATAGAACTTTGAGCTAAGTTTGAGACATCTTCGTAAGGCCAAGGATGATTGCCTATAGGGCTGGAGCTTTAATGAGACTTGATCACCGACTGAAAACTCTCTTTCCAATCTATTTTGATCAGCATACATTTTCATACGATTTTGAGCCACCACCAGATTGTCTTTTAAAAAATGTTGGAACTGTTGTCTCTGCATAAAAATATCTTCAGTTGCAGGAACTGTAGATTCTAACATAGGTCTTGTAGACACATGAGGAGGAGTATAACCAAATAGTGCCTTAAATGGTGTACACTGTAGGCCAGAGTGGTAATTGGTATTATACCACCACTCAGCCAAAGGAAGCGACTGTTTCCAATTACTGGGCCTATGTGAAGTCATGCACCTAAGATATGTTTCAATGCACCTATTCACCCGTTCAATTTGGCCATCCATTTGAGGGTGATAAGCAGTACTAAACTTCAACTGAGTTTCCACTGGTTTGAAAAGTTATTGCCAAAAGTGGCTAAGAAACACCTTATCTCTGTCAGACACTATAGACTCAGGGAACCATGGAGAGAATGAATCTTTTTTAAGAACTTTTGAGCCACTGTCAAGGTTGTATATGGGTGAGATAAACTCATAAAGTGTGCAAATTTTGTCAATCTTCTCCAAGCCTGATCAAGGATAGGAAGGGGTTGTAGCAACCCCGGATAAGGTACATTTTCCTGTTTGTTCCTCTGGAAAACCTCACAACTAGCTACATAAGTGTTGACCATATGCTTCATCTTAGGCCAGTAAAAGTATTGGGATAGCCTCTTAAGTGTTCCTTGCTGACCAGAATGACCTCCAACAGGAGAATCATGTAAGAGTTCGAGCAACTGGAGTCTGAGATCACCACTGGACCTTGTCCACATTTTCCCTTTTCTCTTCACTACTCCATCTGTATAGTTCTAAATACTAGGTCCTTGCTTATGTACTGATAACTGAGTAATCGTTCGTCCATAGTTGAGTCACTAACATAGTTTTCTTGAATCTCTTTTAGCCAACTGGGAATAACAACACTTACAACACATAAAATGGAAGACAGTTCTGGTTACTTGTTGACAGTAAAATCTTCAAATTCTCTAGAGAGTGCATTGACCACTCTATTTTCAGTACCTTTCTTAAACTGGACTTCATAATCTTGGCCAAGAAGTTTGGTAAGACCCTTCTGTTGGATTGCTGATGTTACCTTCTGTTCAAGCAAGTATTTGAGACTGTAATGATCAGTCCTTACAAGAAATGCTTGTACTGCAAATAAAGTCTCTGTCTATCAACAACATTAAATAGAGCCAAATACTTCTTTTCATAAATAGAAGTAAGAGGTTTGCAGATGTGCCCATAGATTGCGACAAATTTTTTGTAATATCCAGTAAGACCCAAGAAATCCCTTAAAGCTCTCACAGATTTAGGTCTCGGCCAATTAAGCATTGCTTCCACTTTACTTGGATCTGTTGACACACCCTCCATAGTGATCACATGACCCAGATACTCCACCTTTTGCTGCCCAAAGGAGCACTTAGACCTCTTAGCCAGAAGTGAATTGTGCCTAAGGGTCTCAATTACTATCTCCAGATGCATTAAGTGATTAACAAGTGAGTGACTATATATCAGGATATCATCAAAGAAAACCAATACAAACTTTCTGAGATATAGTTCAAAAATCAGATTCATTAAAGCTTGAAATGTGGCTGGGGCATTAGTAAGACCAAAGGGCATCACTCTAAATTCAAAGTGACCTTCATGAGTCCTAAATGCCGTTTTGTGTACATCTTCAGGTTTCATTCTGATTTGATGGTAACCACTTCTGAGGTCCACCTTAGAAAACAACACAACCCCATGTAACTCATCCAACAAATCATCAACAATAGGAATGAGATACTTGCCTTTAATAGTGATTTCATTCAAACCTCTGTAGTCAACATAAAACCTCCAAGAGCCATTCTTTTCTTCACTAAGAGAGCAAGTGAAGAGAAATGAGATTGACTATGCTGAATCACCCCACGGTTTAACATCTCCTGCACTTGTTTTTCCAATTGTTTTTTCTGGTAATGGTTGTATCGATAGGGTCTCAGACTCACTGGCAAAGTACCATATTTAAGAGGAATAGTATGATCTAAAGCTCTAGTAGGTGGTAATGTTTTAGGTTCTTCAAAGAGATCAGAGTACCTAGCTATCAACTCTTGTAGTGGTTCCTTCACTATCGCTTCTTCATACTGGTCAGTATCGATCATAAACAAGTGAGCCATTATGATGTGCCCTTTCCTTAATAGCTTTCCCATGGAACTACTACTGATCATGCTCAGTTTCCCTATCATGCTCAGTTTCCCTTCAATAGACACTCCTTTCAAAATCACCTTGTTACCCTTCCTGCCAATGGTGACACAGTTTCGTTCATGATCAAATTTGACTGGGTTATACTTCTTCATCTAGTCGTTACTAAGCACAATACCACATCCCCCTATACTGATAATGCCTACATCTTCCTTGAAGTTTTTCCCTTGCATATTCCAAGTCAATCATATGCAGTGTGAAGTGCAATACATATAATTGTCATCTGCAATAGTGACCCTGAAAGGTGGAGTATAAGAGATGTAAGTTCAGCTTCCTTCACTGTTTGAGCATCAATGAAGCTATGTGTGCTGCCCGAATCAACTAACATGGTTAGATTCTTATTCTTTATAGCATCTTTCACTAGGATGGTATGAACCCCGTTATTGTTACCAGATAATGCAGCTAAGCAAACAACTTCCTGTATCACTTGCTCTATTTCCGCATCACCTTCAAGCACTAGTATCTCATCCAGTCTTTCATCTTGTTCACCAATTTCTTCATCAATTTCACCTATGATGCAATTGAGTTGTTTGTACTTACACTGATGGCCAGGACTATACATCTCTCCACACCTATAGCAAAGGTGGTTAGCCCTTTTGTAGTCATAAGTCTCTTGACTGACTCTGTAAGTATTAGCTCAAGAGATATTACCTCTAGCTGGAGTCATAGTTCTTACTGGATTCACTGCCACATTGGTCTTAGAACCACCACTGGTACTCCCTTTGAAGTCAATTATATTAGCAACTCGATTCCTTCTTTCTAGGGCTTCCAGAGATTTCTCTTGCATTCTGGCTTTTCCTAAAACAACCTTGAACGTCTGCGGTTTGAACAATTTCACAGTCATCTTAATTTCACCCTTCAGGAAGCCAATGAAACTGGACACAAAATAGGATTCATTAAGAGTTGAATTTCTTATCAACATTTGAGCTTTCAAGATTTCAAACTTGACTAAGAACTCATCTACAATTCTTGTTTGTCTTAATTGACTGAAGCTCTCCACCACGTCCTCAGAAGGTTCCTCCCCAAACCTGTCAAATATCTCATCTCTAAACACCTTCCAATGCTCAAAACCACCCTCTATATAAACCGACTGATACCATGACTCAGCCTTACCAATAAGGTGAACCACAACAATTTCAAGTTTCTGATTATCTCTAATGTGAAACACATAAAAAAACTTCTTGTAATACCTCATCCACTGCTGGGGATCAACACCATCAAATAGGGGAAATTCAAGTTTAGGGATTGGAAATTGCCAACCTGGTTGTCAATTAGCACGACCATCAGGCGGAAAATCTTCATCGCCGCGACGATTACCACGATGACCAGCTCCATGTGCAGGTAACAACCGTCGCCCAGATCTCCATCACGAGCAGCTCGTTGGTTCTGCTTGATAGCGTTCAACATCTCTGCAATTTGAGCTAGAGCTTGCGTAATACCAGTGTGCTCCCGAGCTAACGTAACAAACGAGGTTGCAATTTCCCTAATTTGTGCTGTCAATTGCTCCAGTAATTCATCATGTTGCACCATCATTTCCTCACCCTTAGAGGTCATTTCATCGAGCACCCGGAGTCTTGTACCTTCTTTAACAATCATGACATCAACGGTCGCAGGAGCGATGCTCTGATACGAATTATAATGGACTGCTCACAATTAAGTACTAAACACAATCAATTTGGGACAATTTTCTTCGTTTATTAATAATCACAACTGAAGAGAAATATAATTAGGAAATGTTGAAAATGAGTCTAGATTAAGATATGAAGTCCAATCGAAGAACCTGTAGGAAGAAGAAAAAGAGGAGAAATTAGGTAGAGAAGGAGAAGAGAGAAGAAGCGGGTCGAGAGAAGAAACGTGAAGAGGGAGAAAGTACTAGGCAATTTGTTTCCCCCACTGTAGCTTCATCAATTCAGTTATAGGCTAATTTGTCCAATCAATCTGCATTGTTGGTCTTCATTAAAGAGAAACTAATATGGGCCCTCCACGTATTATATTCTAATTGGCTTCGTTTATTTAATAGTTAACCAACTCATAACAAGATCTTTAAAGTAGTGAGAATAAAAATGAATTATTTCTTTAACAACATAGACTTCACATATCAAGCCTTCCACACCTATTTTTTTTGTTGTTTGACATTCTGTTACACTTGCCAATCAAAGCCTTCCACCCTATTTTTTAAAATTAGAAATATTAAATATCTATATTATAAGTAGAAGAAATTAAGTTTTTTTTTTTTTTAAAAACAGTCACAAAATTGATTCAGCACCGTTATTTTTTTTAAAAAAATATTGTATATATTTTAATTTATATGAGTCTTTTACTCATTTAAAAATTATTTCTTATATTTAATATTTTTTTAAAATTTCATTATCATATATGACAGGCTTAAAAGTACAACATTCAAAGATCGTTTTCGCACATTTAAATTTAAAATATAAGATTTCAAAACTTTTTTAAAAAAATTCTATTCAATCAAAAATTAAAACACATAAAATAAGGTGATGCTTGGTAAGAAGGAAAATATTTTTTATAAAAAATACTGAGGAGATTGAAAGTCGGGAGTCAGAAGTTGGGTTATAAATCGAGATTGAAATTAATAGTCATGTTACAAATTGAGATTGGGGTCGAAAGTTAGGTTCTAATTTGACATAGGTCGAAAATCAAGAGTCAAAGTAGATTCTCCGTCGAGACAAGGATGGAATTTCGGGTCGGGTCGGGTCAAGAATTGGGGAAAAAAAAGAGAAGAAACAACATAAAACGATGGAGTTTTTACAGACACCAGCAGGCAGCAGTAAAAAGAAAGAGGGGGGGTTTAGCGCAGCAGAGAGATCAGAAATATGGACGAGCAACAGTTTCAACGTCTTCTTGAGCTCTTCCCATCCGTTCGCTCTCCAGATTCTTATGTAAACAAAGCCCTTTCCTTTTACCTATCTTGATGCACTCTTTGTTTCTCTATAAATATGCAATCTTTAATACATTATACATTCTTGAAAATTGAAAATTGAAAATTGAAAAATGGGTTTTGATTTACTATCTCTTTTACTTAATACCCACTTGATTAAATTCGTTTTTGGGTGTTTAGGGTGATTGTTTAGATACAACTCTTTACAGAAGATTAAGTTTGATTCTATTCTGTCTCTTCATTATTGGTGTAAAGGAGCTATTTTTAGAATTCTTGTAAGTAGAAGAAAATTGTTTAGTACAATCTATCTTTAGTAAATCTGGATACCCAGAACTGAGTTTTGTGATGATGTATAGTTTTTGTTTACTATTTTATTTTAAAGTAGTCCTCAAGTAGGGTGATTAAGGTTTATGTTGACTTGATTCAAGTTGCTGTTGGACAATCTTGTTTTGGCTGTTCTTTAGTATTTTTTGTTGTACTGTAGGAGACATGTTGATGATGTTGTTTTGTTGAAATTTGGAGCTTAGTAAGCATTAAGGTATGAAGTAGGGTGATTAAGGTTATTATATGTTGACTTGATTCAAGTTACTGTTGGACAGTCTTGTTGTTTTGGCTGTTCTTTAGTATTTTTCTAGTACCGTAGGAGACATGTTGATGATGTTGTTTTCTTGAAATTTGGGGCTTAGTAAGCATTAAGGTATGAAGTAGGGTGATTAAGGTTATTATATGTTGACTTGATTCAAGTTACTGTTGGACAAGCTTGTTGTTTTGGCTGTTCTTTAGTATTTTTCTAGTACTGTAGGAGACATGTTGATGATGTTGTTTTCTTGAAATTGAGATTAGTAAGCATTCTCAGTTTCCACATTATCATCAACTTGCTGCTTGGGTTGTTCACTAGCTTACAACGATGAAGTAAAATAATTCTCTTAATTTTTGAGTTTTGCTTTTGCTAATCAAGATTTAGAACTAGCGTGCTAAAGTTGTTGTTTGGTTATCCTACTTTCTTATGGAATCTTGGACCAAAATCGTGTGCTGATTTTGTAGTCGTAGGCCTGGAGGTACTAGCAATTCAATGGGCAATGGCCTGTGAAGTTTGTGTAAAGTATGAACCCAATGGTGGAATTCAAAGGAGCTATCAAAGCCATTACCTTAATTGTTATTTTTTTTGCTTTGAAGCGCGAAAGAATTAATAGGCTAACATTGTCTTTATATCCATCTATTGTTTTTTTACTGTAATATGGTAGGTAACTGTTAATGGAATATCCGAGGCATTCTACTTTGTGGAGTCAACTCGTCTTCCCCGAAGCAGAATCATCACTTTTAATTGCTGTTACAACAATAAGTAGCAATTCTCCTTGTTTTGATTCTTTCTGTCCCGACTGTACAATTTAATACTCATTAACTTTTCGGATCCCAACAAAAATCCACTCTATACCAGCCCCTGAAGGCTTATTAGTTATTGGTCTTCTATTTTCTTTGGAAATGAATATCTCTTCAGTGATATAATTGGGAATTTCAACAGTTATGGCAGATAATACATAAGAATTCTCTTGGCTGATTTCATGGCTTGCCATCTTGATCATATGTTTTTTCATGCCTCTGTAAGCTAGAATACCTTAGTCTTTTAGGGTCCAAAAATGGGAGAGAGTGATTGGGAATTAAAAGCTGAAGTCTTGTACCATTTACCTCTTTTTTGGATGAAAATGAGGAAAAAGTGAAAGTGGTAGAATCGCCAACTCCTCAGCATGTTCAACCTATCTAGTGAGAAAATAGAAATGGTTGCGCGGTGCATATAAGACTCTCCAAATATCTGTGATGTAAAAGTGTGAATAGACAAGTATATCCACATCTCTGTCATGCTTATCCCCATCATATTGATCTCATCTAGTGCTAGTCATTTAATTTCTGGTGGTTCTTTTCTTCTTCAGTTTCCCAGTGTATTATTTCATATATATAATCTTACCTCCCGACTCTCCTTTGCATTTTCTTCGTCTCCCATCAGCTTGATTTGGATGCGTCAAGTCAATCAACTTCCCAGTCCAAGCAGAAAGAGGAGGTAGGGCAGAAACGTTTCAACACATAATTATCTGAAGCTTTGTTTTCAGATCTTGATTATTTCTTCTTACACCAAAAGCTGTATCAGGTGAAGCAATTGCAAGATGGTCAGAGTAAGGGAGGTGTAGTAGAGTCCAATACTCGAGCAATGGGTCATGGTGGTATGTTATGACGTTATCAGTTATTTTTTTTCTGGAAAATGACCAAAAACTGCTGTTTACAATGTCCTTAGAATTATTCAACCTGCCTGAAATACTGCTGTCGTTAGTTCATTAAAACTAAACAACCTACTCCATTTTTTAATTTCTTTTTTTGAAATTGGTAACAGTACAACCTATTCTATTAGTTTGTTATGGGTCCCCTCATTTCTGAAGTGTATATATTTTTTCAGATTGACACATCATTTAATATATGGCATTAAATCTAGGGTCTTGGTTCCGACTCTCTTATCCTGCATATCAGTCTTGAGTTACTGTTTTCTTTTTCTTCTCATTACGGAATCCCCCCTAAAGCCAGTATTTCCATGTGTAGCAAGTATAGACTAGGCTATAAATAGCCATTACGTGTAATAATAGAAAAGTTTTAGTAAGAAAAGTAATTTTACTCTCTCACTTTGCCTTGTTTTGGTATTCTAGTTTTATAACACGTGAGATGTATCTCTTACACCACTTTGGAAAGCTCTCAGTTACTGAATCACTTTCATGTTACAGAAGCATTTTGGGGCAAACTAAAAGCAGCTGCAGAGAAAAAGGTATCTCTTGTAATGACTGTTTGTTATGTAATTTTTGCATAGAGTCATCATGAACAATATCCCAATGCTACACTATCAGATATTGTTCAGCCAAACCTAGTAGATTCAAATTTGCTTTGGTTTGAATACATGCCTGTATATACAGCAAAGGGATATTAACAAGTCTTATTGTTTTGAACTTGTTGGTCCTTCATATAATTGCTTGAGCAGATACTTAACGCCTCATAATTGCTCGAGTAGATGGCATAAGTTCACCCCTTTTTAGTGTTTCCTTATGTCTATACATCAACATACCCAGTGTAATACCACAAGTGGCGTCTGAGGGAGAGGGGTGTGTGTACACAGACTTTATCCCTACCTCGTGAAGGTAGAGCGGTTGTTTCAGAAAGACCCTTGGCTCAAGTAAAGCATAATAAAGCAAGTTTGGAAAGGAAATACTGTAGTGAAGAAGCCATAAAGTGTGTATGCATACTTTATCCCTACCTCGTGAAGGTAGAGAGGTTGTTTCAAAAAAACCCTTAGCTCAAGTATAGCATAATAAAGTAGGTTTGGAAAGGAAATACAGTAGTGAAGAAGCCATAAAAAACAAGAAATGAACAATATCGACAACAAATAATATGCTAACTAAAGTAAAGCAAACAACAAGTGATGATAAAATCAAAGAATAATATATAGTGGAGTAATAATAATGATTTTGGTGAGCAACTATACGTCCTAAAAACATAATTCTCTCAATTTGCTGGTCTTAATGATTTACCTGGTGAAATATCAATAAATTTGTGATAAATGATAATTTTTCCTCATGATCAAAGAGGATAACTATACAAACTCCTAAATCAATACCTTCAGATTAGAAGGGAAAGTTGAGTGGTTACTTGGTGAAGTACTGATGCAAGTTAAAGCAACAACAGGCATGAAGTGTCAATATGCCCATTTTCAAGGTAACATGCGCCCCTAGAAGTAGTTGAATTTGGTGGCAACATTCAGGGACTGCTCAACAGAGGTGTTAGAAAGCGAATTAGAAATCAAAGTTCAAATGACCAACCCTGGAAGTTTGTCTGACCTAGAAGACCGAAACATTATAGCTAAAACTACACCATGTTTAAGTGAAAGTCATATTATGGGTAAAGAAATGGATCTTGGGCATAATCAACCCCAAAAGTTAGCCCATGTGGGGAGGATTGTCCAAGATCATATAAGGAGGTCAATTACCCTTTCCAAATCCGATGTGGGATTTTTACACTCCCCGACATGCCCAGACCTCGTTAATTGGAGTGTGGACAATATAATATGGGGCCCAACTGCGGTGAACAAAGAAGTGGAATGGGCCTAGCTTTGATACCATGTAAAAGAATGGATCTTGGGCCTAACTCAACCCCCAAATCTAGCTCATTAGGAAGGATTGTCCAAGACCATATGAGGAGACAATTAGTCATTTAATATCCGATGTGGGACTCTTACATTGTTGAATCCCACATCCATGGAATGAGGAGAATTTGGACTCTTTATGAGCAATCTTCCTCTCTTTGAGCTTAGCTATTAGGTTTGAGTTAGGCCGAAGGTCCATTTAACATTATGCTTTGGTAGGGGGGATTGATCAGAACAGCTATGAATAAAGCTGCTAAATGACCAGGCAAGGAGTCTCCTTTTGTTAAGTCAGTCATCTGATGAGCAAAATGGTATACACTGGTGATTAAAGTGCTCCTTGGTTAAGGTTCTCGCAGAGGGGGGAGAATGACGGATACTTAAAAGTGATAACAAGCATTGAATGCCTTTTTGTTTCTTTCCATATCTTGCTGAGGAAGATTATTCAAACAGAACATCTTTACAAAAATTATAGCCCTAGTGAGATGATTGAGAATGTTCTGAACAGAACTTCATTAGATGTTTTGTGTGCAATATTTAATCCTGCTATAATAATTTTTTTCCTGATGGTGGTGTATGAGTTAGCTTGTGCGTACCTCGACTATTCTATCGGGTACCTGCTAGTCTCTTACCTCCTACCAGCACAGGTATCGAATAACTCTATCCACCAAGCTTTGGCAAATGGAAGAAATCAATATTTTTGCCTATGCTGTAAATTAAACCTTGATCCCCCATAGTTTCGTCCCACATCATTGACCACAAGGCTTCATTGACAACTGACAATATCCCATCCTATTGCAAGACCAAACGTGGTCACATCCGTAACTAACAAAGGGTTTGGTCTGGCTTTTTACACAGATGAATCCAGCAGAAGCAGAAGAATTTTGCAAGACCTTTCGACAAGTTTATAGGAAACTTGTAAGTACACTAACCCAAGCAGAAAATTTCCTGCTTTCTCCTTGTTTGGATTTGGTAAAAGTGTGTTTTTCTATTTCGTGTTAACCCCATTACCTCAAAACTTTGTGATATAACTTGACGCTGGAAAACTTTACGACTTTCAGGTGGATGAAGAACTGAGTTTGGAAGCTGCTCGGAACTTGCTGAGCTCATGAAGATTTTTTTCTGCAAACTGTTGTTACTTTTAATCACTTGATGTTCAAAATACAGCTATTTGTGTGATATGTTTATGTATTATTACATACATTGAATTATATCCTTTTGTTTTTCTTAGTGAAATGATGTTAGTCTGTAAAAAACTTAAAAACTCTGTTTTGTCTATTGACTAAAGAAGGGTGAATCATCAAGCACAGATGCCATGCATGACATTGAAAATACTTCAGAAGTATTATTGCATGGCACAGGTTCATTTAATAAGTTTGGTCGAACTGTGCATATCAATAAGTTTTCGTTGAATAAATACAAGAGTGAATAGGTTAAAATCCTCTTAAATTATTGTCATCCTAAATACTACAAAGGATAGGAGTGTGGAACAAATGGCAAAGTCTCTGTCACAAAATGTTGATGTATCAGCAGCATCTTTTTAAGTGGAGCCTTCTAAAATTGGAATATTAGAATTTTAATAATACACACTGACATAAGCCTCCAATCAATCATAGAAATCACTAGATTGGAAAGGTTTTTTGTTTCAATTTATTTATCTTATGTACTGTCATTTTTAATTTGTTTAAAAAAAATTTTTTTTTTTTTTTTTAGTATCTCTTTAATCTAAACTTTTCATTTGACATGTTGAAGACTATAACATTAAAGGACATTTTGGTATATTAACATATTTTAAATTTAAAATCATAAAATTTAATAATTTTTTTTATTATCTTAATTTCTGTATCAAGTCGAAGTATATCAAATAAATTGAAATTAAGAAAAAATTAGAGTACTTATTGAGAAAAACAAAAGAAATATTCTTAGTTGTCCTAACTTGACTTTGATGGTGAATCTGACCAAGTTTAGACCCACAGAACTTGGAAGACTTGTTAAATTGGATACATATACTGTCAAATGATAAGTACTTTTTTTATTTTTTTGTTTTCCATTTAGTGCCTGATATCTATATTGGAGTCTGATTAAATTTGAATTCGCACCGAGAAGTCCCACTTTGAAGGGTAAAAACGCTTCCTAATAAAGGCGATTTCGTATCCAAGAGATCTCGATGATATTTATACTTTATAAATAATAAATATGACTCATCAAAGTTAAATGATATATAACCTTAGCTAAGTGATGACTATGTATATTCTAATAAATATTATATATTAATTAATTTAATATAAATATTTGATACTGATGAATTTTTACCCTATAAAATAAATACACATTTAGAATATTTTGATAGTCAAATTCCATAGCAAAAAAGACAATTTAGGATATGCTTTTTCATCAAAGATACAGTATAATTATATGAGGTTTGACTCAGCTTATAAGCTAGTCAAACACTTAAATTAACTATAACAAAATTAGTCAAACATCATAAGTTGGTTAGCCAATTTTATTTTTTTTACTTTGATCAATTTTTTTTATTACACATTTCTATCTAAATATTAACTGTTTATCAACTACTAACAATCTACTAACACAAATGAGCTCTAAGCTTCTACTAGTACCGTCTTTATCAAGGAGTCGAAAAAGGACCTTATCTCAAGAAATGTTTAGATAAGAAGAAAGAGTAAATAAGAAGAGAAAAAAGTTTGTTTTGTTTTAACACTTTAAAGTATATATTTTTTTTTTGTTAGTATTAGTGTTATTTTAAAGTCATCTTTTTAAAATTGAGTTTACAATTATGATAAAATTCAATCGTGATTTAATTAGACTTTTCTTCTCCTGATTATTTCATTTTTATGTTATTGATATTTTAAAGTTATAACTTCAATTAATTTATATTAGCAAAAAATGTAGATATTTGAAAAAAATAAAGAAAAAAATTCTAAATAAAAGATATTACAAATGAAAATACCATATGAAAATGTTAGGATCGTTTGGTACGAAGATAAAAAATAATAATCCCCAAATAAAAGGATGAGATTATTTTTATTATTCAACTATTTATACTAAAATAATGATATTAGTTATCTATATATATATATATGACAAAATGACTAATCTTATAAAATAATTTCTTATCTCATTTCCATATCAAACACCACTTATAATTTAAGATTAACAACACCTCAAAGTATTAAACTAATAAAAAATAGTTTTTTTTTTTTACACTTTGTTTGAATGGTTGTTATGTATTGTTTCATAATGTGTCGTATTATATTATATTGTGTTATATCGTATCGTACTGTACTTTATTATTTTAATGAATACAGTGTTTGGATAGATTGTATCATTCTCCGTCGTTACATAATGTCACACATTCATAATTTGAATGATAAACCTACAAGAAAAGTAGAATACATGGTAGAGTTACTGTGAAAATGTAGGGGTAAAAAATGAACTATAATTATTTAAATAATAAATTATGACTATGAGAAGAAAATATTAAAGTAACAAGTTGATCACACCAAATCAATGAATCTTTTCATCCTTAGCTAATGATGATTTAAACAACATGATACAATAAAATTAAACTAACAATCAAAACAAACCTTTTATTTGTGTTAATATAAACTCTTTTTCTTATTGAACATGAAATCGCATGTGATGAAATGCAATCAAGAATGAGTATACTCCTTGGATGATTATTGATCTATGGCTAGTTTTCATTGAAAGGTCGGACATCTTTAGGACCCATTTGTGGATAATGAGCTGGATCTGACAAATTTGCAGCACATACAATATGCCAAATCAAGAACAACAAGTGTTATTAAAAAAAAACAATTTTTTTTTGTGATTTTAGTTGAGATCTGATGACCCAATAAGGAAAACCTGATGATTTTCAGATTTCCATGAAGAAAAGAAGGAGGAGGAAAAAAGAAAGATAAGTTTTAATCATGGTTTTCTCTAATAATAATATGACAGGTATCATTTTGGCTCTGCTTTCAAGTGTGTTCATTGGGGCAAGTTTTATTATCAAGAAGAAAGGCCTTAGAAGAGCTGCTGTAGTCTCTGGTGTAAGAGCTGGTATGTGGGGTTCTTTAAAGTTTTCATCTTTTCATGTTCTTGTTACTTGTTCTGTTGTATGAATCTGATTTTTGAGTTTTCTTGGGTTTGTTTTGTAGGTGTTGGTGGGTATTCATATCTTTTGGAGCCCCTCTGGTGGATCGGAATGATCACAAGTAAGTTTTCCTCCTTTTTGTTGGAGTCCTTGTGGTCTATAGGAAACAACATCTCTACTTGCCAAGGTAGTGGTAAGGTCTGCGTACACCGTACTCTCCCTAGACCCCACTTGTGGTTTTGCACCGGGTATGTTGTTGTTTTGCGTACACAGTATCCTCCCTAGACACCACTAGTGGGATTGGTATGTTGTTGTTGTTTCTGTTTTCTGCAATCCTATATTCTTAATTACAGCATTTGTTTATGTATTTCAATGTTTGATAAAGTGCTGCTGCTAGAAAGAACCGGTAGAAGTGTGTATTTGAATATAATTTGTTGATAATTTGATATGGGAAGTTAGGCTTAATGATTGATTAGTGTGTTTCTTTTTTCAATTTTGGAGTTATCTGTCAATTAACTCTCTACCCTATTGGTGCTACTGAGTTGTTTCATGAATTTCTCCCAATAGAAGTAAGGTGTGGCCTAGGTCTAGTGTTTACTTTCTTGGACAATATTGGCTGACTGTCCATAGAATTTTCTTGTTTTATTTTGGCTTTTCATAGTGATAATTGGAGAGATTGCGAATTTTGTGGCATATGCTTTTGCTCCGGCGGTACTTGTCACCCCTCTGGGTGCATTGAGTATAATTGTCAGGTGTGTAATCTTGGTAGTAGTGTATATCATTGTTTTTGGTAAGAGTTGAGATGTGGTTCTGGTTGCTTAACTGGTTGTATGGCCAAAAACTCTTGTAGTGCTGTACTGGCTCAGATTATTTTGAAGGAAAAGTTGCATCCGCTTGGAATTTTGGGTTGTGTGCTGTGCATTATTGGTTCTGTTGTTATAGTTGTCCATGCACCACAGGAGCATCCTATCTCTTCTGTCAAAGAAATTTGGTATATGGCAACTCAGAAAGGTGAGCTGTTCCCATCATGACCAAATCCTGTAGTTCCTTTGAGACCATCTACACTTTCTAACTTCATTTCCTTTTCTATTCCAGCATTTTTGCTCTACATGGGATCGGTGGTTGTCTTGGTTTTCATTCTTGTCTTCTACTTTGCTCCTCAATGTGGACACTCAAATGTCCTTGTTTTCACTGGCATCTGCTCATTGATGGGCTCTCTCTCGGTAAAACTTTGAATCAAATTTTCTTGCCTTGTGATCTATAATTTAAATGCTGAACTTCCAAAAATCTTATGTTTGTTAGTTGATAACCAAAAACTCTGTAACTGTTTGCATTAGAATTTATGTCCCTCTATTATGTTTATTGTGCAGGTTATGAGTGTTAAAGCCCTTGGTACTTCACTGAAGTTAACTGTTGAGGGAAAGAACCAGCTGATCTATCCAGAAACCTGGGCTTTTATGTTTGTTGTGGCAGTTTGTGTCGTTACACAAATGAACTATCTCAATAAGGCGAGCAGCTGCTATTCTAACTACTTTTACAATGAAACACACTTGCTCTTTAAATTGAACTGTTAATTCATCCTTTGAGATTCTAAGAGTGCCCTAAAATTTTCCGATAAAAATGTTGGCACGCTCTCTTTCTTTGAATTCCTTGTTTCCTTTCCTTTCTGCCCATAATTTCTTGAGAAGTTCTTTTCTGACCTCCCCTCTTTTTTTCATGGATCTTGTGTCTTTCCTAATTATTCATTTATACAATAACTAGGATTCAGTGGAAACTATGACACTACATATATTTAGGTAGCGTTTCGGGCAAATAGCCCCATTAGTACTTCTCGTACTGATACTTAACTAATGATAGTATCAATAAAACTAAAAATCTGTCATTTATGTGATCCTTGCTCTGAGCCTGGTTCATCAAGTTTTGGTTCAGTTTTTTTTTCTATTTATGTTTATCTAGTATGTCCTCGAATGGGGCTAGAGGCAGGGGTGGCAAAGAAGCCGCTACTCTGAGAGTTGGAGACTCAGGTAGATTACTTACTCTTTACAAAGTGTGATAGAATTCTATGTGAGGATTGTAAGGCTATCTCAAGTGAGAATCTTACAACCCAACATAAGTTCTTGACTATTGATTTAGAGGAGGAGAAGAGGTCTTTGTATGACCTATCGAGGATCATATGAGGTGGCTTGGCCATTGTCTGAGCTCAGGAGATGGGGATGCAGGCTTTGGGTAGTAGTGGGGATGCAAACAATAAGTGAGGTAGGACAATTAATTGCATTAGGGACATAGCTAGAGAAGTGCTGAAAGGTAACACTGGTAGATATCTAGGGGATTGGTGGTGGAATAGAGCGGTCCTAGCGAAAGTGGAAGCCAAGAAGGTTGCTTATATGGAGTTAGTGTAGAGCACAGAAAAGAGGATAAATAAAGAGAGGTATAAGGCAGTGAAGAAGGAGGCGAAGTTAGCGATTACAACGGCTAAAATGGCAGATTTTGAACGTTTGTACGAAGAACTATAGGATACTGGCCGGGATAAGAAGTTTTATAGGCTTGCCAAGGTGAGAGCGAGGAGGACCTGAGATCTAGACCAAGTGAAGTCCATTAAAGACGAGAAAGACAAAGTATTGGTGGAAGATGAACACATTAGGTCGAAATGACATGCATACTTCCATAAATTTTTTAGTGAAGAGGGGGACATGAATATTATGTTGGTTGATTTTGAACACTCTGAGAGTCATCGAGATTATGGGTATTGCAGGGGTATAAAGTTTGAGAAGGTTATTGATAAGAAGAGTAGGGGGAGGGCGACTAGACCAGATTCTGGTGAAATTTTGGAATAACGATGGCAAAATAGGAATGGAATGATTAATTTGATTGTCTAACATCATTTTTAGGATGTCAAAAATGCTTGAAGAATGAAGGTGGAGTACAATGTTCCCGTTGTACAACGAATAAGGGTGATATTTTGAATTGCAACAACTATAAGTGTATCAAGTTGTTAACTATTTATGAAAGTTTGGGGAGGGTGGAGATGAGGGCAAGGAAGGGTGTTCCTATTACCAGAACCAATTTGGATTCATGTCGGGGCGTTCAACAACATAAGTCATTCATCTCGCAAGAAGATTGGTGGATTAGAGAGCAAGAAGGACTTACATATAGTGTTTATTGACCTAGAAAAAGCAACAACAAATTCCTTGGGAGGGAGGGTGTTTCCATGGAGATGTTTGGAGGTTAGAGGTGTTCCCCAAGCTTATATTAGGATGATTAAGGACATGTACGACAGAACCAAAACCCGGGTGAGGATATTGGGAGGAGACTTGGAGCACTCCCTAGTTGTATTGGGGTTGCACCAGGGAATAAGGATCATCTCTTAGCCCATTTTTATTCTCCTCGGTGATGGATGAACTGATGCAGCATATCCACATGGAGATGTCATGGTGTATGTTGTTTGCAGATGATATAGTATTAATTGACCAGATCCGAGGCGGAGTTAATGATAAACTGGATGTTTGGAAACAGACCCTGGAGTCTAAAGGATGGATTCACGTTGAGCTGGACTAAAACATAGTACTTGAAGTGCAAGTTCAGTGATTAACTCATGAGGCAGATGTGAAAGTGAGGACCGATACAGAACTAATCTCCAAATGAGGAGGCTTCAAGTATCTTAGGTCTATAATTCAAGGAATTTGGGAGATTGACAATGATGTTACACGCGTATTGGAGGGGGGTGGATAAAATGGAGGCTTGCATCCGATGTTGTGTGATAAGAATGTGTCACCAAGTGTTAAAGGTAAGTTTTATAAATTGATTTGTATGGAGATGAGTGTTGGCGGATCAAGAATCACACATTCAGAAGATGAAAGTAACGAAAATGAGGATGTTGAGATGGGTGTGTAGGCATACTAGGAGAGATAGGAATAAGAACGAAGATATTCAGGACAAGGTAGAAGTGATCTATAGGGTGAACAAAATGAGGGCAACGAGGCTAAGATGGTTCGAATATATGAGAAGAGATGCATAGATGTCCTAGTTAGGAGGTGTGAAAGGTTGGCTATGGTGGGTGTGAGAAGAGGTAGAGGTAGGCGGAAAAAGTATGAGGAGAAGTGATTAGACACGACATGACACACCTACAACTTACCGAGAACATGACCCTAAGATAATAGGATATGGAAGTCCACCAAAGCCAAACCAGCATCACCGGTTGCAGATCCCTCATGCGCTCTCAAGCGCGGCTAGATCTAGGGTTCCAGTGACCCCGTCAATACCACATGTCGATGCTTGAGCTTGTTATGATCAGTTTTTTGGCGACTTTCTTGTTCAATATTGACTTGTCTCTTGATTCCGGGACGATCCATATATTTTATACAAGATTTTGAGCACTTCCCGGTGACCATTGCACTGTTTCCAGCATATCTAAGTTTTCCAGCAGTGATTTCTCTCTATTTCAGATTCACTTTTGCCAAAAGGGAATACTCAGATATTTGGGTTGGATTATAGTGATACTTTCTCCTCCGTGGCTGAAATAGCATATGTCCACATTTTTCTATCTTTGGTTGTTGCCTTTTAATTAGTTGGACATTAAGAATGTTTTTCTCCACGATGATCTCAAGGAAGAAGTCTATATGGAGCAACCACTTGGTTTTGTTGTTTAGGGGAAGTCTAGTAGCCTTGTGTATGTCGATTGTGCAGGTCACTCTATGTTTTAAAAAGTCTTCTCAAGCTTGGTTTGGGAAGTTCAGCACAATAATTCAGGAATTTGGCATAACTCATAGTGGAACTGGTCACTCTGTGTTTTATCAACATTCTGCATCAAATCTAGTGTTTCATGAGAAAACTAAGCACATTGAGATTGACTGTCAATTTTGTGAAGTCGAGTGATCAACTTGCTGGTATCTTCACCAAGCCCTTCACCGGTCCTCATATTAATTGCATCCGTAACAAGCTAGGTACATATGACTTGTATGCACCAGCTTGAGGGGAGTGTTAGAATAGGAATAGGAACAAGAATAGTATATACAATCCTATTTAGAATAAAAATAGGAATAGTATATAGAATCCTAATTCGAAAAGGATTATAATGTAGCGTCCTAGTTGGAAAAGGAGTCTAATGTAGTGTCTATAAATAGGGTCTCAATGTAATAATGTAGAGACACAATTCAATAATATTTTTCTCCAATATTTCTCACATCACCTTTCAGACATACTCTAGTTGCTTGATCATGGATTTCTTCAGTGTCCTAATTTGTAGTGTATATCGCAGCTCGATCTTGTTGAGTTCCAAGAAAACTATGTGCTTGTTTGGATAGTTTATGCAGCCTTTTCTTGAAATGTAGTAGTTATTCTTGAATTTCTTCCCTTTGGGGTATCAATCTTAAATGGTGTGATCGCATCGTCCTTTTATTAATCCTGATTCCTGATTTCTAGGGTAAAGTGATGTATAGAGCAGACTATTTTGCCTCTACCTTCGTCGAGCAATATTTAGCTGATATCATGCCAAAGCTGATCAATCATTTCTCTTCTTTAACACCTTTTCTTTTTTTTTTGCTTTCCATGTTTCAGGCCCTTGATACCTTCAATACTGCCGTTGTCTCTCCTATATACTATGTTATGTTCACAACACTAACAATCGTTGCCAGTGTCATCATGTTTAAGGTGTAGTATCTACCTTTTTTCTTCTTCTTGCTTCACTTTGAGCTTGTTTCTAGAGAATGATGAATACATTAGAGTTCATCCGCTTCTTGGGAATTTATCCCAAACTTTACGCCTTAGAATGCCATGGACATTTACACAATTGCATGACTTGGAAATACCAACAATAACTACATTGTGTGGAACAGGAGAACCATGATTATTTGTCCAAAACTTTGAAGCCATGCTTATCGATCTAGTTATACTACATTATGTAGGACTGGGATGGACAAAACATTGGGAGCATTACCTCAGAAATATGCGGTTTCATCGTTGTGCTCTCTGGAACCATCTTGTTGCATGTTACCAAAGATGTGGAAAGAAGTTCATCTTTCAGAGGTGCACTTTTCATCATCCTAATGTTTATGAAAACCTGATGTTCTTTTCTTTCTAGCCTTAAAATTACTACCCAAAAATTGCAGGTAATTACACACCTTCATCCCCTTTGTTGTCAACACGACTATGTAATTCAAACGGAGAATCACATAAGCATGAAGAAGAAGATGAATCGTTTTCTGAGGAAGCCGATTCTAGAAGACAGGATCTCCAGGTTTAATATGATTGCTTTAGAGAAGACCAAGACTCTTTTCTTATTATGTTCCACGAGACCGATAATCCATCTGAAACCTCTCAAGTTTCTGCTACGCCTCAGTTTCGTTTTCTATTGCATCAGATATTTAGCAGCAAGTTAAGGATTCCACAGGATGTTAAAGAAAGAGTTGGTGAGAAATCATCAAAAGTTGTGGCGGACTGAAGCTATGGTGTTTGTCTATATAGTTATAGGAGTTCCAAATATTGGTTTATTGTACATCATTAAAGATCTATAGAAGCAGAGTTGAATGATGAGAGCTTAAATAGGAGTTCTCTGTGATTAGAAGTGATATAATTCATTTTAGTTTTCTTCTTTTCTCTGTCTCTATTGTATAGCAATTTTTGATGTATTGGGTTGAATCTTTGTTTATGTTTCATTCTTTAGTGAACTTGAGATCACAAGATGTTTGATTGACTCCAATAACACTACATTTTTTTAAATTTTATCTCAAGTGATTTTTCACTTCTCATGTAAAAAAAAATCGCATTGTCGGTGTATGTAAGTTAAATTCGTATTTAAGAGGCGGAGGTCCTTATAGGTCCTTGACTAATAGTTTTCCTTGTCTAAAGTTGTACTGTACCACTGGATTCCCCAACTTCCTCAACAGTTGCATGCATGAGAAAATAACTGTCATAAGTTCAATGATTGTGTGATTGGGTGCCTTTACTTTTTTTACAAAAGCCACTTGAATCTCTAATTACACCTCCAATCCTTTTGACTCTTTTCCCATCTAAATTCTAAGTTAATTGAGTGGAGTAGTTTTTCATTTTTTAATTCCATTAATTTATTTAATTGATATCTATTTTTTTTTAAAAATATAATAATCTAAATTGACATCTTTTTTTAACCATAAAATTATCTAATTTAATATGTAAATCTTGTGAAGTCACAAAGAAAATTAATTAAATAATAAAAACGACTCTGCTGGGGATCGAACCCAGAATCTCTGGTTTCGTAGACCAGCGCCTTATCCATTGGGCCACAGAGTCTTATATGTTAGACATCTTCATTGAATAGTATAATTAATAACTTCATAAAGTTGTTATAGAGATAAGAGAGAGGAAACATATAGAGTTGATCTTTCATTTGAAGGAAGTTTATCAATGCAAAAAAGCCAATGTAATACTACACATTGTTTGGTTAGTAGTTTAAAAAAAGTTTAGCTTCGTATAAATTCAAGGTTCTATTAGACACGTGATGACAAGAGAGGATAAGGTGAATAATTGTATCAACATATTCTTCAATAGTTAAAATTCGGATTTGAAGTCCAATCAGGCCTATAAATAAAGTAATGCAGAAACTCAAAGAACACGGACCTAGAAGTAAGAGAACCAAATAGAAAGAATTAAGTATATAACCTATATTCCCCTTCTTTATCACCTTCCTTAGTTTCCATGTTCTTAATCCTTTCCTGACCATTTTAAGAGATAGAATGAACCATGAAAGTAAAATAAAAATAGAGTGAAAATGAAAATACTTTCTGATGAAACTTGAATGTTGCAAATGCAGTTGATCTTATTAGTGAATAATCAAAACAAGCTAATAAATCTTAGTCACAACTCTAGGAAGAGGGACTTAATCTTAATAGCCTTAAAAATGGTCTACTTTACTTTTATCTAAAGAGCAGACAATTTTGCATTTAAATATCAACATATTATAAGTTAAGTTTTTGGCCATGAAAAGCATTGTCGTATAAGATGCTACAAGCGTGGCCTATGTAAGTTTTCGGCCACGTCCATTGAGTTCGCAATTGTATGCAGATGGTATGTCCAAGTTAAGTTAAAGAGTTCGCTGGAACCTTGACGACTTCAAAATGCAAAGAAGCCAGTATATCAGAGGGATAAAGGAAACCAACTTATCGAAAAGAAACAGCAACATGGATCCTCCTTTCTGCTACGATTAACACAAACATAGACAAGTCACTGTTTTTGTTATCACATATAAACTAGACCATCAAGTCAAGCAAAGCCAATCTACATCATTGCTTCAGTTGCAGTATGTCAGTGTTTCAACAAAGAAAGACAAGTATCAAAACTAAGTGCTGGCAAATTGGAGTTGATAGCCTCAGATGTATACACGGACCAAAGGACGAAGTATCATATGCATGTTACAAATGATGGATCATTTCTTGCGGGACAAAGCAGCTACAAATCCACCAGCCAGGAGTCCAACAGCAGTAACGGCAGTAGCAGCAATGCCAATGCCAATTACTCCATCTGCTTGGACAATGCAATATACATAGTTCATAACTTCATTCTTTGACTGGAAATAGAATCTAATAAATAACTGAAGATGAAGATGAAACTTACTACCTTTTTTAATTTTATCTTCAATAGTTTTCCTGAGGGTCAAGGCCTGTCTCCACTCTGGTTCAATCTACAGATTCAAACAGCTTCTAGTTAAGACAGAATGTTTAAGAACAGACTTGGAAAGAACTTGAAAGGTACTCAGCCAAGTCAATGAAATAGTAAAACTTCAGAGTTGCATGACACCACGAAGTTCGAGTTTGCAATTTTTGAATTTCATAAATCAAGCTGCAGAAAGATAAATTGTTCAAGATAAAGTAGTGGAACAAACTTCATAGCACAGAGATAAATATCTCAAATTTTAATGTCATAGTGAAGAGGTGAATAAAATATACTAGCAAAGATTGAATCACAAAGACCAAACCTCCAAACAACGCTCAACAAGCTGTCTGCTTCTTGCATAGTCCCCACTTCTGTAGTAGCCAACTGCCAGAAGATAAATCTTTTCCCTCATTTGCAGGGGACTGTTACTGCCACCAAGAGAAGCTGCAACTGACAAAATAAGTTGGAGCTCTTGCTAAGGAAGGAAACTAGCATAAGAAGAGTGAAAACAGTAAATTGCAAAGCAAAAGGCAAAGGAAGTGGAGTCAAAAGGTAAAATGCATAAGAGCTAGGGAAAGGACAAATATATAAGTCGAAGTGTTTATCAAAGTCTTCGTGAAACTCAACAATCCCCAAGCAGAGGGTATGGAAAAGGATGAATGGATTCCAAAAAAAAAAAAAGAAGAAGGATTCTAATGATCTCACCTTCAAGCATTGCTATTCCACGTTGTACATCTTCTGGACGTCTTGAGTGAACAAGAGCCCATGATAGACGCATGATGCATTCATTTTTCAGTTCATCAGAGGAACCTTTTCCCGCCTCAGCAACTTCACGTTCACAGCCCTGTACATAGAATGCCCTTGTGAGAGACTCAGATACCGTCAATATTACCTTCAGGTACAGCTAGTAAATGTACATGGAACTGCAAATCTATTACATATTACACATTATTCTCTTGAACAAAGGCAGCCTCTTTCAGTAAGATATTCAGAGAGAGCTTTTCAAACGTCTCAAGGAAACGTTAACCAAAACCAAATAATAGTTGACACCAATTCTGCGATCCTTCAACCATCACTCTCCCTTTTGTCTGTGTCGTAATTATCAACACCATGACCCCTAGAGATGGATGGCACAGCCAGAACGACTTTTGCTTTGAACAAAGAAAGATGATACAAGAAATCATACACTGATGCAACAGGGAGTCCCTTGTGAACAGACACCTCTACTACAACAACATACCCAGTGTACCCCCACAAGTGGGGTCTAGGGAGTGTAGAATGTACGCATCTAAGCTTTTTATTTCCATTGTCATGAGTGGAATGGTTTGTGGGCAAAATGGACTTCAGATATGTTTTAAATGCCTCTTGTTCATGTTCAGAAATCACACGAGAGTTACATCTGAACTCTAAATAGTCGTTAAAATTGGAACAGTCCTCCAACAAAGTAAAGCAACACCAGTCTTATAAACCTTTTACAAATAGTTTACAATAAAGTTGGGGCCACTACTCGCTTTAGCCCTAATTCCTAGAAGCTTTTTGTCTCTCAGGTAGCTGTGCTTCTCTTATATATACCTCTTTCTTGATTAAAGCTACTGATTTCTGTTACTTACAGGATTGAGATCACAAGTAATGTAAGTCAAAAGCCAAAAAGCATATATATCTTTCTTGATTAAAGTTTGTTTTCCATCCAATATGCAAGACCTCGAAAACCAACTACTGAAAGTAAAAACAGAAAAACAAGCAAGAAAGGGAAATCACTTGCTATGGCCAACTAATTTACAATTACGGTATAAAAATTCCTATTCATCTATATAAATCAAATCCATTGCAAATATATTCATATTACTCAAGAAATAACAACAAAAGAGCAAAGCTAATTTTGAGCTCTTATTTTGGATTTGATTTGAAATGCCACTTGAAAATGCTTCTTCCACAATCTCCTCCTTATCCAAATCTCTACATCCAAACCAGCCCTAACCATTTTCACCCCCAAACCAAACCAGCTATGGTAATCCTTCAGCATGCACTGAAGCGAGTTTATTCCATAATATCCCACAAAACCCTTCTCGGTTAGCTCTTTTCACTCTCAACTTCAAAGCAAAGATAAACACCGAATATACAAAATTTCAAACGAACAAACAGAGATATAGAATGAAATAGCAAATTCACTGAAAACCCCATAAAGCAGTTCTTCGTCTATACCCAATCAGCTACAGTTGCCGAAATCAAATTGCAAAAAAATAAATTGATAATTAGTGTACTTACAGTGACAATATCGGAATCGCACCAAGGAATATGATCTCCTCCGGTGAAAAAATTTCCGACCGAGTCGAAGAAATTTCCGATCTTAGCATCCATTGATTTCTCTCTAGAAGATTCAAGGTGTACGCTATGTTGCTGGTATTGTACGCAACAAGAGGTGCGGTATGCAGTTTAAGAACAAGTGTAATATATTAAGCAAAGAAATATAGGCTTGCAGGAAAGTCCACCACTTCCTCTTAGCTTTCAATTTTTTTCTCGTTTTGTATTAGATGTATGCAAATGTTTTCAGGAAAGTATTTTTTACTTGCTGCAACAATTTTTTTTAAAATAAAATTTTTATTTCTATTATATTCAATACGCAAGTAAAAAAAGAAAATTCTAAAAATATATGTACAAATCTAACACAAAATGAAAAAATGTAAAATAAAAAAATTAGTAAAAGAAATTTAAAAAAATAAAAGGACGAGGGATTGTCGGGTGAGAGGGGGTTGTAACACCTCACAACTCTATTCTTAGAATCTGAATCGTTCGTCTTAAGTATATGAGCTTGAACCGGGTGATGTACTACTTGCTCATGTATTTTAAGGTTCTTTACCAAGTGTACCAAGGGTATCTTAAATGATTTAGGGTCACAAGGGACCTCTAACACTAAGTCAAACTCAAAGTCTTTCTACCGGCTAAATTTTTTTCGCATTAGTTTACACAAGAGTCAACTTCAAATAACCATATTTTTCAGTATATAAAGAACTACATGGACCATAGCATATCAAATTAAAGGTCTATGAGTCTTCTTTCCAATGCCACCAAGTTTGCATCAATTGGAGTTCGGAGTAAAAAGTTATGTCCATTTTACTGGACACTATCTTGACACGAGCCGGCCGAGGCATCTTTCCGCGTGGGCGCGCGGCGAGGCAGCAGCTATTGCTTTCCAGCGTAGTTGGCTGTGCGACTGAGGCGTTCTCCACGCGGGCGCACGGGCGTCTAATGCCTTTTATGAATCTCCAAAAGCGTAGTTCACCTCGCTAGTTCATAAATTTACCCTAGAAAGAAAAGTTTTCAAGAAACTAACTTCCTCCAAGGTTCATCCATCATCCAAGGTAAGATTTTGACCATAGAACTTCTTAATTCCTTCATCTTAACGCGAATTAATAACTCCTACTCATGAAATTCATAGATTTTTCAAGAAAGCTTCTCAAGAACTCATCTCCAAGGTTCAAGAAAGGTTTTGTAGGTCTTCTTCTTCCAAGATCTTACTTTTCTTCGGTAATTGGAGCGATTAAGGTACGTAATACTTCAATGAGGAGTTCCTTTCATCCTCATATCTAAGATTTATCAATGTTCATGAACTAACTTCCATAGTTAGGGTTATCAAACCCACTTTCGAATTCATCCCTAATTATGACCCGAATTGTATGATTTGCTAAATTAATTATTCATGATTTAAGATTCTTGACCTATGTACTTCTTTTTTATACTTAGTAAGGTTTTACATTGTTGTTCTTGTGAGTTATTGACATGACATTGTTATGATTTCATGAAGCTTACATTTCAAAGCATAATTTTAGAGTCTTTATGCTATTATGAAAATTAATTTCGAATACTTATGAGCTATGCAAGTAGAAAACTTTCTCATGATTTAAGTTATATACATGACTTTGAAAGATACATTTTAGAAAGATTTGAGCTTTGACTTACAGATTTGAATTTGGTCTCACCCTATATTCAGACAGACAGATAGTTTATCAAACTATGAGCATATTATACAAGTATATTATTTTGGGAATAGTATTGAGCACCGATATGGGGTAAGAGTTTAGACAACTCAAATCCCATAAACTACGTAGCCAGCGTAGATAGGATCGTACCGCAAGACGGGCGACTCCTCACCTACCTCAAGAAGGCTTTTTAGTGGATCCATCAGTTCAGTTGCGTTCTATACTCCGGCAAGGTATAGAGCGGCTCTGGCAACGTGGGTAAGACGTTGTATCATCACGAGGCTCATAGTGATGGTTGTCGGTTAGAGAAACTCCCCAGTAAAATAAAGAGTATTTATATATATATATATATATATATATATATATATATATTCCAGTTTAGTTCAGTATTTGCTATTATTGTTTTTTATTTGTGAAGTTGAAATGATTTTATCTCATATTTATGATTTACTTCAATTGAGTTATATTTCAGTCTTTCAGTCCAGATATTGTTTCACTCAGCCTTATTACATACTCGTACATTCAATGTATTGATGTCATTCGACCTACATCATCTTATGATGCAGATATAGGTGTTCAGGATCATCAACATGCGCATCGTTGATATCACCCAGCTTCTTACCAACATTGGTGAGGCCTCCTTGCTTTCGGAGGACTCCAGTCATTTATTTGCTTTAGTAGTTTTATTTAAGGTTGTCGTGGATTTGTCCCAACGCCTATCTCAGACAGTAAAGGCTTCATAGATAGACATTGTTAGAGAGTCTCTTGGTATTTATTTTCAAATATTTTGCTAAACTATTACTATTTACCTTCAGTATTCTCAGACAGTATTTGACTTAAATATTTTCCCTTCAGATATTTAAAACTAAAAATGCTTGAGTAAGTCTTTCACTAAGTAGTAAGCCAGGCCAAGGGTTCGCTTGGGGATCAGCAATGGTTCTCAAGTGCCGGCCACGTCCAGGGTGTAGCTCGGGGCGTGACAGTATGAGGGTGGAGGTGGTGGAGTGGGGTGAGAAAAATATTTTAAATTTTACTTTTTTAAAAAATAATTTCTTTTTTTGTGGATAGTAATACTTTAACCTTTAGTTTTTAACTAATATTAATAGTTTATTTAATTTTTGTCGAGGTGAAATATATTTTCCATGTAGAATGTCATGTGGCGAGGTTTTTTTCAAATAAAAGAGAGATTATATTACACACATCATTAAGTTGTGTTTCTCAAACTAATTAAGTGATTGCTTAGGTATAAAACTCACACTCTCAATAGTTTAGGTAAGAAACTCAAAAAAAGAAGATAATTTAGGTGTGTTTTTGACACTTATCTCTATTAATAATCTAAAGATGGTGGATTGAATTTGAACGAATTAGGATGAATTAAAGCAATAAATGGGTTATCGTTCAACCCTGCTTAAAATTAAGCTGGATTATGTTAAGATGGTCAAAAGAAATAAAAAAAAGTAATTAATCATCTCGATTGCCTGTTTCTATTCACTTGATTTTACTTGCCCTCTCTATTTTTGTTCATTCAATTATAATATGTTTGTTTTGGTTGTTTGAATTTTTTTTGTTTAATAGGTTTCTCTCGATTTATATCAAATTTATTCAAGTTTATTAATGGCTAAAGATGATTCTAAAATTTTTGTGTGTGTATTTAACTTTTTCTTCTTCTTCTTTAAGTATGTATCGCGCACAGTTTCACTGGGTATTGACTTATTTAATAAATGTATTAGTGCATATATGATACAAGATATATGTATTTGGATATATTATATGAAATTGATACTGAATATACCATATAGATGAATTAATATTAGATACAAACAGATACAAGAACTTGTTAAATACAAATACATTGTAAAAATAAAAATACCAAAAATCATTGTATCACAGATATTTGATACAGTGAATGAAATTTCGATGAAATTGAATAATAAAGTGACTTTGAAACCATAGATGAAGGGTGGACAAAAGATTTTTGAAGACTTTGAAATCGCAGATGAAGGATAGATATAAAAAAAAATTGTAGATTGATTCTCGAAAATCGCTATAGGCGTGATTTTCTTCTTGTTTTATGCTTTTCAGTTATTGAAGATCTTAAATAGTCGAACATAGATCACTCTCAATGTGCATGTATCTAAAATACATTGATTATCTAAATCAGATACATGTATTTGACATGAATCTCATATAACTTTATGAAACTATCGTTTCATCAAGTAATTAGCACTTATAATAGCATACTTTATGAAAGTTTCTCTAATTAATACTTAGAGATTAGTTATGAGTAATGACTTGTGAGAGAATTTTTTATTCGTGGATTAATTATGCAATTTTTATTATTCATATATTAGTTATTTCACCTTCTATTTTGCATAAGATAATACATACATTATTTCATAACTTGTTGTATTAGTTATGTGAATTTTTAATATAAGAATGAACGAGTGTACTTGATGATAAAGACATTAAATAAGTTTGAAGGTTAGAATCCTCTAACTAAGATTTGATGAAGGTATTTCAAAAAGTGGAGTTTGTTGATTGGAAAAAAATTTAGTGAGATATTCGAAAATAATTGCTCTTAATTTTAGATTTGTTAGATCGAGTATCACATAATTCTTACATATTTCTCTCAAATGCATAAGCCATAAGGTAATTTTTTTTAACTTACTACATAATTTTATCGACTTTGATTTCAAACTCATGAGATTAGCAACCAAACTTAAGACCTCTTTACAAATAAAAGTTGACAATTAAGTTTGTAATGTTATTTCAATCAACAATGATTTATTAAAATATTGTATTGATGGTGGTAAAATTGATGGAGGGTAGTGAAATCGACTGATGATGGTGAATTTGATTGTAATGATGAAATAAATTGTGTTGTGGCAATTTTAAAGATTTATGATGAAATTGATGGTACTTGTGAGATAAATTGACCGATGAATAATAAAGAATAAAGAAACAGAAGAAGTTGAAGACTTGTAAAGTTGAATATAAATTCACTTTTAAGTAGTAAATGTGTGTAATAGATCGACATGATAGTTTTAGCATGTATTTGACTTTTCGGAACAAGCTCAAGAGAGAATCTATGTTTCTTTCCATTGTATACGTGATAACTTACCTTCTAATCAGCTATCAAACGTGGTATTATTTAATTTAATACTTACATATAACTCATCTCCAGGGGCGGAGCTACGCCTAAGCGAGGTTGGTCAGATGAACAACCTTGCCGGAAAATTTTCGTGAGGGTATATATTAAATATCGATAATTTTGGATATATACTAATGGTTGAACACCCTTCACAAAGTAAAAGGAGATAGCGTGATGGTAAAGGCTGTGCAAATTTGCCCCAATGGCCAGGGTTTGGGCCCAAGCTTAGGCATTTTGTTTGATTTTTTTGTTGTTCCTTTTTTTCTCTTAAAAAAGGCAAGACTTAAGGTTTTGTGGCTTGGGTTCGAGCCCAGGCTTACGCGTTTTTTTTTTGTTTTTTTTTGTTGTTCCGTTTTTTCTCTTAAAAAATGCAAGAATTAGGTTTTTTGATCAATTTCTTTTTTGTTCCGTTTTTTCTCTTTGAAAAGAGAACAAAAGTGACCTTTTTTAAGTTAAAGAAAACAAAAGTCCCCTTTTGACTTTTCTTAACTTAAAAAAGGAATAGATTCACAGTCATTAAATAAAACCTTTAACATTTTAGTTTTTTGTCTTCTCTTCTCCCAAAAACCCTTTATATTCTCTCTTCTCAATTTTCATACATATTTGCAAGTTTTAAGAAATTGAAAGCTTTATTCATTGTTATATTTCTTCCTCAACCGCCATTGAAGTATGAAAAGGTATTTCTTAATTCTTTTTTTCCTTTGGTTTAGTTTTTTCTAATCATGTGTTGAAAGACTTGTATATCTTAATTTTTATTTGAAAGCTACTTTATTTATTCGAGTATGGATCAAATATTTGGTTTATTGTGGATTGATTTTTAATAAGTGTGGTACACTTGATTGCTATTTCAGTTTGGAGTTCAATGAGCTTGGAGAAATATTTTCCTAGAGTACCCAAAACAAGTTTGGCGTCTCAAAATCAAAATCAACTACGCCGAGATGAAAATGTCGACCAAAATCAAAATCAATAATGACTTGCGAAATCGAATGGATGATGAATTATTAGATGGTTGCATAGTGCCTTATGTAGAAAAAAAAGTATTTAAAGATGTTTCTAATGAGTGTATTATGAAAACATTTCAAGAGATGAAGTGTCGTCGAGTGCAATTGTAGTTACCACTTTACATATTTTGATGTGTATGAAACTATCAGTCAATATATTTTTCCTGCTTCATCTTCTTTAGTTTATCCATTGATATTTTGTAAGTTTCCGTTTTGAGATTTTTCATTTTGGATAGTTGTATATTTTGATATTGAACAAGTAAAGAGTATGAACAACTTGGAGCACTATGTAGAGATCAATAATTGCAAGGTTTATTTTTTTACTTGTCCTAAAGTATGAACAACCTTGACGAAAATCATGACTCCGCCACGAGTTAAAACTATGAAATCAATCATTGATATTTTACATTGATGTGAGTTGTTAAAGATATCTTCGACGATCTATAATCACATATTTGAACTGTGGAGTCTGTCATTGATGCATGCGTCATTGTAGGCTGATAAAATTAACTTGATATGATTTATAGGTCACAAATTCAAATCGTTGAATTAGTCATTAATGCTTATGTCAAGGTATGCAAAATTCGCTTTGAGTGATCTATAGGTCACCAGATTCAAACAGTGAAATTAACTACTATTGCTTGAGTCGGCTAAATTGCTAAATTATCCCTTTATAATGTATCTTTTTTTTGGATTAGTATAAATGCAGTATATATATAAATTAGGCTTGCCTTTTAATTTGTTAATAGTATTTTGAATTTGATTATTCGATTTGAACAGAAAAAATAGTATCACTATTCTTATCATTGCTATAATTATTGTTGTAGAGAGAGATAAATCAAGTTCCTAAAAGGTACAAAAAAATTCTATTTATATATTTGACAGAATGAAACTATAACCATGATGAAATTAGTAGAGAATAGGATGGGGAAAAAATTCTATACAAATGCACATTGTAAATATAGAATTATGGTAGAATTTGAGAATCAATATATGTGAATGTAATATTCGTTTAGATGAGCTGATGGAAATATTTGTTTACTATTTGGTATGACATTTATTTGATTGTGATATTTCCTTCTTTGGGATAAGGCTCCTCTCCATTACCCATCCTCTCCGTTTTCTCACGTACTTATTTGGATGGTAGTCACATGTCATAATTAATTAAGAATCAAATATTGAGATTTAATTACCTAAATTAAGATTTAACCATGATTAGAATAACAAATAATTTCTTTATTTATTTTTAAAAAAATGTCAATTCCATAATTCTAGCTAAAAGTTCTCATTCATAAATATATCTAAAGTTTCTCACTATTCCTATCTACTATGAGCTTTTTTTTAAAAAAAACAATTTTTTTCTTTTTTGTTACAAAAATTCTATTTCAATTTTGTTTCTAAAATTCTTTGAAACTTTGAGTTATAGTAAAAAAAATAAAAATTAACATCATGCAGTTTTTTTTTTAATTTAAAATTTACAAATATTCTTTTCAAATTTTTTAATATCATATGTTGATTAGTTTGTGTAATGATTACATGACCAAAGAAAAAGACAAAAAGAAAATTTTTTTTCAAAAAAAGTTTAGCTCGTTAATCAAATGGAAAATAGTGAATTTTTAAAATAAATTTATGAGATAATTTTTAGCTAGAATAGTGGGTTTGATAATTTTTTTTAAAAGTAAATAAATAAATTATTTGTTATTCTAATCATGGTTGAACCTTAATTTAGGTAATTAAATCTCAATATTTGATTCTTAATTATGACATGTGGCTGCCATCTAAGTAGGTACTTGGGGAAATGGAGAGGATGAGTAATGGAGAGGAGCCTCATCTACTTCTTTTTACAAGTAAAAGAAAAACATGTTGAATTTATTCATGTATAATTCAATATTGGGTAACTTCACATTTTAAGTTTTGTTAAAAGTTAAATCATAAATGTTCCTATTCTTGAAAATATCTTTTCCCTTGCTTTTTAGAAACAAAATCACTATCAGAAGATTGTTGAGTACGAAAGTGATTAGGGCGTCGTGCGGAGGTTTACAATTGCAAATTATGTCATTGATAAATAAGATGACAAATAAAATTATACTAAAAACATATTATTATTATTATGATTTGGCGAAGAGGCCTACATATTATAAAACTAATATTAAAAAACATAAAATCTATCAGGAGAAAATCTCTCACTAAACAAAACTCTCTAAACGACTACATTGTGGATATTATTGTGTGTTCTTCTATGAGAATCGAGATCTTCAACCTTTACTCTAAGGAAAGAATAAACCAAATATGAAAGAGAATTATATTTTCCTTTCAGGAAAAGTTCAAGCATTTATGATAATACTTTGACTTTTCTTTTAGGAAAAAATAAAACTTAAAATATGGTAAGAAAATCAGGGCAAAACTCTAACAAATCTCCCCTTTGGGCTTGAATTTTCTGGCAAAATATTCTTGAACCTCTTTCATCACACAATCTTCATGTATCACTGCTGCTTACTATGATTTAAAAATTGATATGGGTTAAAAATTGAAGTCATGTGTTAAAGGTTATGAGTAGGGTTGAAAGTGGAGCTCATGCGTTAAAAGTAATATGCATGAGTTGAAAGTGGAGCTCATGCGTTAAAAGTAAGATGCATGAGTTAAAAGTGGAGCTCATGCATTAAAAGTAAGATGCATGAGTTAAAAGTGGAGCCCGAGCATTTAAAATATCCAGGGGTTGAAAGTTGGAGCCATGCGTTAAAGTAAGCATGAGTTGAAAATTAATTTTTGTGTTTAAAGATGGAGCGGCAGGATTGTTGGGAATATGATTAAAAATTTTCCACATGTAGTATTTCAAATTCCTTTTTTTTGACAAAAACTCTTCATTATCATCATATTGCTTGCAACTTGATCTTAACATGTCATGAACCATTGGACCATAGGATCGTTGGACCATGTGCTCTGATACCACTTGTTGGGTTCGAAAGTGATTAGGGCGTCATTCGGAAGCTTACAATTGCAAATCATGTCATTGATAAATAAGATGACAAATAAAATCATACTAAAAACATATTATTATTATTATGATTTGGCGAAGAGACCTACATATTATAAAACTAATATTAAAAAGCATAAAATCTATCAGGAGAAAATCTCCCCCTAAACAAAACTCTATAAACGACTACATTATGGATATTGTTGTGTGTTATTCTATGAGAATAGGGATCTTCAATTTATAGATCTTCAAACTTTTACTCTAAGAAAAGAATAAACAAATATGAAAGAGAATTATATTTTCCTTTCAGAAAAAGTTCAAGCATATATGGTAATACTTTGACTTTTCTTTTAGGAAAAAATAAAACTTAAAATATGGTAAAAAATCAAGGCAAAACCCTAACAAAGATTAGTGATATATTTACAAATCAAAATAATCTAAAAATTAATTTAAAAGTTTAAAAAATAAATATATATTTGTAAAATAACAAAGTATAAAAATTAAACCTAATCTAAGAATCCACTTTGGTCTACTTTAAAAAATCTTGACTTATAAAAGTTTCCACTATCAATCAAATGTCAGTGAAGAAAATTTCAGGTAGTTCTTATAAAAACAAAGATTCTTGAAATAGTTCAACCTCTAACGATAAATTTTAATGTATATTTAGCTATTTCAATTTAAAGACAATGATTTTTAAAAATTCGTAGGCTAATATCGTGTAACACTTCACAAAATTCTACACTAAAGAGTCGAATCATTCATCGTAAGCGTATTAGCTTGGGCTGAGTGATGTCATATTTGCTTATGTGTGTTAAGGACCATTTTCAAGAGTAGAAAGTATATCAATTGTGGTTTAGGGTTATATGGGACCTCTAGCACTAAGTCAAGTCCATAACTTTCTTATCAGTTAAGTTTGCGCAAGAGTTCATGCAAGTGTCAACTTCAAATGACCATATATCTTAGCTTATGAAGGTTAGGTGATCTATCACCTATCAAATTAAAGGTTTATGAGTCTTCTTTTCAGCGTCATCAAGATTGCATCAATCTGAGTTCGGAGTAAAACGTTATATCCGTTTTACTTGAGACACTTCCAACAGAAAATTTCAGGACCTAAGTTTTACATGTCCAATCTACGACTCGTGAATCAATCTATAGACTATAGATTGAGCCGGTGAAATGAAAATTTTAAAATTGATTTTTCAATCTGTTTTTCACTATTCAATCACGATTATAAATAGGGCTCGTAGAATGAACTTCTAAGACCTAAAATTTCAGCCTGAATTCAACAGATGAAATCTACGGGTTGTAGATCAAACCATGATTCGTAGATGGTCCCATAAAATGTTCCGATAGCTTTTCAGTTAAAATTATTTTGATATTTTTTTCACTCTTTTTACTCCTAAACCACGACGTTGTGGCCTATCCTAAGTGGGATTAAGAGAAAATTAGTCAACAAAACCTCCCTCTTCACATCCAACACCAAGATAATCAAATTTAGTATGTTCTAAGTTCTCTTAAGAAATATACTAGGGTTCTTCATTTTCAAGATTTAGTTCAAGTATTTAAGCTAGGTTTTCCATTTAAAGTATGTGATATTTCATCAGTGGGCTTCCTTTTCACCCATTAAGTCCCAAAGAAAATCTTATTTCTTTAGTTAATGATTCTACATAATTTAGCGTTCCTATGAAAAACATGATTTTCATCATATTTCAGTTCTTCTTCATGTATACTCTTTTATTACATGTTCTTACTTACAGTTCAGTATAAATGCATAGTTATTTGCATAAGCCCTCAATTTAAGAGAAATTTATGTCTTTGAACCCGTGATAATCAGATTGCATGTTTTATTTGAAATACAAAAAATCACCATGATTAGTTTAATACTCATTTTTTCAATCTCACATATACCAAATGCTTTCAGATAAAGTGTCTACCTATTCATTATCAGTTTACAATATTTGTGAATTATTCAGTTTATCAGTTTAAATTTGGTTCATAAAATGACTTAGCACCGAGAAGGTATGGATATGAAGGCTCACATGTTAGTTTAGGACTGAGACTTTTAATAGCAATCTCTAAATTTTAGAATTACGTGCCATCATAGGTTAAGGATCACCCATCAAATCAGAACTGACTCTTTAGTCCTTTTGGACATCAGTTTAGTGGATCCACGTCGTTGGTGTTCTTACTCTATTCAGGGTACAAAACTCCTCCTAGTTGAGGTACATGTTGGACTCCATTTAGCTCAATGGAGTATGTCGGTTGTTAATATCTCGCACAGTTCAACTTTCAGATTATTGCGTTGACCTTGCATTCGATTATTTTAGTTTAAGTATGTACCAGTTGCATGTTTTACCATTTGGTTATTGCATTAATTCATGTATTTCAATTTCATGTTCAGTTCAACATCTTAGATTTATCATGTTCAATTATTAGAATTGTGATGCATGTCTCACATACTCAGTTAAGTACTGACCATATACACTTTTATGCTATATTGTTCAATAAAATATGTTCAGATGCTCAGTATCCAACTCGCGGTTAGTACTATCCCGTATTAGTTTAGCAATAGAGTTTGGTGAGTCTTCATCTTGTGAGGATATTCCTTATATTTATTTCAGCTATTAAATATTTCAATTTTCAGACAGTTGAAGTTAGTTGGGGATTGTCCAGCTACTCGTCTTAGTAGATGCTTTCAGACAGTCAGATAATAGCTCTAACTTATGTTTTATTTAGATGTTCCATTTAGTGCTTTAAATTTAATAAACTATTCAGATTCAGCTTCCGCATCAGTTATTTTCAATTGTTATTTATAAATATCTCACTATCATGCTAGATCATAGGGTAGCTTGAGGTCAATTGTGATTCTAAGCATCATGTTATGATTAGGGAATAATCTCAGATCATGACATATCTTCTCAATAGAATGAACGTATAATAATGTTGATACTACACAACAAAAAGTTTTCTAATTTGATCCTCCTTAGTTCAATCTCTAGAAAAACGTAAGTTAGGTTATTAACTTGATATATAACCATAATTAAGTGATTAACGAACGTTTTTGAAGTTTCAGCTATTCATCATATATTATTGGGTAAGTTACATAAATCACATAGTGTAAAGATTAAATTACTATCTATTCCTACGTTTTTTCTAATTTCAATAATTCCTTAAAATTAACCCAATCCGGATACATTAATACAAGCATGGATACATTAATACATTAATACGGATACATTACTAAAATAAAAATTAACTCAATCCGGATACATTAATACAAGCACAGATACATTAATACATTAATACAGATACATTATTAAAATAAAAATTAACCCAATCCGGATACATTAATGAAAGCGCGAATACATAATACAAGCACGGATACATTAATACATTAATTCAGATACATTATTAAAATAAGAGATTTTAGTTATTTTTAAAAGATATAGGGACAAATGGAAAATAATATACTTAAAGGTGTGTACTTTAGTAATTTAGTAATTTTTCCTATATTATTTGTGTTATTTGAATTTGTCGTTTGATTCTTAAACTTGAAATTTGAGCTTTCTCCATATTAAGAATCTTCCTTTGTGCAGTTGGTAAGTCCTGAAATGAATAAACGTGCAATGTATCTACAAATTCAAAAGTTAGATTAGTTAAAAAACCTATCATCACATTACTTTCTTTGAATTATTCACAAGAAATATGAATGTTATAGTGAAAACAACTTAAGATCAAAAGAAATACCTATATCTTTTACCTATTTTGAATCTTTCTAGCTTAATCTAAAATAAATAGTTGATATTATTCACAAGTGATATAAACGTGATAGTGAAAAGAGCTTAAAATGAACTTCTTATATTCTAATAAGTAATTTTCTGAGTTCATCATCATACTCTGAATCTTAATTGCACATAATACATAATTTAACATGATATGAACACGATAGTGAAAAGAATTTAAGATGAACCTTTTCTTATATTCTGATAAGTAATTTCCTGAATTCATTATCATTTGTGAATCTTATCGTCTAGTTTTGATTGTGTATCCTTTTTTGCGCTTGTCTTGTATTGAGATATACCAAGAAAATTCGTAAAAAGCTTTTGGTTTAACCATCCTATGTACCCCTTACTGCAATCAGACAGTGAAAAAGAATGATAACTTAGACACAACGATTAATTACACAAATACAAAATCTTAGGATAATTTAAGAGGGGGAAATGCTTTCCCTTCTCGACTAACTTTTAATCAATCATCATAAATCAAATAATATAAATTTCATAATTTATAAAATATTAAAAAATTTAATGTGATCAAGTAAATAAGAAAGTATTTCTTCTTGATTTTTTTTTCTCAAAGTATAATGTATTGTTTATTTGTCCTTAGTAATAAAGTGAGTATCAAATTCAGAAAATTAATTGAAAAATAGGGAGAGAGAAGATGAACGTGTAATAAAGAAGAGAAGAACAGAAGCGAACAAGCAAAGCAAAACCATAACTTCTTCCAATTCCATTTTCTCCATATTTTTGCTCAAGAATTCTCTTACCCTTTTGATAATTTTGCTTCTCCAATCTAGATGTGTGTCAAATTTCAATTTTATTGAACTTTTTTTTGGTTTTTGGGTATATATAAATCTTATTTTCCATCTTTTTGTGCACAAAAAGATGCTTCAATTCTTGCATTCTCCGCCTGGTATGGCACCAAGATTGAATTTTTAAGGTGTTAGAGCAAGGATTGAGGAAATAGGGAAAACCCCAGAAAAGTTCTGGTGAGGAAAATGATGGAAGGTACAAAATTTTACTTTTGCCTTATTTCTGTCACAGATCAAAAATCAGATGCAATTCTGTGTGTTTTTTTATCACTCTGTTGGAGGTGGGGTTTAGAGATTCTTGGTTTTATGTGCTGTTTTAAGTCAGTTTCTGCATTGTTGTGAGTTTGAAGGTTCTGCTGCTTCTGTAGGTTTCATTTTTGTGGTAATGGGGTTTAGATGTTATCTTTGTGTGATCAGGTGTTGTTGTGGGGTGGGGGTGGGGGGGGTGCGCAATTTTTTGCGAGTAATTAAGCTTTGATGTTGTTTTTAGTTGTGTGTGGTAGAGAATGTTGATAGTTGCTAGTTGATGGTGTATAAATACTGTAAATCATGCTTCATGGCATAGAGGTTTCACTTAACCAAACTCAACTGATTTGGGACTGTTGATTGATGGTTGATTACTAATTGTTCCAGAGAAGCAAGTGGATTGGGTAATTTGCAAGATTGAATACTTTGAGATTTATATACAATGTAGGTGTTTTGTGTTTTTATTTTGTGTGTGTGTTTGGGGGATTGGGGGTTGCACGGAATTGGAGAGTTTTCCTTTTATATGGATTAACTTATTTGTAACATATATTTGCAATGTCCTGACTCGGGAAGTATTAATTATAATGATATGAAATGATTGAATTTGGACTTTAAAGATAACTTAGATTGTATATACAAATGATTGATGTGATGTTCCACTACAACGGTACATGCATAGCCGGATGGCATTCGGAGAACTTTAAGTGGTTGAAACTTGAGATGGTGATGGCCAAGATTACATTTTTTTCTTTGTATGCTAGATGGATGAAGATCACTGGGTATCGGTATGCAGCATATTTGCATTGGGAAATACCCTCTTTCCATTCATTATCCATCACTGGAATGAAAATTGTTTTTCCTACTTTAGTCTCTAAATATGCAATAAAAGAAAGCAAGATCTTGAGGAGGGTATACAGTCAGTGCAACTATGAAATCTATGTTATTCCTTTTCCACCAATTCTTTTATCCCGTGTTCTTTAGTTGCCGTTTTTGTTGCCTCTAATGAAATGAATTCTCTAGTTTAGGCAGCGGTGGCCAAGTAAAGTTTATTTATTGTACATGGAGAATCCGATTTCAACAGGTCTCATTTGTTCTTCATAGGATGTAGAGCTGTCTGCAACAGCTGGCAGTTGTGGCAATCATTTAATGATATTCTGTGTGGGAACTATGCTGTACCTTCATGTTACGATGGTCTTTTGAAGAAAAAGTGTCATTTTGAATTACTTGTCTTGATAGGAAGGGGAAAGTATGACTAGGGTCAATTCAGATGAGATAGGGAGGAGTACTCTTGTTCTGTCTATTATATGGTTTTTTTAACAACAAAAAGTTCATTTTGAAGTAGAAGCCGTTATTTTTGGAACTGTTGACAGTCCTTATTTCCAGCTTGGATAATAGTTAAGTTTTTGACGTTGTTAATCTTTTGCAGATTTAAGCGAAGTGCATTCTAAGGATGATAAAGGTCAGCCTGAGAAAAACCACAAAAGAATAATCAAGACACGTGCTCAGATTGAAGCTCTAGAGAAACTTTATGAAGGTAATTGATCGTACATAATATTTTTTTTTGTTTTGCAATGAGCTAGAACATCATATCTATTGTTTCAGACTTACAAATAAGAGAAAGCATGTAAATTTTCAGAACACAAGTACCCTACCGACGAGCTGAAAGCTGATCTGGCAGAGTCATCAGGATTAACAGAAAAACAAATTTCTGGGTGGTTTTGTCACAGGCGGTTGAAGGACAAGAGGCTGTCGAGTGGGGAAATATATATAAATGGAAGACAAGATCGTTCGAGTGGTGTCATTCAGGATCATGGCAGCGGATTTAGGCCGGATTCTTGTGGTAGCACCAAGCAAGCGGATGATAAGAAATTTGATCATCGGGAAGTTGAGAGTAGAAGATTAACTGGCCCAGAATTCTCAACTGCAGATGTGACATATGAGGCTGGAACTCATTTTAGAGGAAAGTCTAATTGCATGGACGATGACTCTTCAAGAAGCAGTTCTTCATTACGGAATGAATGTTTTTCGCAAAATGCAGAACCATATGATATAGCAACTTCAAGATACATATCACAGAATTTACCTACTGATTTTAAGGGAGTAAAACCAAAGAATGGCCCATCTGGGTATTTGAAAGTAAAGGGTCAGGTAGAGAATGCTGCAATTACTGCTGTGAAGAGGCAATTGGGGAGGCACTACCGACTGGATGGTCCACCACTTGGTATTGCATTCGATCCACTTCCTCCTGGTGCCTTTGAATCATCAGCACCAAATCCTGTCAATGGTGAGGTCAAATGATTTTTTTTTGATTGTCCTATTATTTAAATCCAAGATATGCTTGTCTGGAACTGCTCTTGTTGTTTCAGCTCATATGTCCTTGTTTTACAGGAAGATGTTTTTTTCTTCTTTGTTATGCTCAGTTTGTATTCATCCTAGCTGCTTACTTGTTGACTTGTATCATACTTTACATGACTACACAACCTTTGTCCTATCTTTTTTTGATAAAGTAAGGTATTTCATTCACAAAAGGGCATCAAGAAGATGCATAGTTACATCTAACAATGAAAGAAAAATTGACAAAAGAAAACTGAGATAAAGAAAAAGGTAGTCCCTTTACAGTTGTTTGTCTTATCAAAGCTTTATCTTAGAAAAAAGATGACATGGTTCATGGATACTTTTTCTTTTCCCGGTAAGATGATGCTTTATTAAATCAAGTGGCAAGGGGATACTGCAAAAGTACAACAAAAGGATTACATTATCAAAAAAAACATTCTCAATACAAAGTTTCAGCTCATAGTTTTATGAGATCAACAAGCTCAGAAACCCCCCCCACAATCTGCTCCTTACACCAAAAATATAAATTTTACAAAAGATATGTGTTGTTTTTCTCCATTAAAGCATCTCTTGTTTCTTTCAAGCCAAATATTCCAGATGACGCATAAAGGGACAGTGCTCCAGGTCTTTGTACATATGCTATTTATCTTTTGACCTGCCAACTGAGTAGTATACTCTTCATCTCATATGGCATATCCCACTGTACCCCTAAAATTTTCAAAAACATTGTCTAGATCTTCCAGGTAAACTCACAGTGAAGAAGCATATGTTTAGGAGACTCTCCTGCTCTTTTACACTAAAAAACATATGCAATACAGATGAAATCCCGCCTTCTGCAATAAATCTTGTGTTAGACATGCAATTTTCGCAGCCACCCATCCAAAACAAGCAACCTTTGTAGGTGCCTTGATCTTCCAAAGCATCTTCCGTGGCCATTCCACTTCTCAATAGTCACTCTTTTCCAGCAGCATGCCGTAACCTTTTCTCTATTCCATCTTGGGTAACCTTACTTGCTGTCATCCAAAGTATAAGATTCCAATGAATTTTGCAACTGGCTGACTTCATTACTTTCCCAAGTCATTGAAATGTCTTTAAAATTCAGCTGCCATCAATTTCTTGCAAAACAATCATTACACAAACAGTTTTTGTCAATTGTTAAATTGTACAAAGTAGGGAACTGATCTTTGAGTCTCCCATTGTCCGTCCATTGATCTCCCCAGAATTTTATTCTCCTTCCACCCTGTATTTCCACATTAACATACTGATGAAATTCCATTCACATCCTACTGATGTTTCTCCAAATAGCTCCTCTGCAAGAAGGATTTGGGCTCCATCAATCCATCTTACCATATTTGGTATTGATAACTTCTTTTCACAATTCTTCCTTTTCATCACTGTATCACCATAGCCATTTAAACAGAAAACTCTTATTATTTAATCTCAATTTTTTTGTACCCATGCCACCTCTCTTTTTGCCCTGCATTACGTCTTTCCACTTCACTGGATGAATTTTCTCCTTTCTTAGTTTCCTTCCCATAAGAAATTGCTTCTCAACCCAGTGTTTTGGATGGCGAGAGGCGACAAGGGTCTACCTTGCCACAAGGCGAGGCACTCGCCTTTTTGAAGTGCGGTGCCAATTAATACCAAAAAATTAAAAATTTAAGTGCATATATTAAATAACAAAATCACAATAGCAATAACATATTAGCAAATATTTCAATTCATAAAAATGAAAATAGTACTAAATGTCTAGAACTTGAATGAGAAAAAAACAGAACAAGAGTCAAAACAGTGAGAAAAAACAGTAATTTTGAAGCCTGAAGAAGGAAAATGAAATAGAGGAAGAAGAAAAGAAGAAATATGTATTGGTTGGACTTTGGAGTCGCCGGAAAAGTCTGGCGGTTCGCCGGAGAAGTCTAGCCGAGTCGACTTGTTGGAGTCGCAGTCTAAGAGTGCAACTGTGCAAATTTGGAAAGAAACTCTAAAATTACCTTTTAACTTATAAAATCCTAAATTGGTGGACTTTTTTAAAGAAAATACATAAGGCGACGCCTTTATTACCATTGTCGCCTCTCGCCTTTGTCGCCATGGCGTCGCCTTTTGAAGATCACCTCGCCACAAAGCTAATAGGTGATGAAAGGTCGCCTCGCCTCTCGCCATTGGTGACGAAGCGATCGCCTTTCACAACACTGCGGCTCAACCAATTTTGTGAAAGGCGATTGCCTCGTCGCTAATGGCGAGAGGCGAGGCAAGGCAAGGCAAACCTTCATTGCTTTTTAGCTTTGTGGTGAGGCGATCTTCAAAAGGCGACGCCATGGCGATAATGGTGAGAAAGGTGAGAGGCGAGAAAGGCGTTGCCTTTTGTATTTTCTTTAAAAAAAGGCGACCAATTTAGGGTTCTAAAAGTTAAAAGGTAATTTTAGGGTTTTCTTTCCAAATTTGCACAGTTGCACTCTTAGACAATGACTGTGACTCCTACAGACTGGACTTCTCCAGCGACTAGCTAGACTTTTCCGGCAACTCCAATACGTATTTCTTCTTTGCTTCTTCCTCTTGTTTCTTTTTCCTTCTTCTTCAAAGTTACTTCTACATTTGTTTTTTTTCTCATTGTTTTGACTTTTGATCTGTTTTTTTCTCATTCAAGTTCTAGACTTTTAGTATGTACTATCTATTTTTAGTTTTTGAATTGAAATATTTGCTATTGAGATTTTGATTATTTATATATGCAATTAAGTATTTTAATCTTTTGGTATTAATTGGCGCTGCACTTCAAAAAGGCGAGCGCCTCACCTCGTGGCGAGGCAGACCTTTGTCACCTTTCGCTGTCCAAAACACTGGACTCAACCTGTTTTTTTCCATCAAGTAATAACATTTTATTACCAATGGGCAAAAATTACCATATAAAACTTACAAGTAGTATACAAAATGGAGATAACCTCACAAATAAAATATTTCCGTGGTGTATGACATTGACGAAGTAGTCAACCTTGATTCTGTATTTATAATAAGAGTTGCGAGGGATTTTCATGCTGAATGTCAAGCTCTTATTAGTATGTCCAGTATCACCTCTATTCTGGGTTATGTATCTGCAAGTTTATATTCTTTGGTGTTACATTACTTTTTTGTACGTCTGAAAAATGGATTCTCAAAGTGTAACTTCGTTTCCTGATACAAAGTTTTGCTCACTGGTATAGTCATATGAATGTTTCTCAGACTCTTATTACTCTCCAGAACCTGTTCCAGCTTGCTCACCAGATATGTCCAACGTCTACAGGCGGTCAAATGTAAGTGGATCTTGCCACATCCTCTTTATCGGTTTGGTAAACCTTGATTTAGTAATCCCAAAACCATGCATATTGCACATTTGCACAAGAATGCTTAAATTTTCTGCAACTAGATCAAAGCTTGAATTTAGATGATATTTTAACCCTTTCCTACCTGCCATCAAGGCGAAGGAACTAAGGAAGTGCTATGTTTAGAACTTATAGCTAAACTGCACAAATTGGTATATATTAATGTTAACTGTACTTCAAACCATTGTGTGATATGGAATGTTGAAACTTATTTGAAGTTTGTAGACTTCTTTGGTAAATCCTTAAATTTCTTTAATAAAAAAAACCTTAGATGGTGCATCTTAGATTGACTAGAGTGCCCTTTTGATTACTGATATGGAGGGCAAATATTACTGATTTCCTATTATCTCACAAAAGCTTGTTCAAATTCAATAATATTTTCTTGCCTGGTGTCTTTGTTGAATTACAGTGCATTATGGTTTGATTATTGGCCCAAAGTTTCTAACTTTACCCAAAGAAAATATCCTAAAAAGTGTGCATACAATGTACAGGAGCTTTTCTCAAAAAATGTACACGAGCTAACTATCTCTTGTATGTATATGCATCTCTGAATGCTTATTAATGAAGTATCTTACTTCATCCAAAAAAAAAAGTTACCAAAAGAACAGTTGCTTCTTTAAATAATACTTCTCAATTTTCCTTCATTTTGTTGGGAATTTCTAGAATTTTTCTTCCTTTTGTCCATGAAGACTTGTTTCAACTAGATTATGAGATACCAGATTGAATCTTTCTTTTCATGGTAAAACTATTCTAAATTCACAGGGATTAATATCTTCAGATAAAGATGGTGATAACAGCGAACTTATCAAATTAAGGATTGTTATAGCAACGGAAACTTTTTCAAAGGAATGGGAGTTTCTAAAGGCTGTTTCATTGTGTCGATTTCTTTTAAATGTTATAATTTTGTTCTTTCTGATAAATAGTATAATACACTTCTAAAGAATTAACAAGACTAGTCACTCTCTTAGAATAATGATGCTTTTTGAGGGACTTACCAGTACTCTGTCTAAATTACCAGCTTAGGTTCTTTATATCATGACTAACTAGAGGTTTCAAAATTGGCCCAAAAAACTTGACCCACCAAATTTGTTTAACTTAGCCCATTTTGACCGGCTCAATTCAGCCCATGTAAAACTGGGCTGTTTTTTAGCTCAAGTTGACTCATGAGTGACTTTGTCCAAAATATTGAAAAATAAACACTTTTTTGTTTTGTATATTATATATAGCCCTGACTAAAGCAAAAGTCTTATTCGATAATTGAACAATTCTTAAGGAAACAAATAAATTAATTAAAACTTAGTAAGAATTGGGTGGGTTGGGCTATGACCCAGATTTTAGCCCATCTCAGCCCAAATAACTTTTGACCACCCCATTTATTAACTCAGCCCATTTTGACCCACCCAGAATCAGCTCAACCCACCCATTTGACACTCCTATGATTAACCATCTCCAAAGACGGTGGAATTACTGTCCTACAATAAAAATTAGTAATGTAACACAAACTTTAGCAAAGTAAAGTAAGGTTTTGTAGCCTGCTTGAGTTCTGTTGATTAGTTTTGAAGCAGCTCTCCCTCACGATAATCAACACATTTGGGGTTCGAAAGGTGGTTTTCACTAATCAAGAGAATTCCTATAGAAAGGTGTTCTGTGATTACACCAGTGATTTCATTAATCACATTAGTGCCTTCCTTGGAGATCAAAAATTAAGTCTGGAGTAACCTCTGACTTGGGAATAAAAATTGGTAGTTCTATACGTATTATGTTTAATTTTTCTATGTGATAGATCTTTATCTACAAGGGCCCAGATTAGGATGGACTGCTTTACTTGCTTTTTGTGGCCGCTCGTCTTACCAAGTTACCATATATACATCTTACTATCTAAAACCAAAGTACTCTTGATGTCTTGTTTCTTGAATTATACATATTTTGCTTTTGCATTGCCCCATCAGGGATTCGGACCCAATTCCAAGTCCAACTCTCATGACTCTGATCTGGATGGTCTGAGCTTCAAAAGAAAATCCAATTCCACTCATCCTGAATATCGCTTCAACCCAAAGCCTAAGCTGAAGTCCTCTGAGCATAATGAATATCCTGAATGGAACTCATCATTAGACATGTATGAAGGTTCTGCAAGAAAAATGGCAGTTGATAGCAGAGACAGCTGTAAGTTTATGGCAAAACATGGACGCGGAGAGATTAGAACTAGTACTGGTTCAGGCAATGGTCTTCGAAGTCCCTATGTTGGAAAAGTTGATGGGGAGCAAGTGAAACCTCGGTTTAGTAGCCGTAGTGAAGTGAGTCTTAAAGTTTTGGAGAAGGAACATTTAGATCGTATGCCTTCTGATTTTAAGGGAAGCGAGTATCATAATTTCAGGGAGAGAGAGCTTCACAAAATAGTTGAAAAGGTATAGTACTAGTTTCGCTTTATGCTATTTTGTTCTGCGGTCCCACAAAATCCTGATATGTTTTCTTGAAATGATATATAGGACCACCTCAGCGGAAAGAGGCCATTAGTTGATGAGAACTCTAATCTAGTTCGTGTGAAGGTTCAGGTTCCCCAGCACAATGAAATAACAGTAAGCTTTTTGCTTTTTGTTAATACATGCAACTTCCTTTTGGTTTTATATATGGTTATGAATTCCATAAACCCAACTTTTATTAAAGGTTGTTCAACGAGCAACTAATGAAGTTCCTGACCATCAAGAGTACTTGAGGAGAGCATCTATGACAGGAATGCCACTGCAGACAAATCATCAGATAAGGTTTGGCCAACTTAAAGAACTTGATTTTACACAACCTAGTATTTGTTAATCTGCCTATGTATTTTAACATGTTTATTTAATAGGATTTTTGGAATATGGCTCTACTTTGAGATGATCATGTGACTAAATGTCATGACTATTGAGAATCATATTTACCCCTTGAATGACTTCTATTAGAAATGATGTAAGATCTTCATTGGTTAATTTTGCTCCATCACTAGAAGTTTGATCATAAAACAAAGCACAGAGTAATATTTTCTAACACCGTGTGCATTATTTCCTTGGGTAGTTACTATGTTGTCATGTTATCTGAGGCATTCTACCTGGTATGAAAATTTTTAAAAGCAATGCATTCTTAGGTTGTCCTCGTCATATTAAAGCTGAGTTATTATGTTATTCATTACGGTTAGTAATGACTCTGATTGTGTTTGCTGTAGTACTGCTGCGGAGAAGCCACCTAGCTTTAGTGAAGATGAAGGAACAGAAGACACCAGTTCATTTGAGGGTTAAAAGATTTGCTTTTGACTGAAGAAAAGTAGCAGGTCCTTTAGTTTTAGGAATATTTCGTTGGATTTCTGTGTCGATACAACTCCTACAGTTCAAGATAACTTTAATTCACTTGTCTGTACTCCCAACGTGTGTGGAGATCTTTTTGTGCTTGTATAGTTCAAAATATTTGTAGCCCATTTTGTAGCTTGATGCTGAAATTAATATATGTTGTCTTTTAGCTTAAAATTAAGGTACTTCTGTTATACAGAAGACAGCCTTTTCGCGATTTGTGCATGTTATCTTTGTGCACGGGCCATGCTTATCCACTCTGTACCATGCCAATTTTATTTGATGTCCCCAAAGTGACTTATACAGAAGATCAGAGTTATCATATGGAGTGTATTTCTCTTCAAAGTGATCAAGAAACTGATTGCACCAGTGTTCTTCTTTGGTCAAGTAGTTGTTCTCGGAACTGATTTGCTGTCAGACATTACTTTAGAGGTGATTTTCGATCATTTTGTTGCAACAACTGAGTAAGCTGACTTGTTGTATAAAACGATTCTGAATTTTAGCAACTAATAGAGAAGTTGCAATAATTGTTACAGTTGCTGCAACAGTTAGTCTAATTGTTGCAAACAATTGTGAAAGTTGTTAGATAGCTTCATTAGTCTGCAATAACCACTACAATGAATGCAACAATTATTGGAGTTGTTGGACAGCTTTTATATATTTTGGATGAAATAGAGACAAAAATTGAAGTTTGTGTTCATAACTTTAGTGAGTTGTTTACAACACTTACTGAGTTGCTCAATAATTACTTAAATTGTTGCAACAACTTCCTAAGTTATTGCAATAACTATGACAATTATTGCATTTTGTCACAATTTTTTTTTATCTCCTACCATGATCAATCCTTTGTTTTAAAATGAAATATCTTGAGGTACCTCGAACACCATCAATGAGAAACAATAACAATAGGGGGTTAATACCTATGGTAAATTGATCGAGTTTTTGAACCCATTTTAGGGGTATACGTGGCTGAAAGATCGATAGTGAACTGCAATTTAGCTCAAGAATAACAAAGATATGTTAATGATGAATATGATGAGGTGGATATGAAGATTATAGATAATGAAAGTGGAACCATATTCAAGGTGAAGAAATGATTTTTTACGATGAAATGTCACTTAAGAATAAGAAAGAACTAGATATTTTGCTAAAGAATTCTAGCTATATAGACTAATATTAAATCGAACAATTAAAGTAAGAAATAAACATACTATAACATATTTTGTTTTAACACTAATCACTAATTTCAAATAAATATCAATAGTTTTAGTCTGAATTTCTCTACAAGTTGATCACTGAGGAAAAATATTACAGGCTTCTTTGAATCAATAAGAATAGCAAATTTTTCTACCAATGTATATCGAGAAGCCATAACTCTCCCTGTTTAAATTCTCGACATTTCCAGGTGATTTTTTGAATTTAACGTTGAAATATAAAATGCAGAAAATTCTCTTCAAAATACTCAAATAATGTTTTTTTTTAAAAAAATTCTTCCACTCTCAGGGGTGAATTCAGGATTTGTAGATAATGGAGGCACTATCAAATATAAATAGACGTTAGTCGAAGCGATGTCACACAATACCGCTTCATTTGGAAATTTTATCAAATATCCATAGAATGTACTAATGTATAAATATAAATTAAATGACATAATTGGATGAAATTCGCTGATCTGTGAGCAAGTGGTTTGGATATCAATTTGCATACGTTAGGTTGCCTAATCGAAACTTGCGAGACTCGAACTCGGATTGCACACCTGCGTTCAAGGGCCTAAGGGACACGTTGACCACATGATCTAGTCCAACAAATATGTTTGAGGTGTCCTTTTAAAATATATGATAATTTTTTAAGATACACACAATTTTTTTTTCCTGAAATTAACACGGCATATAAACCACCAACTCTTTCATGTGGGTTCGCCTCTAATCTTTAGTTGCTAAAATTACATTATCTTAATAAGGGTAACCCTCAATATATATATATACACACAATCTCGGAGCGTAGCCATGTGCGTGTTAGGGTGTCGTCGAAAAAAAATACCGTATATACAAGTAAAATGATGGGAAAATGCACTAATACCCCCCTAGACTATGACCGAAATCCCAGAGACACACATAAGCTTAACTAGGGTCCTATTACCCCCCTAAACTAATTTAAAATGGAATAAATACACCATAAACGCTGACGTGGCACAGAGAGTGTGCACACTCTCTTGAAAGCATGTGATGGATGAACAAATTGGACACATGTCCTCTTTTAATTGGTAACTTTATATTTAGTTAGTACACATAATTATTGATATTTAAACTTATATATATTTGATTATTTTTATTTCTTTCTTTGTAAAATATTTATTTTTCTTTCTCACTTTAAACTTTTTATTTTTTTTCTTTCATTAATTTCTTATCTTTTAACTTTTAATTATTTTAAAAAAATTATGTGTATTTTTTTAAAAAATAAATAAAAAGTTATAACATTTTTTTTTATGTTTTTATGCTTTTAAACGTTAAAAAATAATTAACGTTTTAATTTTTTTTTAATATTTTATTTGATTTTCTTCACTTATTTTGATATCTGTGCAAAATTAACTTATTTTAAATACAAGACATTTGAAATCAAATCAAAAGGAAAAAAATAAAAGGAGTAAATAAAATCAATAGAATAATAAAAGAGAAAAATCAATTAATGAAGGTAAAAAAAAAGTTTAGATACAAGACAAAAATAATATGTGTATTAACTTAACTTAAATACATGATAAAGAAAATAAGAATATTTTTAAAAAAAAAACAAAAAAATTACAGAAGAAATAAAAAAATAAAAAGTATTTACACACGTGGCAGGCGCGTGTGTACAAACACAGCCAACTTGGTGTGGTTGAAGGTGCCACGTCAGCACAAAAGGTGCACAAAAATACGGAAAAAATTAGTTTAGGGGGGTAATAGGACCCTAGTTAAGTTTAGATGTGTCTCTGGGATTTCGGTCATAGTCTAGGGGGGTACTTGTACATTTTTCCTAAAATTATATAAGAAGTGATTAAATAAAATATTCTGGACACCCTTGACACAGTAGGTTGATGTAGCCCAGTGGTTTCAGACCCCTTAAATGGGTTTCAAACGCCTTGAATGAGAGCTAGTGCTCACGTGTTCAAATCTCATTACCAACAATTTTTTTCTCTTCGTGAAATTTCTAGCTCCGCCACTGACACAATCCATAAGCTTTGAATACCAAACAATCAAAAGAATTCAAGTTTTGGTATTATATAAGAAACTTTTATCTACTACTAACACATTAATCCACCAAATTGTTGGCTCATATTTTCATTTTGTTAGCTATGTAAGACATTAGATATCTCTCAATAACCAAGCATCTTCACATGACAAAAAACTTTCCATTGTGGAAGGAAAAAAATTAAAAAGGTGTAACATATTTGAAAGTGGAGAATACTTTGCTTGAAAATCTTTTCATGTGCATGTGAGAAATGGTTGTTGACTTTATAATTGACAAGCACATTACCCAAACATAATTTTGTAAAAAAGGAACTAGGGGACCATTGTAATTTGCATAATTCTTCCTTGTGGATCCTTCTTTCCTTTTTTCCTAAAAAAAGGGCATGAACTTGTGGTGATAGTTATTATCAATGGGTTGGAAAGACAAGTGTTCTTGTCAAGGATATTTATGCTTATATAGCAATTTGTTTTAGGAACCTAGTTTGGTCACTCTCTTTTATTTTTTGGTCCACATGTGTGTATATTGCAAATAATAATAATAATAATAAATTTTTAGAGCCCGTTTGGATTGGCTGGAAAAAAAAAAGTATTCCCTCAGTTCCAATTTATGTGACACATTTCGGATTTCGAGATTCAAACAAGTTTATCTTTGACCGTAAATTTTTCATATATCTTTTAAGTATTTTGAATTATCAATTATTGTAACTTATAGTACTTTTTACGTATAAATTTCATTATAAAAAAATTGAAAATTCCAGGAGTAAATTCTCGATCAAACTTAAATTGTTTGACTCTCAAAAAACAAAATGTGTCACATAAATTGGGACAGTGGAAGTAGTTTTTAAGTCAAAAAAATAAAAAATGAAATTTAAATGACTTTTAAGTCCAAAAACAAAAAGTAAGGAGAGTCCTACTTTTGATTTTTAACTTTTTAAAAGTCATTTTAAACTTATTTTAAGTTATTTTTAACTTTGTCAAACACTCTCAAAAGCAAAAAATGACTTAAAAATAGGTTTGACAAACTTTTAAGTCAATCCAAACAGACTCTTAGTTATAAGGTGTTGGAAGAATTGTTATGTATTGGGTATAATTCTATCTGAAAAAAGATTGGAGCATGTCTATAAATGTTACTTATATTAATACTTTTTAAAAATAGTTAATTTGAAACTAGATAGCATAAAATAGAGAATAGTGGAATTTTTACTAGTCAATAATAACATATCTAGTATAATCCTATAGAGTAGGGTTTTGAGAGGGTAAAAATATATGCAAATCGTATCAGTATCTTAGAGGTAGAGAGGTCGTTTTCGATAAACCCTTGGCTCAAGAAAAAACAATCCAAAATACTACAGAGAAAGAAATAACATAAATGAAGACAATCATAGCAAAATACTATAGACAACCCAACTAAGCATCCTAAACACCAGTCATAACTAGATACAATAATAATCGAAGTGTAAAAAATCCTCAAATAATAATAATCGAACTCAAAAGACAAGAAACTACAAAAGTAATATAATTAACAATACAACTAATAATAAAGAAGAATCAGGAAGACAATGCTCGACTATCTATGAAAAATTATTTTGATTATTTATAAGAGAATAAGAATTTATTTTCAAACTTTGAAATTGGGAAGGGAATTTTTCTATTGGAGAAAATTGGATTCCCATATGGCCTTATGCTTGGAAGGTAGGAAATGAAGGGAAAAAAAAGAAGAGAAAAGTAGAAAAGGTGATATAAGCTTGAAAATGGGGGAAAGAACTAGTGGACTATAGGATATTTTTTTAATACATGAGTCAAGCAATTTAAAAAAAATATTTTTTTATAAAAAATATGATTGGTGTTTTAAAATGTAATTTCTAAATATATATTTTTTAAATGTTAAGAAATTGATGTCCAAATTCTCATGCAAAAATGACTCTTCTTTCTTTTTTAAACTCTAAAAGTAAGGGTGTCAAGTAAAGATAGATATGATACGGTAGATATTTAAAATCATATTGAAGTTGAAATTTCTGATAACATGATTTCGATATTATGATATTTGTTATGCATTTTTAAAATGTATGGTATTCAATATTTATTAAAAATATATCAAAATATTGAATATTGTACCAAAGTAAAAAGCTACATATAAAATTTATATATAATATTATAATACTAATAAATATATAAAATAATATTAGTACAAGAATAGTTATTTAGACATTGAAGCTTTGATTACTTTATCGGTGATTGATTAACAAATGAAATTATTTGTACTTTCTTTTGAATATTTCTACATGTGTAGGATATAATTGAGATATTTCTTGAAACGTCAAATTATAATTCTCTACTATATGAGTATATATAAGTTGAGATCGATCAAACTAAGATTACTGATATATAAAATATTAAAATCAAATTTTAAAATACTGAACCATACTGGAATTAATTTAGTCTGATCTTAATATAGTATTTAAAAAATCAAAAATCAAAATTATCAAATCAAAATTTTTAATATTGTATCATACTGTACAATATCCACCCCTAGTGTCAAGTGGGTCAATAAATTGACCCCTAATCGGATTCAGGGCTGCAAAATCGGCCCACCAAAAGACCGCTATAAGATCAATTTAGGATTGAACTGTGATTTATATATAGTGAAGCTACTGCCTTCCTTCTAATCGGTTCGAAGAGAAAAGGAAACGAAACAATAAAGATTCATTTTCATTGGTGCTTCCCCCTACACGTATATTGGGGCGAGAGCGGACGCTAGCTTCCTAAACAGGATTTTCTATGAGATAGAGGCTGGATCAATAAAAGAAAGATAAGGAAAGTTATATAGAACTTCACTATTTAAAATAGAGGACTGTAAAATTTGAATCTCTTTTGTTTGATTGAGACAACACAAAATAGGAAAGAAATTTAGGTAAAGGAGACATGGATGATGTATTCATTTAAAGATAGGAATAATAACTAAATCATGAATTATAAAAAGGGAAATTTATCACTATATATAATTCGGTCAAATTTAGTTATCAACTATCTCTTAGCATGTGCATTGCATGTGTATGTCCAATATTATGACATGTGATATAATAACATAATATTAATATTATTAAAATAAATTTTGAGTAAATAATTATACATTAAAAAAATAAAGTATAAATTTTATTTTTGAGTTATCAATATAAATTGTAGTTGCGATTCGCAAAAAAGTTTTGCCAAGATAAGAAAAGGTATCTCTACATTGATTGTGAATATGTTCGTTGAGAGTTTTCTTTAGATAAATACTCATAAACTAATAAAAAATTTTTAGCACTAAACAATATTCAAAGAGCTTATTTTCGAAGTCAACTACATTGAAGTGAGTTCTTATATAGAAGGGCGAAATCTGAATGAAAAGACAAATAGCTAAGTAATTATAGTCAAAGTAAAGTTAGTCCAGTTATATTGACCTCCAAATTGAGTAGACATAACGATTTATGATTTATATAGTCCAATTGATCTAAAATTGAAGCATAATTAGTAGATTAAATTGACAGCCAAAGTAAAAATAGTTGTTTTTTCCATAAACTCGAATAATACATATTTTATCCTCTTGGAAAATTTGTCACAATAATTAACTTTTTTAAATTATAGAAACTTATAACCATTATTCTTTTTAGGAAAAAGGACATGATATACTCCTTAACTTTGTAATTTAGAGACTAGAGTTGATATACGCTTCATTATAAAAGTAGTTCATATATATTCCTACTGTTTAACAAATGACTCACGTACATATATCATTTTTATATGACGGAAGTGGAAAAATTATTTAGATCATTGAGAGGTAATATTCATTCATTGAATTTACAGGCCAAAGATTTATCATCTCTATGGGATTTATTAAAGTATATACTTCGCTTTTCTTGTGCTAGAACTTTAGCTCGAAAATACAAAAGTATTGTACGCACTCTCCCCCCTCTCTTTAGAAAGCAGAAAAGGGCAGATTTTGTTCTGTCCTCCGAACATTTATTATGTTGTCATTACTACTTGTTAATTTGAATTGCATCAAAGCTCTCGTTCGAACTTCTCTTCTGAAGCGTCTTAGTTCGTAGCTATCGAAGTGTAGCATTGAGGTGAGGAGCGCGCTAGCTAGGTGGAGTCTCCTTTTGGAACTACTTCTTTTCCTTTCTCTCTCTGCTATCCCATCCACTTTAAAAAATTCATATAGGGGTATATTTGATCATTCTTACATGCATATTTTTTTTCTTTGATTCAACGGCTAATTTAAATTTATTATTTTGATGGTCAAATTTATTTTTTCAATAATTTTCTTGTAAAATTTATCATAGTTGCCTCAATTTTTTTTACAGATACAAAAACTAAATTACAATATAGCAGCAAAAAAATTAGTTTAAATTTTTTTTTACTTTTTTCTTTTTTTCCATTCACACTTTCTCTTTTTATTTATCATTTTTTTACACTAAAGATTGAAAGAAAAAAAACAAAATAAGAATATATAAGAAATTCAAATAATGATAGTCAAAGAAGTAAAAAAATAATTCAAGTGTGAAAAAGATAAAATACTCCTGAACTTTGCTAAAATGATCATATATATCCTTACATGGATTTTTTTTATTTTTAAAAAAGAGTATATGTGAGCTACTTTTGTAACCGTAAGAGTGTATATATGTCATTTTTATAACGATAAGAATTATGTGAGCCACTTCTATAATGAGTGATATATCAATTCTAAATAACGAAGTTGATATATCAGACCCTTTTCCTTTTTTTTAATTAAGGAGTGTCTAGATTATCTTGATTATATCACTAGTCTACTTTTTTGCTTTCGAAATTCCTTCAAATAAAAAGGAGAATTGGGGAGATATAAAAGGAGTTTATTAAGAAAAGGGGTAGAAAATGTTTGAAGAGACAAAATTATTATGATTAAATAGTTTTTGCTTGTTGGAGAAGATGAAGAGGTGTAATTTATATTATTACTATTATTATTATTATTACAATAATTGTGACTTTTTGGTCTTTTTTTTATTAGTAAAATAAGATGTGAAAGGCAAAATTAAAGTATATAGACAAGTTTTTTTTTTTTTTAAAGTTAATAAGAGGTAATTGCTATTAATTTAATATAATTATGATAACGTGACTCTTTGTAACTGTTATTAATTTAATATAATTATAATATTATAATTGTAGTCTCTTTAATTGTTTCAAATTTCAGATGGTTTGAACTTAGGCTATGTAATTATCAACATGTCTTTTATAAATATTTATAACTTGCTTATTTTTCTTATACAAAATTAGTAACATAAGTAGTGTTTAAGTGAATGGTAAAATGACGGTTCAATATTTTATAGATATTTTGACAATTCAATTTTACAATTTTAGGATGTTCAATATTTAATTGACGTTTTGGTAATTCGATTTTTAACTTAAAAGTCTTCCAATTTTTAGGATAGTATGATAATATGATATGGTTAAAATATAGAAAATTTATACACTGATTATGTATAGTGTGTGTGTATATATATATAAATATATAAAATAAATTTATATATTTAATGATTTTTTTATAAACTAGATCGGTCAAAAATATTGAGGTGTAATTATCCTTAAAGTATATCTCACAATCTACGTACCTATATAATGAAACTTTTTAAAAAAAATTATGGATTAAAATTAAAGCTAGAAAAAAAAATATATTGCACAAAGACCTAATAAACATAATCTCTAACAATATGACCTATTTTTCAAATATGATTAATATCTAAACCCGGAAACTCAATAGTTTAATGACTAGTTCAACACGTCAACCTATTTTTCTAATATTTGCTTTTGAACAATATTATTAGAGAATTATTGAAAACACATTTAAACTTAACGTAAATTATTAATTTTATTTTTAAATTATTGACAACCTTAAAAATATTTATTTATTTGACTAACTAAACTTAGATACATCGGCTATACAACTCTGATCTACCACATGACATATAAGTGATCTCAAACTCTTATAGGAGCATGAAACTCTTAATAAAAAGTCAAGAGAAGTGTTGAAAATACCCCTAAATTTAGCGAGAATTTAGTGATATATTTTACTCATGTTGTAAGATCGGTGATATATTTAAGTTCAATTAGTCAAATAAAAAGATGCTTTTAAGCTATCAATAGTCCGAAGATAAAACTAATATTTTACATCAAATTTAAGAGTGTTTTCGATACTTTTCTCTTATTTTGCCTACTATCACTTAGTTGCAATAGCTGTTAGTAGTATTAATCAATAGTTTCTTATTTTATATATTTATGGGGAAAGAAAGAGAAGAATTAGAACAGCCTTTCCTGTAAGAGCCTGTTTGTAGTTAAATGATTTTTTTATACTATAAAGTTTGTTTATTTATATTTTTTCATTTGTGCTTCATTTTTTTCATTCTAGATATAGCATCACACATACTTAAATTTACTTGCCATCAAAGTGTATACTAAAATAATAAATATTTATTCCTCTTCCCTAGAGATTTTTAGAATCATTTTTTATTTAGCAAATACTTAATTTTTTAAATAATGAATTTACACACTCAAATTTAAATAAATCAAGCTAAAGCCTTGAAATACATATTAAAACACAAGAAAAAAAAACTTACTTCCATAAAGTAGCCTAGAAAAACATATTAAATTTTTTTAAAACATTTTTTCATCAAAATTTTCTCTTCAAAGATTTATACAAAATATTTTTTTAATCGTATATTAAGGACAAAAGTTATTCAATTGTAAATTGAAAAATAAAAAATTTATAATTAATGAGAAATGGGTGAAAGTTCAACAAGTAAAATCTGATTCTTTTTTTTTTTAAATGAAAATTAATTATTTTTTTCCAACCCAAAACAAAAAAAAAGGGGAAAAAGTTAAAAATATTAATTTTTAATTCTCTATAGTCCACCTTAGTTCTCTTTCTCTCCTTTCATCTGGCACTTTTGTGTGTGTTGCTTCTGCATTTTTGGAGAAAAATTCAGATCAAACATTTGATTCTACTGCTTTACTTTTTCACCTGATCTCTTCCAATTCCATTTTTTTTTCTCTCAATTTTACAAACCAGAAGCTGAAAAGCCTTCAAAATCATTGAAATCAGTCAAAGTTTGGGTTTTTTTTAACTGAAAACTTTCATTTTCAGTCGTTTTCAAAGTTTCAGCTATCTGGGGGTGTTTTTTTTCCTATTATTTGAAGACCCAGTTCAGTTCTTGATTATTCACTTCACACCTAAAAAGGGTTTCAACATTTTTTGAGCAAGTTGCAAAATTAATAGCAACTAGTGCAAGTTGTGGGGGATATCAAGAATTGATTTTTCAGTTCTTTCTTGGGACATTTTGGTGTAATTTTTTATGAATAATTTGTGTTGAGGGGATTGGAATTGAATTTTTTTTGTAGATGAATGAATGGGAGGGGTTGGAGTTGAGAATGGTGTTGTTTTTCAGTATTGGGGTTTAGTGATTCTAGGGCTTGTTTGGAAGAACTGGTTTTTTCATGTCAATTGCTTATAGAATGAATTCGGATGCTAATCGTGCTGGTGGACAAGTGGAAAGGGATATTGAGCAGGTAAATTGATGCATTTTTAACCATTACTTTGTAGATTGATGTTTGTTGAGCATTATTGTTTTTTGTTTAGATTATCGGTACTAGTGTTTTGTTGTTACTGATAAGCTGAGAGCAATCAGTTTGGGATAGAAGGGTAGTTGATTCAATTGTATTTTGTTTACTATAGTTTCAGATTGAGGAGTAGTTGATTGAATTGTATTTCATTATTGATCAGCTGGTCCCAGCTGGTTTTGGATTGAGGGGTAGTTGATTCAATTGAATTTAGTTATTGATAAGTTGGCTCCAACTAATTTGGAGAGGAAGTGCAGTTGATTGATTTGTATTTCGTTATTGATAAGCTGACCCTAACTAGTTTGGGATTGAAGGGTAGTTAGGTGGTATTTCTGTGTTGATAAGCTCTGGAAACTTGGAGAATGTCCTATTATTTTTATATATATTACTACTTTTTGGTTTTGTTTTTTAGTGTTAGAAGTAGTTTTTCGCATTCTGTGGTGAGAATTCATTATCAGTTTCCTCTTTATGGGATGTAAAGCAGTTAACTGATAAAAGAAAGCCTGTTTAACTGAGACAAAAAAATCTGTAATGCTCCATTTGATACCTAGAATAGGAACGGCATATAAGGTAATAATACTCGTATAGTATGAGTGATAAAAGAAAGCTTGTTTAATTGCGACAATAATTATGTAATGCTCATTTGATACATGGAATAGGAATGGAATTAAGGTAATAATACTAGGATAGCATTTTTGGCAAACAGTAAGCCATAAGATTTCTAGGAATGTTGTTTTTTTAAATTAAAAAAAATGTTAGGAATGTTAATTTTTCAAAAAAAAAAAAAATTGCTAGGAATGTTGTTTTTTCCAAAAAAAAAAAAGTAAATTGCTAGGAATGTTGTTTTTGCTATTGATGTGCCAAGTAATTTAAAGGTTTGATGTTGGTTAGCAAGAGCAATCAAGTCGAATTAAGTTTTTTCAGTCTAAGTTGCGTGGACTCTTCACTTCCGGTGCCGCACCCATGTCGAATCGACAGGGTGTGAGTGTGGGTGTGGGATCCGTACTGGTTATGGTCAATCGATTTTGGGCACTTTGATCCAAAGCGATCAAGAAATTCGACACAAATACAATGATTTATGAATCAAAACAAAAGCTAGGGTGAAATCACAATTTAGTCATGTCTTCTTATCGGTAAAAGATATTTGTATTAGAAAGTCGCAACAAAAAGGTGATTTAAAGATATTTACAGGTAACATCACTGTGAATGTGCAATAAACTCAAGAAGTCTACATGACCTCTACATCATTTGCAATAACCATGTTACACTCACACAAAAAAACTGGAAGAAGGTGCATTTGTACTTGATAAAAATTGCGTATTTGAACTTGCTCTCAAAAATTTGTGCATTCCTTTCTTTCCAAATGGTCCACCATAATTTAGGCATGTTTTTGTAACTCTACTTTTAGATATTTGAATTATTTTTAGCCAAATTTCCGCACCCGCACCCATATCCATATCTGGGTCCGTAACCCCGAATCTTACAATTTAGATCATGAAGGATCGGGCCTCTAGATCCACACTCGTATCGGACACCCGCACCTGAGCAACTTAGTTTTCAGTTACCACCTAAGTAGAACTACTTCTGAAAATTGGGCTATTAGTGTTACTTGTTCCATTGTTTATTTATTAGGTTTGAAATTTCTGGACTTCTGTAGTTTCATTTCAGCTTGTAATTACTTCTTATGATTTACATCAGGCCATAACTGCTCTAAAGAAGGGTGCATACTTGCTCAAGTATGGAAGAAGGGGGAAACCAAAGTTTTGTCCCTTTCGGTTGTCAAATGTAAGTATAAGTTCATCTCTCTTTAGCCTATGTAATTTACTTTGTAATTTTGTGTTCTTTCCACGATTTTTCTCTGTATCATCTATGCATATTCTTGTAAGATTTCTCTGTCATTTGTACTTGTCGAAACAAAAAGAAAAAAAAAATTCTCTCATATTTATTGAGTTTAGCATGAGGTTTAAGATACTATTTACTTTTTCCTTTTTTCCCAGTTGTGTAGTTTAATATCTATGCTGGTCTTTGCTTTTGTCAATTATGCTGCAAAACCTGATGTTTGAGACTACTTTGTGCAGTAAGACACAAAGCTGAAGATTCCACAAACTTCAGAGCAGCTGAAAAATCAACAGGATATTGTAGATGGAAATTACAATAAGAAATGTATAACCTGCTAACCCGTTGTATGGAATTAAATTTCTCTCTCTTACTGCTTACCTAGGTATAAGCAGTAAGAGAGAGAAATTTAATTCCATACAACGGGTTAGCAGGCTATACATTTCTTATTGTAATTTCCATCTACAATATCCTGTTGATTTACAGCTGCTCTGAAGTTTTGTGGAATCTTCAGCTTTGTGTCTTACTGTACATAGGTCACCCAAAATGTGTGTTGCAGCCTATCTATTTGAGAAACCCTTTTTGGTTCTGTTCCGAGTTACCCAGTAATCAGTTTACAAATGCTTACCATATTATACCTTCTCCTCTATTTAAAAAAATGCTTACCACATCAGTTCCTTTGCCTTTCTATTTGTTCAGAGTTGGTGTACTTTGTGTGTCTGTATGAGTTATTGTGTTTCATATTGGAGGAGTATCATTTAAACAATAAAAATACTACATGACATAAGGAGAATACATTATCAAGCATGAAAAGTATGCATCAGGTAGTTCAGGCTCATTAATCTTTCTGCTAACATGAAAGCAATATGTGAATCGTGATATCAGAATTGCCTTACACCCCCAAAAAAAAGTAAAAATAGAACTGTGTCCCAGGCAGGAAAATATTTAAAGTCGAGTTACAAGCAAAATGCAGCAAAAGTTGGTAATCGAAATGTCTTCAAGGTCCTACCCTTATCATGTTCTCCAACAACCGTAACTTAGAAATCATTCATTTATGCTGAAATAAAATATATAATTTTCCAAAAACATATGCACCTAAAGTAGTTCTTTATTAAGGTATGCTGATTTTTTCACAACAGAAAGAGAATTGACCATTTTGAGGACTGTGCTTCTCACTTTTTAACTGCTGCGTGTAGTTCAACATCATCAAATGCATTAATTCTCTGTTTCTTCTTCCATGTTGTCCCATAGTTATGGTTAACATATGATTCTGGCCATTTCTTTGTCTGTTAGCTATCAGAAAAAAAGTTAGTGTGAAGTCTGGACTACTTTATGTCCTTTGAAAAGTAGCGCTAATTGAGAATATCAATGCATTCTAAAAGTTTATTCTGATTCTGGTTGCAGGATGAGTCTGCTTTAATATGGTTTTCAGGTAAAGAGGAGAAACACCTGAAGCTCAGTCATGTGTCAAGAATAATATCTGGGCAGCGCACTGTAAGTTCTCCCCATGGCGAAAAGCCTATTTCTGTCTTGCAACTTTTTTTTATTGGTATCTCCATCATTCGAATGATTCCATCTACATATATTTTTCTGTGGTATAGTTACAGAGGTGAGAGAATGTTTCAGCATTCCGATCTCACCTCTGTCAATAGAAAACAGATATGTAGTTCATTTCTCAGATAGTAGTGGCACCTTTTCTTGGGCCTTAATAAGCTTCTATTTAGGCAAATAAACCTTAGGTTTTTCTGTTATCCTGGTGCAAGCATCCCTGTTCTCTTTCCATTTGTGATCCCAAAGAAAAGAAGGTAGGAGTTACTGCCATCCTGGTTTAGGCTTGTATAGTGACATGCATAGCTTTAATAGAAAGGGTCGGGGGTGGGGGGGCTCGACTAGAAGGGGAACTTGAGGTGATATATGATAAAGTCACAGAGAACCTGAGTATTGTTCGTGAATAGTTATGACCTTGCTAGTCTCATCAAATTTTTTTATCTCTTCTATTCGATGTGAAAATGTAGTTTTTTTAAAAACAATAAACTAGCGAGTAGATGAAAGATGAAGAAGAAGTAGATGGGTGGAGAATGAATAGGACCAAGGTCCAAACACTGCAAAAGGAAGGTTGTCCACAAGCCTTAATTGATTTGATTAATTGTTCTGTATGACTCTGTCAGTCTATCTTTATTGCCTTCTCCCCACACATTCATCTTGCCTTCTCCCCCCCCCCCCCCCCCACACCCACACACACACATCTTGCTATAACTGTCAAGCATAGCAAGGCAAAAATCTTGTTTGTAGGTTTTCACTGATCTGAATAATTGCTGCTGTTCTATTTCCAGCCAATTTTTCAAAGGTACCCACGACCTGAGAAAGAGTATCAGTCATTTTCACTTATATACAATGATAGATCGCTGGATTTGGTAAGAGTTTTATTATTAACAGCTGTGTCTTTCCTTTAAAGAAAAAATTATTGTGATCTTTTGCTCTGTATTATTCCATTTTTGACAGAAATTGGTTCGTGCACCAAACTCATCCCACCTTTGCTTATCATTCTCTCTTCTTAGATATGTAAAGATAAAGATGAAGCAGAGGTTTGGTTTAGTGGTTTGAAGGCCTTAATATCTCGTGGGCACCAGAGAAAATGGAGAACAGAATCAAGGAGCGATGGAATTTCTTCCGGTGCTACTAGTCCTAGAACATATACACGAAGAAGCTCTCCTCTGCATTCTCCATTTAGTAGTGGCGACATCTTGCAGAAGGTACTATAGCATCCACATGTCTACTCATGCATATGCTGATTAAATATCTCCTTTAATTTATTCATGTTGATAGAGTAAAAGTATTTTGGTTCTATTTGTCTCTTTGGGATGTTGAATGATGAGATCGTATATGTCCTTCAGGATGGCGGTGATCAGCTTCGCCTTCATAGTCCATATGGAAGTCCTCCAAAAAACGGTCTAGATAAAGCATTTGCTGATGTAATTATGTATGCTGTACCTCCTAAGGGTTTTTTCCCTCCAGATTCTGCTAGTGCTTCTGTTCATTCCTTATCTTCTGGAGGTTCAGATAGCATGCATGGTCAGATGAAGGGAATAGGAATGGATAATTTTAGAGTAAGCCTTTCAAGTGCAGTTAGCTCATCAAGTCAAGGTTCTGGTCATGACGATGGTGATGCCTTGGGGGATGTTTTTATCTGGGGGGAAGGCACCGGGGATGGTGTCCTAGGTGGTGGACCTCATAGAGTTCGCAGTTCTTTTGGTGCCAAATTAGATTCCTTGTTTCCTAAAGCTTTAGAGTCTGCGGTGGTATTGGATGTTCAAAATATAGCTTGTGGTGCCCGACATGCAGCACTGGTGACAAAGCAGGGCGAGATTTTCTCCTGGGGTGAGGAATCAGGAGGTAGGCTTGGGCATGGTATTGATTCAGATGTTCTGCATCCAAAGCTTATAGATTCACTCAGCCATTCAAACATTGAGCTTGTTGCATGTGGTGAAAATCATACTTGTGCTGTAACACTCTCTGGAGACTTGTACACATGGGGTGATGGTGATTTTGGTCTTCTTGGGCATGGAAATGAAGTTAGTCATTGGGTCCCCAAAAGAGTAAATGGACCCTTAGAGGGCATACACGTTTCATATATCTCGTGTGGGCCCTGGCATACTGCTGTGGTGACCTCTGCTGGTCAATTATTTACTTTTGGCGATGGTACTTTTGGTGTTCTTGGACATGGAGACAGAAAAAGTGTCTCTAAACCTAGGGAAGTGGAGTCTTTAAAGGGGCTTCGAACTGTACGAGCTGCTTGTGGGGTTTGGCATACTGCAGCTGTTGTCGAAGTCATGGTGGGAAGCTCTAGTTCAAGTAATTGTTCATCAGGAAAACTTTTTACTTGGGGAGATGGTGATAAAGGTAGACTAGGGCATGGTGACAAGGAGTCGAAACTTGTACCTACCTGTGTTGCAGCTCTTGTTGAACCAAATTTTTGCCAGGTTGCTTGTGGACACAGCTTGACAGTTGCATTGACGACTTCTGGTCATGTGTATACAATGGGAAGTCCTGTGTATGGCCAATTAGGTCATCACCAAGCTGATGGGAAGTTACCCCGTCGTGTTGAAGGCAAGCTGGCAAAGAGTTTTGTAGAGGAGATCTCTTGTGGAGCATATCATGTTGCTGTCTTGACTTCCCGAACTGAAGTTTACACATGGGGAAAGGGGGCAAATGGAAGATTGGGTCATGGTGATACTGATGACAGAAATTCTCCAACTTTAGTGGAAGCTTTAAAAGACAAGCAAGTCAAAAGTATTGCTTGTGGTACTAATTTTACTGCTGCTATTTGCCTTCACAAATGGGTATCTGGGGTCGACCAATCCATGTGTTCTGGCTGTCGTCTTCCTTTTAACTTTAAAAGAAAACGCCACAACTGTTATAACTGTGGGCTTGTCTTTTGTCATTCATGTAGTAGCAGAAAATCACTGAGGGCATCAATGGCACCTAATCCCAATAAACCCTATCGTGTCTGTGACAACTGCTTCAGTAAATTGAAAAAAGCTATGGAAACCGATGCTTCTTCTCAGTCTTCTATGAGTCGACGAGGAAGCATGAATCAGTCATTAACTGATATAACAGACAAGGATACTAAGTTGGATACAAGGTCTCGACCTCAACTTGCTAGATTTTCTTCAATGGAATCCTTCAAACAAGTAGAAACCTGTTCTTCCAAACATAAGAAAAAACTTGAATTCAACAGCAGTCGTGTGTCACCTATTCCAAATGGTACCTCTCAGTGGGGAGCTCTCAACATTTCCAAGTCTTTTAACCCAGTATTTGGCTCGTCGAAGAAATTCTTTTCAGCTTCAGTTCCTGGATCAAGAATTGTTTCTCGAGCAACATCACCAATATCTAGACGGGCCAGTCCACCTCGTTCTACTACACCAACTCCAACATTGGGCGGACTTACATCTCCAAAGATTGTTTTGGATGATGCGAAAAAGACAAACGATGGCCTTAGCCAAGAGGTTATCAAATTAAGAGCACAGGTATGTCATTTGTCTAAGGAACAGTTCTCTACTTCTGAATTTTGATGCATTTTCCTCTCTTTGCTCCAACATCATATCCTTTTTGCTGATGTGAATTAAAAAACAAAGATTTGAGCTTCTCTATGAATCTAAGTGTGTTTTTGGACATTCTCTGTAATGTAAAGTGTCAAATATTGGACTTGGGGCAAGAAATCCTCTAGAATTTCTAGGGTGCCATATTCATGGAGTCAGAGTTCACTGGGGCTTGAGAAAACTTGTCAAATACTGTTTTGGTACTTGTAGTCAGGGGTGAATGGTTATGCATAATCTTTTCTAATAATGGTGAGAAAAACTTTATCCAAGTTCATAAGTATTACTTTGAATGGATAACGCGTGATAGTATGATTAAATGGAGAAAATCAGAAATTTATTGAGAGGTAAAATCAGTGAGTTATCTATTTCTAGTACTGAGTTCTAATATTTTTTTGAGCCTCCAGGTCACTGCTATCTTCTGTTAGGTGCTATCTTGTGGAATGATATGCTTGTTGCTGATTCGTACTGTTCAATGAATCTGACATGCTAAAATCCTAACCTAAAGGACAATCAACTGATCAAAATTGTAATCCGCCAAGAGATCAAAAGAAAGTTTTGGTTGCAAGAGTGCATGACTGGAAGTTGGAACCTTTTACTCCTATAATGACTCTGCTAGTCTACTTCATTGTAGATTGTGGAGGATTGGCTTTTAGAAGTCTTACACCTGCATAGAAATAGTATCTACAATTTGGACCTGAAACTTAAGTCACTGTCAAAGCTTGTCTTCTCTGTAACAACAGAGAGCTAAGATTATAGGCATCTGGCATCCTATCATTTTCCAAAAATGTCTATGAGGGCATCTCTGTAGCATCCTTGCCCAACTCCAGGTCTCTGGTTCTTTTATGTCAAGTGTCCAGATATATTTGCACAGATTAACTTGACCATAAGGAGTAAAGTTGTCATAGAAAATACATTTTAGGACTCGTGATTGTAGTCAGTGGGAGAAAAAGAGAAAGAAAAACGTATTTCATATCCTTGTATTTGGCAAGTAGCTTTATTTGGTAAATGCAAACTGTGGTGAAGATGGTTGAATTTCATTCTCTTAGCTATACACAGTTAGTATAAAGCCAATTTGTTACTAGCTTGTATGGAAATGTGTCTCTCATTCATTTTACTTATTTTCCAGACCCCCTTGTGGGGTTACACTTATGTTGTTGTATTCATTTTACTTATTTTAAAGAAAATATATCTCGTCCCAATAATAATTTAACTAAAAAAAACTCTGGTTATAAAAAAAAAATTTGAACTAAAAAGAAACAAAAGAAAGTGTATCTCTCCTATTCTAAAATGGAAAGAGGTACAATATCTTGCATCAAGATCTTAAGATGATTTCTCAAATACATCATTTACAACATCAAAGATATGCATTTAATCTTACTAGTCTTTGTTTTCGTGCATTGAACATTTATCCCATATGGTAATTAGTACAAATTATTATAAAGATCTTTTTTTCTTTTTTTTTTATGACAAGGGAAACCCGCAGTCGCTACCCTATGGGTGCACAAAGGGTAAACACCCCGCTCCTATACAATAGCTCGCAAACCACATAAGAGAGGTAACCCGCACTAGGCAAGCCTGGTGCGACGAGCTTGACCCAGAAGGCAAACCCCTTGCTTTCGCTGGCAAGGGGTTTCGAACTTGAGACCTCCAACATGGAAGTCCCAAGCCCAAACCACTGGGTCACCCTGAAGGGTCAAATTATTATAAAGATCTAGAAAAACAAGGAACTTATGTTAATTTTGATTTAAAATTTTACCTTTTAGCTTAATTCAATTCAAGTTTCTTTATTTCACTTTATTTAATTATTTATTTTACTTTCTCAAAGAAAGAATGAAAATAAGATCTCTACAGAGAGCAAATGTGGGGTCTTTGGGTTAACATCATGTAACCACAAAACTAATTTCATTTTTTATTTGGATGAAAGAACAAGAAAAGGAACTCTAGGAAAGAGAAAAATTAGGATCTCTAGGCCAACACCATGTAACAATTGAATTAATTTGGCACTAGAACTAAACTAGACCTTGGAAAACTTGCGCTAAGCATGCTTATAAAAAAACCCTGTGTTAAGCATGATGAAAGGGTTGTGATGTCTAAATAATGAATTTGTCATTAGAACTAAATTCGACCTTCAAAAAAATAATGCTTAGGATGATAATTGGCTCATGATGTCTAAAGAATGAAGTTTTTGTTTTACTTATTAGAAAAGTCAAATTATGAACATAAGGAAATGATGAAGTTTCTATAAATGAATTCTATGAGCAAGTTCATCCAACATGGAATGCACTTACAAAGGGTAAAAGAGTATCAATATTTTGTGTAGAGCTTCATGTTTTACAGTAGTACTAGTCCTAGCATACGTACCTTGTGCGTGTCCCTCATATTAATAAGAACAAATTTTTAAAAATAGCATAATATTTAAGAGATGTGTTTATGTAACTTAAGTTGCTCAGACTCGGGTGCGGGTGCTCGATATGAGTGTGGATCTAGAGGTCGGATCTTTCATGATCTAATTTTTTAAGATTCAGGGATATGGATCCAGAAGGGATACGGGTGCGCGGGGATTCACCTAAAAATAATTAAAATATCTAAAAATAGAGTTAGAAAACGTAAATAATGAGAAATTATGTGGAGAACTTGAGGAGAAACTTGAAAGGAGATTAAAGGAAAAGGAGTGACATAGAAATTTCTATGTAAAAGGTATTCCATTTTCTTCAGTTTCACCTTAGCTTTTTTATTGATTACAGAAATCATTAAAACTGTCCAGACTTACCCCATCGATTTTGGTCAAAGTATCCAAAATCGGTTGACCAAATCTGACACGGATCCCACACCCACACCCATGTCGTGTCGAAACAGGTGGGGCACCAAAAGTGAAGAGTCCGAGCAACTTAGTGTGTAACAATATAAGAATTTAAAAAGAAAAATTATGAAGTTCAAATTGATAAATGATCATGTTTAAAAGTTTGATCCAATCCAATAGTTCCTCCTTCAGTTTGTTCTAATACTTGCTCATTGAATGAACACGTAGAAATAACATTTGATTGAAAGGTAAAAAAGTTGTTCGCTTTTTACATGAGCACTTAAATGCATGTATTAGTATATATTTCACGTAAATTATGACAGTTTGTATTACTAATTTACTACAACATTAATGGATTATCATTTAATATAAGTATTAGCATTACGAAGACGTATTGTAATACAAAGTTATATAGTCGATTAGAACATATCGTATACGTTATTCACTTAAACAATTTGCACTTATGAAATCATATTGTTATTTATCACTGGCTTGTTTTGGAACTAATAAATTAATATCATATCACAAATGCATTGTTTATTTGTAATTGGTCGTTAAGAAAAATTGTTATGCTACCAAACTAAGAAAGACTCATCAAAATTAGTGGAAACAACCACTAATGCTTGCATTAGGGTAGATTGTCTATATCGTACTTCTTGGGGTGCGACCCTTCCCAAGACCTTGTTCAGGCGGGATGCTTTAAGCACCGGGCTGCCCTTTTTGTTAATTGTATTTTTAAAAGTCCTAAACATAAGGTTATTTTGCATTATAAGTATCGTAAAATTAGACTTTGGCCAAATTCACATCCCAAAATCTAGCTCAAAAGAAGGAGGATTGTCCAAGCCTTATAAAGAGACCACCCATCTCATTAATCATCGATGTAAGACTTTTTCATTTTTCAACACCCCTCTAGACATCTGATGCGTGGGCAAGTTTATTTGGGGGGCCAACATCGAGTGAGATGGGTCCTATTCTGATGCCATGTAAAGAAATGGATCTTTGGCCTAACTCAACCCTAAAAGACCTAATTTTGTGTGGTATCAACATCCCAATTTATGATTACCCATGTTGGGCCCCCATATTAAAATTGTCCATGCACCAGATGACCAGTTTTGGGCGTGTGGCGTGGTGTTAAGTCCCACATTGGCGGAATGAGGACAAGTTGAACTCCTTATATAGAATTGGGCAATCCTTCCCTCATGAACTAGCTTTTGGAGTTGAGTTAGGTCAAGATCCATTTCTTTACAAGTATAATTTTATCCAACGTGTAATTATTTTTAAAAGGTAAAATCTTAATCGCTTTTAAATTTCTAAATACTCAAATTTTCTACATATTTCAAATAAGGAGGAATTTAATACATAAAATTTAGTTAAATCTTAAATGTTAGAAAAATAATTAAATGACTATTTTGTCAAGTGTGAACTCTATTTTAAAAAGGTAATAAGGTGAATGACATTTTGCGATGAGTTTTGTACTTAAAATATTTTGTAATAACTTAATTTTAAAATTTTTCATTTTACCTCCTATGAGATGATTTTAGCTCAAAAAATTCTTTTTCTCTTAATATATGTGTCTAGTCAAATACCTTCACATCAATTGAAACGGAAGAAATATTGTAGATTTAACTAAAGAGAGTGAATAACAAGAGCACTCAATTCTCAAAAAACAAGATTTTACCTCTATTTTAATTCTCAAAAAACAAGAACATACAATTAATTGAAACAACTTAAAGTATGTAGTATTTCTATATTTTCTTTTCTTTTTTCGATTATACAAGTTTAAGAGAAGAAGGAGGAATTCAATGAATTAATGCAAAATGAAGTTACACTCTTTAATTTTTTTCCTCGTATTGTGTTGAAAAACTGTGATAGATAATTAGTTAGTTTAATAAAGAAAGGAATGCTTTAAGTTTGCAAAATTATAATTGATTTTAAAGTCTTAAATGGAATCGGCTAGAGAATACTCTATATCGAGTGGAGTCGGCTAGAATATCTTCTACATCCATTTTGTTCTATATAGAATATCTTCGGGGTGGCCCAGTGGTTTGGGCTTGGGACTTCCAAGGTGGAGGTCTCAAGTTCGAAACGCCTTGCCAGCGAAAGCAAGGGGTTTATCTACTGGGTCGAGCTCGTCGCACCAGGCTTGCCTAGTCTCCTATGTGGTTTTGCAAGCTATTGCATAGGAGTGAGAGTTTTACCCTGTGCGCACCCAAAGGGTAGCGGCTATGGATTTCCCTTGTCATAAAAAAAAATCAGCAGTGCTCTGTTCTAGCACGCTTTTATCCCGACATACATTTTAGTTTTGCACCTACTAGTTGGTATCACTTATATGGATCCTCTTTCTCCATTTTATGATGTTTAGAACTAAGAATGCATTTATTCTGAAAGAATTTAGGTCTTCTGGGAGAACTTTCCTTGGAATGATTTTAGGTCTACTTTACTCCCTTATGTGACTTTCAATCATCAAATTATCACACCTAGAAACAGTGGTGGATGCAGGAATTTAAGGTTGTGGGTGCTCCAAGAAGAGTTGGTCTTTAAAAATTAAAAAAATACCATAGTGGGAATCGAACCTGGCCACAACAGATGCAATGTACAACTTTGAGCACCCACAAACGACCACTACACCAAGCAACTACTTGTTGCCTGGGTGCTCACTGTTTAATTTTATACCATTCGTTCAAATTTCTATATAAATATATATAGTTCGATATGAGATTAATGGGTGCTCGAGCATCCGGAACCTTCAATGTGGATCCGCCCCTGCCTAGAAATTGGTACATCAGGAAGCTTACATAGGACATGACCAAACCTTCTCTGGACCTTCATTTGCATTGTGTCATTCAATTGTGCTACGTATCCCCTCGATCGGATATGGTCATTGTAATCTTGTCCATATTCATCGTATTATCTTGCATTTTTACGACATTCATCCATGGATATGTTGGGCTTTAAGCCTCAATTTTTACTCCTTTGTAATGCCCTGGTCTGTCAACCATCCTGTAATATTTACTGTTCTCCTTGTTAGTATCTTTTTATTCATAGCATTTTAGTAATCACTTCCCTTTTCTGGCGCCTTTTTTAGTTCTGCGCTACATCTTTATCTATAACGCCATTCTCATGAAAGTCTGAATCTAGCATCTAAACTGTTTGTATTTATGCATCACGATTTTGTTGTAATTGAATCATGAGACTCAAATGAATGTACTATTTATTTCATTGAAAAAAGCATTGTGTTTAACGATCTTCATCATAGGTGGAAAATCTCACGCGCAAGGCTCAACTTCAGGAGATAGAACTGGAAAGAACTACTAAGCAGCTAAAGGAGGCACTAGCCATTGCTGGAGAAGAGACTGCCAAATGCAAAGCAGCGAAAGAAGTGATCAAGTCACTTACTTCTCAGGTATGCTGCTTTAAATCTTTGGTAGAAAAATTGCTCACATTTATAATGAAATACATGTCTGTCTTTGAAATGAGTGTCTCAGAGCAAATTGTTTCGGTTTTGACTTAATGAAATGCTCCTTATCAAAAAACTTAAATGAGATGCTGCAACTATTATTACAAGTAAGAATGTATTCTACTTAAACTTTTTAAAGTGAATTAAGAAAATAAAGCTTTCATTTACTCTAATAAATTCTAATTGCTTACTTGTTAAGTTATTCTTTCAAGTAGTACGGTCTAACATAGATACATGTATGCATGGGTGTATGGTTTTTATACAGTCGTTTGATATATAAAAAAATAATTTCAGACTGTTGAGAATATAATTAACTATTAAAAGTGTACTCTCTCTAACAGCTTAAACTTTTAGATGAGATGGTCACACACTTCAACATGATATCAGAGCCAGGCAGAGGTCCTGGGATCGAATCTCACCACCACTCAAATTAAAAAGAATTTCTACGTGCTTGGCCCATGAAAAAAGAATCAGGCCCACACGTGAGGGGGCGTGTTGAGAATATAATTAACTATTAAAAGTGTGCTCTCTCTAGTAGCTTAAACTTTTAGATGAGATGGTCACACACTTCAACACAGACCAACTAAGAATGTGGTTCTCATTATTCAAAATATTTCTCTGTTTTGGTCAATATGAGAGTTTGTTTTTTCTTTTCTATTGAGTTATTTGATTAATAAACAAATAATTTCTGTCCAACTAAGTCTGTGTTTCTCGTTGTTCAAAATATTTTTTTTGGTAGATATGAGAGTTTGTATTTTCTTTTGTCATTGTGAATTCTCAGTTGTGCTAAAAAAAACTTAATAATGCAAATTTTTTTTGTCTTTGGGTTATTAGTTTTTGTTCATATAATTGTCGAACATCTGTTTTTTTCCTTACTGTTTGGGACAAGCAAATTCTTTATTCTGACAATGTGTATAAGCTGGAATGCTCCAAGATGAACAAAACCGTTTTTTTACTTTTTATTATTATCTCAAAACAAAGTTTTTGTTCATCTTGGAGCACTCCATGCAAGATGACAATTAGTTGACTCTACAGCCTTTTGCACAAAAAGCACCTACTGCATATTGAAAGGCCACTCTCCTGGAGAATTTTTTGAGTTTAGCAGGCATTTCTTGCAGCCACCAACCAAAACAAGCTACTTTTGTTGGTGCTTTTGTTTTCCATGGCAGTTCTCCTTCCAATTGCCCAACTCCAACCATAACATTTTATAACAGCTGCTTACAAGTTAATATTCTTTTCATGCTGGCGAACCATACTTGTGTATCTTTCTACCTAAGATCCAACTGTATAGATTCTAACAGCTGTAATGATTGACTACAACAACATACCCGTGAAATCCCACAAGTTGGGTGTGGGGAGGGTGGTGTGTACCAGCCTTACCACTACCTTGTGAAGGTAGAGAGGTTCTTTCTGATAGACCCTCGGCTCAAGTAACGCATATCCAAAATAGTAAGAAAAGGAAATACAGTAATGAAGAAACCATATAGAAAATAATGGAGAAAAGAACAATAGCAATAACAGAATGAACAAAGCGGAAGAAACAACAGATAAAAATATTAAAAAATCAAAGAATAAGGTAGTAGGAGAGTGCTAATAATAATACTAATAAGGGATCTACCCAACAGCCTACTAGCCTTCCACCATAATAAATAATAATAAATAATGCTTTTTTTTTTTTATATAGGTAACTTTGTATTCACACAAAAGAACTCATCAAGAAACCGATGAGGAGGGATTTACAAACCCCCAAGGGGTGCCAATTGCCATCATACTCAAAATCCAAAAACAAACTTTCAAAAATTTACAATTGGCCTATAAACTCCACTAAACTGTCTACTTCCCCCACTAAATCTTGCTTACACCAAAAATACAAAAGACTAAGACATCTCATCTTGATCATCTGTGAGCGGCTAACCTTTCCTTCATAACATCTCTCATTTCTTTCTTTCCATAGTGTCCACCAGATGCAAGCAAGGATATTTTTCCGCCAATCTTCCTTTGATCCTCTCTTTCTAATTCCTTTGCCAGTGTGTTAGGACCTCAAAAGTGGTTCTGGGCATTGTCCAATTTACCCCAAGTATCACCTCTCTCGAATGCTTCTTCGGCCTACCTTTATTTCTTCGAGACTCCCCATAGCCAACCTCTCATACCTTCTCACAAGGGCATCTGTGGATCTCTTCTTCACGTGCCTGAATCTTCTCAGTCTCACCTTTCTCATTTTGTCCATCACGAAAGTCACTCCTATCTTGTCTCAGATATCTTCGTTCCTAATTCTATCTCTCCTATTATGCCCACACATCCATCTCAACATCCTCGTTTTCGCTACTGTCATCTTCTATATATGTGAATTCTTGATGGGCGAATACTCCGCCCCATACAACACAATTGATCTGACAACCGCTTCATAAAAGTTACCTTTTAAATCTTAGCGGCACATTCTTATTGTTAGAATAGGAATAAGTATTACAATACTATTTAGAATAGGAATAAGTATGTAGGAGTAGGAATTAGAATAGGAATAGGAATCCTATTTGGAAAAGGAGTTTAATGTAGTGTCTATAAATAGGGTCTCGATGTAATAATATAGACACACAATTCAAAATATTTTTCTCCTATATTTCTCACATGGTATCAGAGCCAGGCCCATTCCGATTTGTTGTTCACCGATGTTGGGCCCCCATTTAGAAGTGTTCACGCTCCAGTTGAGGTCTGGGTGTGCGGGAGAGTGTTAAGAAGTCCCACATCGATGGAGGGATGGGAATTTGGTCTCCTTATATGAACTTGGACAAACCTCCCCTCATGAGTTAGTTTGGATCAAACAGTTGCTGAGAGAGCTAAAATTTGGCGAAATCAGTCAGATGAAACTTTTGTGTGATAATCAAGCGGCCCTTCATATCGCATTAGATCTCGTGTTTCATGAAAGGACTAAGCACATTGAGATTGACTGTCACTTGAGATATTGTTACGAAATTTGTGAAGTCAAATGATCAACTTGTAGATATCTTCACCAAGTCCTTCACTGGTCCGTATTAATTACATCTGTAACAAGATAGGTACATATGATTTGTATGCACCAGCTTGAGGGGGAGTGTTAGAATAGGAATAAGTATTACAATACTATTTAGATAGGAGTAGGAATTGGAATTAGAATTGGAATAGGAGTCTTATTTGAAAAAGGAGTTTAATGTAGTGTCTATAAGTAGGGTCTCAATGTAATAATGTAGACACACAATTCAATAATATTTTTCTCCTATATTTCTCACATACTCCGCCCCATACAACACAATTGATCTGACAACCGCTTTATAAAAGTTACTTTTTAAGTCTTAGTGGCACATTATTATCACACAAGCACTGAAAGTAAGCATCCATTTCATCCGCTCCGCTCCAATACAATGTGTAACATCATTGTCAATTTCCCCATTACCTTGGATAATCGACCCCAACTACCTGGAACTATCTCTCTTGGAGATGACCTGGTATCAATCCGCAGATCCACATCTACCTCATGAGTTACGACACTGAACTTGCACTCTTAGTACTTTGTCGTAGTCCTCCTCAACTTGAATCCTTTAGACTCTAGGATTTGTCTCCAAACTTCCAGCCTACCATTAACCTTCGGCTGTAATAATTAACTATTTTTTAAAAAATTTCCAACAACATACCAGTGTGATCCCACAAGTGGGGTTTGGGGAGGGTAGAATGTACGCAAATTTTAGCCCTCGCTTTGTGAGGTAGAGAGGTTGTTTCTGATTGACCCTCGACTCAAAATAAAAGTATTTGATGCAAGATTATAATAATAAGACAACAAAATAGCAAGATACAATCTAAGGCCATGTCCTAAGTTAGCTTAAGTTGTGTTGTGTCCTGTCTAATCACTTCTCCAGTTCTTTTTGGCCTTACCTCTACCTCTCCTAACTCCTACAACAGCCAACCTCCCACACCTCCTTATTGACGCATCCTCACACCTTATGTTCACATGTACGAACCATCTCAATTTCGTTTCCACCATCTTGTCCGCCATTGATACCACTCTCACCTTGTTCCATACTTCATTCCTAATCATGTCTCTCCTAGTATGCCCTCACATTACACGTTTATCTGAGCATCCTCATCTCATCTACCTTGATCTTCTGAATGTGTGCTTTCTTACCTGGGCAGCACTCTACCCTATTCAACAATGTTGGTCTATGCACCATTCTGTAACCTTACCATTAAGCCTTGGCGATGCATTTTTCCAATAGAGGCGAGCCTCCATTTCACCTACCTCGGTCCAATACGATATGTGACAGCATTGTCATCTCTCCTTATGCTTGGATAATGGACCCAAGATACTTGAAGCTTCCTGTCTTGGGTATGACTAGTGCCTCAATCTTCACTTCCACCTCTACTCATACATTACGACACTAAACTTGCACTCCAGGTACTTTGTTTTAGTCGTGCTTAACCTGAAACTTTTAGACTCTAGGGCCTTTCTCTAACCTTCTAGTCTATCCTTAACTCCACCGCGCATCTCATCAATTACTGTGTCATGTGCGAATATGCCTCCTGGTGAATATGCCATCTCATTTCTTCTATCACTAAGGCATATGGAAATAGGCTAATGACTAATCCCTGGTGCAACCCCATCACGATCAGAAAGTGTTCTAAGTCACCTCCCTTGTCCTAACTCGGGTCTTGGCTCCATCCTACATGTCCTTACTACCCTTAAAGTAAGCCACAGGTACACTTCTGGACACCAGACATCTCCAAAGGATCTCCGTAGGGACTTTATCTAATGTCTTTTCTAGGTCAATGAACACCATGTGTAAGTCTCTTTTCTTGTCCTTATACTACTCTAACAATCTCCTTACAAAATGAATGGCTTCTGTAGTCAATTGCCCCGGCATGAATCGGAATTCGTTCTCAGAGATAAATACACCCTTCCTCATCCCCATCTCGACCATCCTCTCCTAGACTTTCATAGAGTGGCTTAGTAGCTTGATACCCCTATAGTGATTGCAATTCTGAATATCACCCTTGTTCTTGTACAATGGAACCAATGTACTACACCTCCATTCCTCTGGCATTCTTGCTGTCCTAAATATGACATCAAACAACCTAGTCAGCCACTCCATACCTGCTTCACCTGCGTTCTTCCAAAAATCCAAGTATCGAGTGGCTGACTATCTTGTTGACGTCATATTTAGGATGGCTAGAATGCCAAAGGAATGGAGGTGTTGTACAATGATTCCGTTGTACAAGAAGAAGGGTGATATTTAGAATTTCCCAATCATTGAAATTCCTCCTAAATTGAAGCTTCTGTCCTGGTTCAATTGTAACAATCAACCACCTAACAGTTCGTCTGGTGTGATGCTGTAAAGAACAGGGAATTTATCCTTGAGTTTTCCGGTTTCCTGCCAAATGTCCTTACAGAATTTTATCTTGCTACCTTCTCCCACCTCCACTCTGATACTCCACCCCCAAAGCTTGCAAATGTTCTTCCAGATTGCACCCTGATTTGACTGAAGAACAGTTTTTGGTTTCCAGAAATCGTCTCTACCATGATTTATGGCAATGACATCTTTCCATACGTCTATTTTGCGTTCATTAAACCTCCATAATCATTTATATAGTGAACTCTTATTATGTTATCTGGGAATTTTTAGTCCCATTCTACCTCCCTTTTTGGCCAAAGTTCAAACATTACATCATTCCATTTTATCAAATGCATTCTTCTCTTTTCAGAATTTTCTTCCCACGGAGACCTATTTCTCACCCTGTTGATCCGCCTTTCAAAACTAGCTGGGATAGGCAATAAGGACATTAAGTATGTTGGAATCCCATCAAGAACGCTATTGACCAACCTGCCATAAAGAGACAGGTGTTTATTTCTTCCGATGTGTGTGGTAGGAAACCTTACAACTGTGCATCCCAATATCTCTGCCATCTTCTATTACATCTTCTGAGTCACAGCGAACGTGCTGCTCTTCTAAATCTTAAATGATTACTTTAATCTTACGGCATTTCTCAAAATTTGCATCTTCGGATAGTCTTTTTGTTATATCAAAGTAACTGCATGTGTTTTGGTTCAATAACCATATTCGAGAACAATCTACTTCATCTGTTTCAAATAGAATGTCATTTGTTTCTCTCCCGAAATAAATTGACATTTGTATCATACCAATATCTAGCTACATGAAATCTGAGTTCCAAAATGTTTTGTATACCTGCAAAAGTTAAGTGGACCAAAATTTTATGATTACAAATTTTACTTTTACCGTTAGCAGTTGACCTTTTAAGTGCACATAGAATGTAGCTTGAGTTTAAAAGTATGAAGGTACTCGGTCAGGAAAACAATAGTGGGAAAAAGAGAGTTTCTCTATAATTTGCTTGTTAATTTTTTCGATTCGTGAGCAATCTTACCAGTTTCAAAAAAAAAAAATTGGATTTCGTGAGCTTTTCATAGTTAAGCTTGTTTTCCATTGTGGTCAGGTTATGTGCCATTTTTCGTCAGTATCCTTTTAGTGTAGTATTTTTGTTGCCCCTTTTTTGATGAATATAGAGATGCTTTGTAAAGGTATTGAACACACAATTTTCTGTTGACCTGCCTTTCATTAGCTTCTCTTGCTGATAGTCTATTTTGTTGTCTTTATCTTTCATAGCTGAAGGAAATGGCTGAGAGGTTGCCGGTAGGTGCTTCCCGAAACATCAAGTCTCCTACATCTTTTTCCTCGGGTTCCAATCCCACTGCCAGTGACATACCAAATGGCTGTATTGACCGAGTTCATAGTCAACTAACTTTCCAAGATGTGGAGCCAAATGTATCTAACAGTCAACTACTTTCTAATGGATCAAGCAATGTTAGTAATCGCAATGCTGTTCAAAACAGACAAGGGTTTCCAGAACCAACGACAAGAAATGGGGGTAGAACAAAAGAAGGTGATTCTCGTAATGAGAACGAATGGATTGAACAAGATGAACCAGGTGTATACATTACACTTACCTCCTTACCTGGAGGTGTCAAAGATCTTAAACGTGTTCGCTTCAGGTGCGTTAACTGTGGCTTTAGGTCATTAAATTTGTTGGAATTTTATCCTCTGCATTATTTTTGTTGAAGTAAATGTTCTCCTCGTAAATATTTTTTTCTGCTGTCGATTTGTGTTGAGCACATTTTAAGGAATATGGTTAGGCTATGGCTCTGTTAAAGTGATCCATCTCTCTTTAAGAATATTCTGGCTAGGAATGGCTCCTATCCTTGGACTGATTCCTGATTTTTCAAAAAATTATTTTTAGTTTGACACAGATCTTATTTTAGTTTGTTAACAAGATCCTTCATGTATTCAGTTCTTTTGCATGAGGCTGTTAACTATATGCTTCTATGTTGGTTGTCTGTGGATCTCCCATTTCTGCTACTCGACATTATCAAAACTTCGTTGTGAAATTTAGATATCATAAATGGTGCTGCATGGTCAATGAGGGTTCTTATAGCCATTCCCAACTTGCTTGGGGACTGAGGTGGTTGTTGTACAATGGATTCATCTCTGGTAGAGATTTTTGTGTGCCCATGTGGCATGTAGGAATAAGCCTGAGATGTTATAGACATTGTAGTTCTAGATGATCCCTAATTTTCCTTAAAAGACCAACCATTTAGCATTGGAGCAATATTAGTCAAGTAGAATGCATACAGATTCATATAGCCGACCCACATAGTTTAGGATTGAGAATGCATTTGTACAATCCTGCAAAAAAAAAAGTTGTGTTTGTGTGCTTTGAAACAATCGGTGGGTGATTGCAGTAACATTGTGCGTTTGAATGCTTTTCCCTTGGAAATCAACAGACTGATGTGTTTTAAAATGCAGTCGAAAACGATTTAGCGAGAAACAAGCTGAACAATGGTGGGCAGGGAACCGCGCAAGAGTTTATGAGCAGTATAACGTGCGGATGGGAGACAAGTCAAGTATTGGCACTGTAAGCGAAGACTTACCCCATTGAAACATGCTAATAAAGTCGTGAGTGAAAATTTTCTTTTCTTTGACCTCTTCTTTTTCTTCTTCCCTGCCGGAAAATCTCTGCTTTAGGGGAAGAAGATCATATTCGTCACTTAGTTTGGCTTCTCAAATTTGTGAGGTGGTAGCAAGGGTTGCCATAAAAAGATCTAGGAGTAGAGATTTGCTTTGTAAGTTTTCATTAGATTTTTCTTTTTCTTCTAATGGCTTGACCTGTTGTTCTATAATTTTCATTTCCCCCTTCATAATGATGTTTGTGGGGAATTGAAGGTGAGAGATGTAAAGTTTTAGTAGGCTGCTTGCTCTTATTGGGAGTATAGCTTCCTTGTAAATTTCTAAAGTAAATGCATCTTCAGATTTCAAATCCCTACCCTTTCTGCGGCAAGTGTACAATTACTCAGGGCTCGTTTGGCCATATGAGATGAAATCATATGAAAATGAAGTTGAAGTTTAGTAAGTACTTGTTTCCTATCAACTAGTTGAGGCATGCAATCTTTATTTTTCTTCCTTGATAACCCTGAAATCCCCGAGGACCAATTGGTGCATGGTTCGAAACTCTGTGAATCAAGTTTTTACTCATAGTAGGTTCGAACACATAACATGCACCGAACCCATACATCATGCAGAGTTCTATGGGGATGATATTGTTTGTCCAAAAGTAACTACTACTAAGTAGCAATTCATGTAAGGTGGTCAAGTGACAGGAGATTTGATTTTATTAATAAAAAACATAGAGAGGAAAAACTGGCAGAATTTTAGTAGTTCGGTTGGTTAGTGGTTGATTTTGACGTTAAAGTCTACCTAAAAATGGCAATTTATATAGAGTTCATCATGCATTAATTTAGAACTGAGAAATTCCAAATAAATAGTTTTATTTAAGTTGCTCGAACATGAATTTGATGATGTAAATTCTAAGCAAAAGTTGAAATCTCCTTTATAACATTAACTACCGTTAAAATAGTTGTCACTACAAAAACAAGAACAATTTTTACCTCTCATCTTGCAGAGACAGATTCAAGATTAAAGTTTATGAGTTCCTATAGTGATTTTAATTGAATTCGCAATCACATTATACATATTTGATGATCTTTTTAATAAAAATATATAATCGCCATAAAAATTTGACGGATGATACAGAAGATGGATCGTTTTGTACAAAAACAATGAATCACTATGGGGAGACTTTAGTTGGTTATGGAAGCTGGCTATTGCACCAAAGATTAATCATTTGAAAAATGGGGTCTTGGAGTTAGGAATATGAGGACTGAGTTTCCATGTGAAGGGGCTGTTTGGTTGAAAAATGGTTAATAATGCATATATTATTAGCACTACCAAGGTAATTAATATATCATACATGTATTAAAATGGTTAAAGACATAATTGCCTGTAAAAGTGTACAAAATTATATTCTTAGTTTTGTAAACAAACATTTAAAAAATATATTATATAATGCATGTTATTCTTAATGCACCAAACAAAATATTAAATAAAAAATAATGTCAGCATAACTAACGTTCCTACCAAACAATCCCTTAGTATTTTGGTTATTTGAATATCAAATTGAGGTACCATATTCAAATGAAATAAAATACCATAAGTGAAATGAAATAGATGAATAAAACAATTATGAATTGAAAATGAATTAATTAAATTAAAGTACCATGGATCAAATTATATGAAATGAGGTACCAGGAGTAAAATAAATTGAGGTGCTATGAGTGAAATGGGAAAATTTGATGCATCAAGCTTGAATTGCCAAACTAAAGTCCAACCAAAAACGGCCATGGAGGCCTGAAAACAAGACAGTCCGAGAAAAGGGTCTTCTGTCTACGCACTTTCGAGAATAGAATAGACAAATATATTGGAACTGCACAAGCACATTATTCAGATAACAACAATTCAATTCAATTCCACACAGCTAGCAAAGATATGCTTAGTAAGACTTTCCACAGTGTATCAAGCTTCCAGCACCCAAGAACAGACCAAAAATGGCAGCACTTCCCAAAGTAGTTTGTCCAATGTATCTGATTTTTAGAAGTCCAGGCACCTGCAATTTAAGCAAACTGCATTCAGCAACACTTCAATCAAATTCCCTAAGTCCATATTTGTTGATTCGGGTCCCTGACATTGCATTGGATACCTCCCACCAGAACAGGTAACAGGTATCTATATCCACCAAAGAAGAAGCTTAGGCTGATGGAAGAAATCACCTAACCTTTTTGTCTCTACGAGGTTTTGAACTCTAGTCTCCAATGTTTGGAATGACATTAATAAGTCTATATTATGCAACCATAGTATGAGACTGCTTAATCTTACGTCTACTCCCCCCTCCCCTTCCCCCAAAGAAAGAGACAGCGAACTAAAAGCAAAAGAAAGCATTTTTCAAATCTCACTACAATGGTCAATGAGAGGTACTTAAGACCAAAATGGATCATTAAAAAGAAAAGGAAAAGGTCACCGTATAAATAGGATTCTCAATGCCCTCGAATTTTTTTCTATAACTTACACATGTGGATTTTCCATCACAGACCTCTACCTCATTTATCAGAATTGCTTCTGATCTTTCAGTAGTGTGTTAAAAATTCCAACTTTCCAGAAAGGAACTAACATCACAGGAAATTATGAATAGACCCCAATGAAACAAAAATTACAAGTCTGTATGCTTGTCAACATTCAGCCTTTAGATAGTAAACTCTAGAAGAGCTAGCTCTGCCATCATCCAATTATCCTCTACCACCTATTATTGGGTGTTTGCAGGTTGACGTCAGATAAGAATGAGGCTTATGTTAAAAAAAAAAAAAAAAATTATTATTCAAACTGACTAACACGTTGGTAAATGGAGATGAGGTTTGGACAAAAAAAAGGTAAGGCTACTAGAACTTTGCATGAAACTTGACAGTTTTGTTGGAAAATTAAACGGAAAAGACTAGCATCAATGAAACAACACGTGCAATGCTATCATAGTCCGTCAACATCTTGCACTGTATTGAAAGTACAAAAGCAATCTACAACTCTTCGATAAATTCTTAATATGCGTCTCTAAGTTAATAGGCATCCTAGCAAATGATTCTGAGGTAGGTCATGTAATAAACGTGGGACCTACTGTTAAACAGAGCCTATTGGAAGCTGACTTTTTGACGGAGATGGGAATCACTATTAACCTTTAGGTTGCTGATTTTAAAAGCAAACTGCCCATAAATGGACAAAAAAAAAGGAACTGGTGGAGTGCAGGTCATTATGAAGCTCATTTTGGATGCATACTCTAATATCTACGGTAATCAGTAAACCAAAAATGCATTACTGTTCAGAGAGCCTAGACCTTCACACTAGATCATTTACAGTTCACAATGTGCAGCTAAACAATATCATGCATTAAGATCAGATAACAAAGGGCAAGCTAGCTAACCACTGCCTGCAAGATGCATATATTTACTGCTATAAATTCAATAATGAAAGAACAAAGGCAACAATAGTAACTTATTTTCAACAGACCAGAAAACTAGAGACAGAGAGAGAAAAGAACTTTACCTTGAACCTAACAGCCTCATAAGTCCCATATACAGCACCTATAAATAAATACATGCATCAGATGCTCTGCCAATTTACTAAATACATTGAAAACATTCAATCTAGACATTAATGTCAGATCATATTATTTTTCAGATTGAAATCGTCAGTGTCGATACTGTTACTATCATTTCTAACTGAGACAAATGTGCTGAGAATGAAGATATGACAAAAGTAGTTAACAAAGAATCTCTCACTGATGGCATCACAAAGTCAAGATGGTCCTTCAGACATGACCCAAAAAGGTAAAACAAATTCCAAGTTTTAAAGCCTCAAACTTCCCTATCACTGGATTACCAATCAGCCAGATTAAAGAGATTTCGATAATTGTGGAAAAAACAAATCACCACTGTCACTTCTTAGCAACTGTATACTGTCAACTCAGTCAAGAAGGATTGGAGCATTGGGCTATCTAGGAGCTTGGAATATTGATACTACTCAAAGCAAACAACAACATATCCAGTGTAATCCTACGAGTGGGGTCTAGGGATGGTAGAGTGTACGCAAACCTTACCCCTATCTTGGGAGGCCAAGAGGCTGTTTCTGATAAACCAAAAAGGATAGAAGAAGTCATGACAAAATACTATAGAGAGTATGTCAAAGCATTCTGGAAAAAAGCATAATGTGTATACAAACCTCAGCTTGGATACTTACTCAAAAGCAAAGCATGGAAATCAATAAATTACTATAGTCCCAGTAATTAAGACTTCAAGTAATTTATTTATTAAGGCTTCAAAATACTCTAATAGACTTGAGACATAACCATCGCAGAGTTCATAGTATAAAACATTTATTGTATGTCTACTATAACATTGACCCAGATAATCAAGAACTAGATATTTTTTTCCAACTATTTCGCTTGAGTCCAAAAAAATCAAACTTAATTCTTAAAATGGCTCAACCATAGCATCGGCCCAGTTAACTGAAAAAAAACCCAGCAAATCAAGAATTACAGCTTGTTTTCCTACTATATCATGCTTGAGTCCCAAAAATCGAACTTCGCTCATAAAATGCTTCAACCATAGCATCAGCCCAGTTAAACAAACCCCCACCTAATCAAGAAACAGACCTTGTTTTCCAACTATAGCATGCTTGAGTCCAAAAAATCGAACTTAATTCATAAAATGCCTCAACCATAACATGGTGAAAAAGCCCAGTTAATCAAGAATCAGTGCTTATCTTTCCACCCTTTTTCAGCTAAAGCCAAAAGTTATTTGTCAAAAGGGTCTCTACACTCTACTACAAACAACACTTACTAAGCTCACCAATAACTGAAAAAAAAATGTTCTTTCCACTTGAAAGAGCCTAACAACTTATAAAGTTTTCATTCATTCTTTGCCTAGCAAATTTTAGACATAACCCATCAAACAAAACTCCTAACTAGCACAAATTTTTACGAATATCAACTAGTAAACTTCAAAAAAAAAAAAATTAAACAAGAGGGGAAAAAGGGGTTTTAGGTTTACCAACAGCGCCACCAACTGCACCGCCTACAGCAACACCAGCAGTTACTCTCGCTAGACAGCTATCTCTTGCCATATCTCTGTCTTCTCAAGACGGGTGTTTTGCAGATTTGTAAACCTTATTGCTAAATGTAGTGCCACTGCCTTGGAAGACAATTCTTGGCTATATTTTGTTGTGAAATTAAAAAATATATATTATTATTATTATTACTATTATTATAAAATAAAAAATGATATTCGAAAATTGAAGTTTAATTTTCGAACTTATATGAGTTATTTGGAGCGAAAAAAAGTGGAGAAACTTTTTGTTGTTATTAAAATTTTGAAAGTTAGAGTATTTATGGTTAAACGTGTTTATCAAAATTTAACTTTGAGAAAAAGTGAATATTTTCATAAACAACTTCTTTTTTCTTATTTTTATATGAGTGTTTAGCCAAGTATGTCATTAGGTTCACGTTAGGTTTAATTTTGTGCTATAAATATAAATTCACTAGTGAACTTATTTTTGCTTTGTGCGAGGTAAAAGATCTTTTTAAATTTACAATTTAATTTCTATTGTTCTCCCTAAAATGCGTTGAGGCGCAACAAATGACTGGACATCTAAGGATAAAGCATTGTTTCGATGTGGGCCGCGAGAGGGGAGAGAAATTCGTCAGCAATATTGATTGAATCTGTAATTTTGTCCATTCCTTCCTATGACAATTACTAGAATGAAAAAAGAGAAATGTCAACGCTATTGAAGAAAAAATGATTAAGGATGAAATCAAATATGCAATATATATTTACAAATAAAAGTATTCAATTTATGGGGGGAAATCAATATGCTTCTAATGTTGAATTTAGTTATCCAAATATTAAAGTAAGGGAAAATTGTGCATCATAGCAAACTATTAAATCAAAATATATGTTATAGTTACAGTTTGATTTAATTCTATTTCGTGGCTACAGTTTCGGGATTCTTGCCATCGATGGGTCCCACGGAATTGTATCAAATATAAATAAAAAAAACAGAAGTTATGTTTTTATATAATTCAGTTCACCTCTTTTCTCTCTCCAGTTCCTTCAATTTCTCCTAAAATCTCTCCCCAAATCAATTTGAATTTCAAATCTTCACCATTACCCTCCCAATTGTGGCCTCAAAATTTTCAGGTAACCATCAAAATGTGTCTAAATCAATTTGTTTTTATTTTTTTCTATTTTTTTTTTTCAATTTTTCAAGTTATTTCATGAACTTTCATCTCAAATCCTCATTCCTATAGATATTTCACTTATACAATGGATCCTCAGACTCCATCCATGAGAATGACTAGAGGTATACATTTGCATGGCAAAAATTTTGATGAACCACGATCCTTTTCCTTGGGTCTAACTCAGGATTTTGGAGAGCTTACAGGTTCAATAGCAAAATCCAAAGCAATTGAAGAGGTCAGATCCAAATTTAAGAATGACCCAATCAGAATAGAGGAAATTATTGCAAAATCAAAGCAAACTGGCATCAGAATTGTTGAGGGAGGTTACAAAGATCAGGGCAATTCTAGTTCAAGTTAGAAGAGGAAAGGAAAAGCAATTTGTCACGACCCAAAGTACCCCCTAGGTGTGACATGGCGTATAGGACCCCGAGAGGCCCCACACAAGCCACTTAGCATACATATACATAAGGTAAAGACAAAAATGAGGAAAAGATAGACAATCTCATAAAGGTAAAGCGTTTACAAGCGGAAGTCTTGACTATGTCTCAAAAGCCATCTAATACAATATAATGATCTGGACGTAACTCGTACATCATATACAAGTCTGAAACTGAAAAGTAAAGAAAAGCAATGAAGTCTCTTAGTCTGCGAAGCATGAGGACTCACCAAGGCTGATAGCTCGAACTCGGAAAGAAACTAACCACGAGAGTGTGAAGGATGACTATCTGACCCTACATTATAAAGAATGTAGGCACAAATATGCATTAGTACATGGAATGTACTAAGTATGAAGCAAATGCATATAAACACATAAATCATGCCAATGAGATGCTTTCAAATAGGAAATCATACTAGTGAGATATCATCATGAACATGCAATGACCAAACTAAATCATGTGACAATAGGGTTAGAAACTCAATGCATAAACATGGTCAATGCAAGCTAGTCATATCATAAGTCTTGTGAGATACTTCTAGTACCCTAGTTCATTATTATGGGATTTTTACGTTTAACCGACATAGACCATGTGAGCTATAACATGGAATCCAGTGTCTGCCCCACACCGAAAAGGGGAGTGATGTCTACCCCACACCACTAGAAGGGGTGTCTTACTTGCCAAGGTAAGGACCATAAATATGTAGCTTACATGGATCCACTAGCTATGTGTCTATCTGAGACAAAACTTACGAGGCACGTAGTTATGGGACTTAGGGATTGCTACTAAAGGTCCACGGACGCTAAACGGAAACCTTCACCCAAAAAGCCCGCTCGGTGCTAAGTAAAATCCCAAGGAATAGTCAATTAAGCTTATTCATATTTTAACCAAGGAAAAGGTACATCTGGGGTTACCAAATCCAAGCTAAGATCATATCAAGACGTTTCAACTACCATGGGCTTGCCCAAGCTTACGTTATGAGAATAGCTCCTGATTGATTCATAGGTGAGAAAGCCTTTCAACCATATGAACCCTAATTTATGTGAGAAAACCTTTCACATTCATAAGCTTAGCTTAGTGTGAAGAAAACCTTTTCACAACTCATGGATGCCATCATCTATATGCACCTTAGCAATTATAAGCACAATTCTCATGAAACATGCATCTCTTATGCAAGCTATTCATATACATGCATCTCTTATGCAAGCTCTTCATATACATGCATCTCTTATGCAAGTTATTCATATGCTCATAAATCATGGTCTAGTATGGGTACATGTCAATTCATCTTAGAATCATGCAATAAACTAGAATCATGCATATTTAATCAATTTCATAAGTTCATAAATGCATGGATCATACGTCATCATGAATTCAAAACTAGAAATCATGGCTCATGCATAGGTTCATACAATTTCTACTCAAATCATATAAATCACTTTAATTCATGCACTAAATTATGTTATTAAGCTAGATCATGCACTAGGAATCATAAAATCAACAATTGGAATTATAATTGAAGAACTCATAAGAATTGATCAAAAATCCTAACTCAATTTGGGGAATTAAACCTTGAAATTGGAAGAAAACTAGGGACCCAATGGAGGAAAGGACTCCATTGGTGAATGTTAACATACCTCAACAAAGCCCACAAGAAATTGCTAAGAATTGATGACCTTCAATGGAGGATCCTAGCCTTTCTTCGTCCTTGATAATTGAGAGAACTTTCTATAGAGAAAAATATTTTGGGGAAGTTGGGAATTTGAGAATGAATTAATGAAGGAAAATTTGGGAGGAAAGACTTATATAGTGGGTCAATTTAGGGGCAAAGTCGTAAATAAAAAGACTTAAAAGAATTGGGAAAAGACATAAAGACCCCTGAAAAATAACTGTCGGACGAGATCTACGGCTCCAACCTACGGTTCGTAGGTGCTCCTACGGACCGTCCTGTCGAACCGTAGAAAACTTCAGAAACCTAGATTTTAGGACACTTTCGACGACTTCGATCTTCGGGCCGTAGACCATTCTACGGTCCGTAGATCCAACTCGTAGAACCCAACTTGACCCTCAGAATTGTGACTAAGTCTTGAATAATTTACGGGACCTTTCTACGGTCTGTCCTGCTAACTCGTAGACTAGACTTTATAAACTTGATTTTCAAAACTTTTAAACCTTCTTTCTACGGATGCATTCTACGGTCCGTCAACTGATCTACGACCCGTAGACTGTGTCCGTAGAAGTGACTCTGGGCCCAAAACTGGAAACTTTCTCTTTTGAAAAACTGAGGTGTTACACAATCAATTCTACTAATGACCAGACAAAAACAAGCGAAGAGGTTGTTTCTAGCTCAATGGAGCGGAATGAACATGAAGAAATCCAGATATTTATACAATTATTAATTTGTATATATTACGATTGTATAATAAGCTCTTTATGTATATTGTTTATTAATTTTCTGTAGATTTATGCTTTTTTATCTTTTTGTTTTTACAGATCTGTATATTTTTAGTCATTATTTGTTTGTATATTATATTATCATGCACATTAACACACAAAATTTACTTATATAATTAGGTTTAATATACAAAGTTATTGTATAAATAGCAATAGTTAATTGTATATAAACAATTATACAATTGAAATGTTTGTATAATGTATAATCTCTATATATAAAATATGTATATGTTATATTCAATTTAAAACTATTTTATGCAATTTGCTATTTGTATATGTGTCATAGTTTTACATTGTAAGTCATTTCTATATAAAAAGCCATTTATCTATAACAAGCCCTTTCCCTTTACATATTTGTATATTTTTTTCTTATCACTAATATTAATATTGTAAATTCATTTTATACAGTTAAATTGAATAATCAAAAAAAAATTAATATATATATATAAATTTAAGTAAAATTGTATATGAATCTTTTTTAGGGTATTTAAGTAAAATTGTATATGAATCTTTTTTAGGGTGTTAGTTTTATACTCAAACAAGCACCAACATGTACATCTCACATGCAGTGTGATACAAAGATTGATATATATATATATATATTTAATTTAAGTAAAATTGTATATGAATCTTTTTCAGGGTGTTAGTTTTATACTCAAACAAGTACCAACATTACACCTCACATGCAGTGCTATACAAAGATTGAAGTAATGAGTGTGTTAACTGAAAAACTCTGTCAAACTCAGTTTAACCATTTTTGTGGAACCACGTGTTTTATTCAATTGACTAGCATCCGTAGATGTCATGTGTAAGCACAACTTATTAGGTGCATTATGTTGAGAGAGATTGAGGGTAGTTCAAAAGATGTCATTCTGATACATGTAAACAACATCACTCTTCGCTTCACGATCAGGGACTTTGCTATTATCTCTAATCTCAAATATTCAGATAATGAGTCAGATTTTGTTTTTAATACTGAAGAACCAAATAGGATTCTTCTTCAGTATTTTAATGACAAAAATTTCATCACTAAGCAATAATTGGTTGACAGTTTTACGAATAAGATTTGGGGTGATAACAATGATAATGCAGTGAAGTTTGCTATTTTGTTCTACATACATATATTTATCCTATCTGAAGAACCAACAACTACAACAATTGGTAGGAAAGACTTTGATTTAGTTGAGTCGGGCAGATACATGGATTACCCATGGGGTAAAAAGGCTTTTGACGTACTAGTAAAATATTTGCATAACAAGATTAAACATGATGAAAAATATTACCGTATACATGGTTTCCCACTTGCTTTGCAAGTATGATTTTATGAATGTTGTTCAGAGTTTGATCAGAAAATTGCTGAATGTTGTTCGGAGTCTGATCAGAAAATTATTGTTAAAGTATTTGACCACGCTCCAGAACCCTCAGCTGGAAGACAAAAAAAAGATTTTCCTCGTCTAGACTACTTCATGAAGGACATGTTCCGAGATGACAATAATCTGGTATGCATTACTGTTCTGTAAATATCTATATCAATTATAAATTATACAAGTTATTATATATATATATATTCAATTTTACATATACAATTTCACGAATTTATACATATACATAACATCATATTTTCAATTATACACATTCATTTTCAATGATTTATAAATATATATGTCAATGTGAACACATTTATAGTTTGCAGCTTATTTTTCAGAATATAAGTCCAACTCCATTGGAATTTAAGATTCTTAAATTGCCTTCCGAGCATGTCGAACAGATGCATCTCCAACACATACATCAGCTGCAAATGATTCGGATGATGATTTTCAGGATCCTCCGTGTCCAAAGAACAACAGAGGAAAAGAAAATTTTGATAGTGGATCGTCACTTCCTAAGAAGAAATTAAGACAGACAGTTCCTCCTATTCCGAAGAAGACACCACCCAAGGTTATAGCAAAGCAGCCTATTATAAGAAAATCTCCATGTCATGCCATTGTCCCAAAAATGACCAAGTCACCACCTCCAAGAGGCAAGCTAAACAACGTTCTAATGTTGTTGCCAATCAAGGAATTATGCAAAATGTTGAGCTTAAAAAATCAAGTGTCACTTCTGGAATAGCATCAAGTAGCAAGTCAACTGATTTCAATATATTGCGTGATGCGTTTGATCAATTCAAAACATCGGTATTGAGTTTTTTATTTTACTTTTAATTCTATTATTATTTAGTATTTATCATGTTTTTTAATTCTATTATTATTTAATATTTATAATTAACATGAATGCAAATTATAATCATTCAATTTTAGATGGAGCAACATTTTAACGATTTAAGGAAATTCATTGAAGACAACTTTAAAGTTGTGTTAGAGCCCCTCAACAACAAAAAAGCAGATGACAAGGTTTGATAATACGGATTAATAGTTACATTTTATATTAAAAAAAGATGAAATTACAATTCAAGTATTAAACCTCCTAACAGTGGCATTTTGAAAGATATTGATAATGATATGAATATTTTAGACTTAAGCTGTTCTTTGGAAGATAGAGATATTGTGAAGGTAGATGTAAAACACTTGATTGATGAAGCAGTTGTGGACCCCATCCCTATTCTATTAGAAAATGCTCCATATGGGGATATGGAGGAATCTGGTTCAACTTTTAATAAAGTAAATGAATAAAGTAGGGTAGGTGAAGACCCTTTTACTACTTTTGATGCTAGATCTCATTCTACCCCAACTCCTCCCACTATTACTGCTGCTATTGGATCTCCTTCTACCCCAACTCCTCCCACTACAATTGCTACTACTAGATCTCCTTCTACTCCAACTCATCCCACTATAACTGCTGCTGCTAGATCTCCTTGAACTACAACTCCTTTCACTACTGCAAATCCTAGTACTGAAGATGTTGATGATATAGATTTAGGCCCTGTTAAATATGTTTTTTCCCCAAAAGTTCAAGCATGTAAAATTTCAACAAAAAAAAACACTCCAAACAAAAGGAGAAAGTTCAAACGATGAAGAGAAGGGGGAAAAACTCAGACAAGCAAAGCTCCAACTGAAGTCAAAAAGTACAAAAGAAAGGAACAACAAAGAGGATCAAACGCTAAAAGCGAGGCAAACGTTAAAAGCACAAATTCAGTGCAATGCTCAAGAAGGGAATCAGTCACTTTATCCCAAATAAATATCATATACGTCCTTAAGCCTGCATTACAAGCCACTAACAAGACCTACATGGTTTAATTTTAAATGTTCTCGCATTAGTGGAGATTTACATGAAGGTCAAGCCTATGGTATCACAATTGCATGTATTGAACATTTTTTATGAGTGTGTGTCACGACCTAAAGTACACCATAGACGTGACATGGCGTATAGGACCCCAAAAGGTCCCACACAAGCCACTTAGCATACATTATACAAGACAATAGAAACAGAAGAGTTTAAAAACAACATTAATATAAAAGAGTTTGATAAAAGTGGAAGTCTAAGCATGAGTCTCAAAGCCATCTAATACATCAAAAGGAAAGTGATTTGGACGTAACCCATACATCACATACAAAAGTTTGAAATGGAAATGACATAAAGAAATAAAAGAATCTCGGTCCTCGGAACATGAGGACTCACCAATCTTCAAAGTCAATAGAATCACTTAGCCACGAGAATGCGAGGTAGGAACGTCAGACCCTACATTCATGAGATAATATAGGAAAAAGTATGCGTTAGTACATGGAATGTACTAAGTATGAGGCAATATGCATAAACATGGACATAATAATAAAAGGACTTAAATTGAATAGACATGATCATAGTGAAACATTTAAAAGCTTTATAGAGAAGAAATGACATGAAGTTTGTAAGACATAGTCAAATACATTAGTACCAAGGATATAAGAAAACTTTAAAGAAAACATAATCATTTTGTGGGATATTAGCTTTAACCGATAATAATACCATGAGAGCTATATCATGGAATCCGGTATATCCCTCATACCGAAAGAAGAGAAAACTACTTTCCAAGGTAGAATCCGTACATATCATCATTTGCTAAAGTGGATCCACTTGCTAGGTCATTTAAGACAATCCTACGGGGGCACGTAGTTTGGAACTAGAGGTTGCTACTAGAGACTACCCTATTTGAGCCTCCACCTCAAAGCTCTCTCGGTGCTAAGTCTAAATCCCAACGGAATAGATAAAAGTCAAATAGCAATTTAACATAAGGAAAGGCAATTATCAATACCAATCCACACATTTCAAGTTCAAAACATAGAATAGCTCCTTAAACATAATTCAACATGGATGAGAAAACCTTTCACCAATGTGAATCCATATGTGAGAAATACCTTTCTCAATAACATTTATACTTTCCTTTCAAAGCATCCCCAAAATCATTTACAATAACTTCATAAAAGCATGCATATCTTCATAATTTCATAGTTCATAGATTCATGAGTTCATCATAGGTTCATAATTGAAAATCATAATTTAGGCATGGATCAATGCAATTTCAACTAAATATCATAGATTAACATCAATTCATGCATTAGAATAATTAATTAATCAAAATAAATCATAATTGGAAGAAATCCACATCATGCATTGAAAACCCTAATTTGATCCATTAGAAATTGAGTTAGAAAATTGAAACCTTTGGAGACCCCATGGAGGAAAGGACTCCATGAGTGAACACACACATACCTTGTTGCTAGGATCCCAAAAAGAATGGAGGATTGGAGACTTGAATGGAACCCTAGCCTTCTTCTTCTTCGTTGGGCTTGAGAGGATTTGTGGTGGGGGGATGGGGGGGGATGAACATGATCAATGTTTAGGGATTTTAGGAGAATGAATTGAAATGGGTAAATTGGGTGTTTAAAACATTTATATAGGGCTTAGGGTAGAAGACAAAACGACATAGTATTGGGTTAAAATAATTTTAAAAGACCCAAAAGCCCCTTTAAAAATAACCGCTAGACTCCACCTACGAGTTGGACCTACGGTTCGTAGGTCCTTCTACGGACTGTCCTGGTCAACCGTAGAAAGATTCAGAAACTATAATTTGGACCAACTTTTGACGGAACCCATGTACGGTTCCCGGAAGGTCATTTTTGGAAATTTTGAATTATTCGATAACTACAGTTATTTAATTAGCGGGTGATTTTAAATAATTAATTTGATTGGTGATTAATGGACTAAACTATTAAATTAGTTAATACCCTATATCACTTGACCCATATAGGGAAATAAATTATTAGGGTTGAAAATTTTGGGTCATATTTTAAGGAAAAAAAATAGAATTCCACTCGACTTACGTGCGGCGTCAACACGAAGTGGCATCATCTTCAGGTAAAGGTTTTAAAAAATTTCATTTTTTGCTTCAGTACATAATGTGGTCACTAAGGGTTGGAGGATAATGCATGTATTATATTATATATTGTGTAGATTCAATTAATGAACTAAGTTCTCTTAACTAATGGTCAATTATAATTGGGTGGCAATTGAATTGATCTTTAATGGGTGTTGCAGTATGTTATTAACTTAGGGATAGTAGACAAAGCTTAGTGGTGGAAGTGAAATTTGATTGGAGGGTTTATAAGTTTGGTTAGGATGACTTAATTATGGGATAAAACAAGTGAGGAATTGATGGTGGCTAACGTAATTACTGGTTGACTTTGGGAGACAAATTTGATAACTTCAATTATTGGCCAGTGAAGTGCTAATGAATAACTAAATATTTGAGACAATGGATAATTGAACGTTATTTTTGAAAGCGGAAGGAATTGGACAATTGAGTCCATGGTCGTTGCCACTGGTTTCGTACCAGTGGCTTCAATTTTAAATATTATAATTTTACTATCATAGTATAAATCAAGTTTTGATATATTGAGATAGGTAATTAAATATTATGTGTATTATATTATATGAATACTATTAGAGTTATGATATTGGAGATATTGAGACTTAACCCTTGGCTTGAAACTTAGTAACTTGATTATATATTTGGATGAGTTTTTGGGTCTAGGCTAGACATGTAGTGATATGGGTATTGTTAGTTTCAAAATCGTATTGTGGTTATTTATTTGGATAGATTGCATTGATTTGGAAGCTTAACAAAAGGGGAAGGCTCAAGTCCCGGAGTAATTGTTCGAGGCAAGTGGATTTCTCAACCCTTGTTAAGTGTATAGAATTCGTGTATTTCCTTGTGGTATGTGTTGGGGAGTAATGGGACTTGGTGATGGGTTGACTTGTCCATATTGAATAATTTTAATGATGAAAAAGGGGTAATAAAAGGCAATGTGATTAATTATTGGTGTGTGATGTGTTGAGAATGGTTTGAAAGGTTTATTGATTCATTGTTGATGTTGTATCACGATTGTGTTGTTGTGAAGTGTGCATTGTTATGAAAATGGTCATCTCCTCATTATTTATGTGAATATGTTATTTGCATTGGTTTTGAGACATGGTTGTGCCAAGTGTTTTGTGAATTGAGAAAAAATAAGAAATTAAAGAGGATGTACCATTTCGAGGGACGTGTCGTGTGCCGCGACGGATACTATGATTCGAGGGACGTGTCGCACGCCGCGACAAATTTTATTATCGAGGGACGTGTCGCACGCCGCGACGAATTTCATTATCGAGGGTCGTGTCGCACGCCGCGACAGATACATGGACAAATATATCCCCCATGGGTCCAGACTGAGAGAAAGCAGGTGTGTATCACTAGGTCAGACATGCATCACTATACTTGACATTGCATTTCATTGCATTGTGCATCTTTATCATTTGTGAACTTATGAGTACTTGTTTGTGGAACTTGTGACTGGTGAACTTAATCTTGTGTGTTGCTGATCTGTAATTGTTGGGGTGATATGGTTGAACTATTTGCTACGTAAATTGTGAACTATTAGGTTGGGCTGATTTTTATGCAGGTTGTAGTTGTGGAGGTTCGGTTGGGGTGTAAGGAGTACCCGTATTCCCTACCCTTAGCTTGTGTTTAGAAGTTTGTTTGCTGAGTACCGTGTGGTTTGGTACTCACCCCTTGCTTCTATAATTTTTTTTTGTAGGTTATGAGCCCGGATCTTCATGATACCCTCTCTTATCTTCCTGTACGAGGCTTCCTATGGAGATTTGGGAGGTAGGTGATTGTCATCTCAGCAGACCTTCTTACTCCTTATTTATGATCTTGTTCTATTCTAGAAACAACTTCATTTGAGACTTGTTTATTTCTTTCAGATCTATTGTAATAAATTAGAGGTTTGTACACGTGACAACCAGGTTTTGGGGATATATATATAAGTTAATTATGAACTTCCGCATTTATCGTATTATTTGGGTTTTAGGCTGACTTGTCTTGGTGGGATAAGACGGGTGCCATCACTTCCATTTTTGGGTCGTGACATTCCTACGGTCAGTACATACCAACCGTAGAAACCCACTTTAACCCTCAAAATTTCACCAAGTTTGCGACTCCCTACGAGACACATCTACGACTCGTACAAAGGGTAATGGCCATCGTGGCGAACCGTAAAAAGGGGTTCTGAGACTTGATTTTTAGAAAATTATCTTTCCACTTCCTACGGTTGCCATCTACGGCCCGCAAAAGCTTCTACGGTCCGTAGATGGGAACCGTAGACACAACCTACATCTCAAAATTTTATTTTCCTTCCTTTTCCAAGTACGAGGTGTTACAATGTGAGTGAATTTTGCAAAATGTCCTCAAATCAAAACACTTTGAATGTGTGCAAATTGGGACTTTCTCTGTGGTGAGGGCACTTGAAACATGATGTTAGGTCTAGTTCAAAGCCTTTATTTGTAGCAAGATTAGCAAATTTTATCGTTACTTAAGTACATTTGAGGTACCATTTGAAGCCATAGAAATTACCTCGAAGTCAATCTCAATTGAGAGAGAAAACATTGTGAGAAATTTATATTCAATACTATTGTTGGCGCTAACCAAGTTAAAATATGTTTCATTGTTCAAAAAATAAAAATGGGTTAACACCCACTTTTCAATACTTGTCCAAACCAACTTTGTGGACTGTTTCATTGTTAAAATTGTATTTTTGGGTCGTCATACCCTTCAAAATGACATCATTTTAAATTTAGGTCGTCATACCTTTCAAACTGACATCTTTTATAAATTAATTTGTTATGTCAAATAAAATGATACTTTTTCAAATTGGTTTGTCATGTCGTTCAAAATGACACTTTTTTATTTGTTATTCTATTTAAATTGACATTTTTTAAAATTCAGGATGTTATTATGTTCGAAATGTTACATTGGTTCGTCACTTTGTTCACCCTTTATATAAGTTCAAGTTTACATAGCTTATGTTGCATTTGTTACTAACATTGTTATTGCAGATTATGTGGTATACTATTCATGTTATATTCAAGTTGGGTCGTCCGCCTTTAAAGAGACTCGTTGGGTTGTCACCTCGTTCAAAGTAGCATGTTATGTTCAAATTGGGTCATCCACCTTTAAAGAGACACATTGGGTTGTCACCTCCCTATAAGTGGCATGTTAAATTTAAGTTGGGCCGTCCGCCTTTAAAGAGACACATTGGGTTATCACCTCGTTCAAAGTGACATGTTATTTTCAAGTTGGGTCGTCCGCCTATAAAGAGACACGTTGGGTTGTCATCTCCCTCTAAGTTGCATGTTAAATTCAAATTGGCTCATCCGTCTTTAAAGAGACACGTTGGGTTGTCACCTCCCTCTAAGTGACATGTTAAGTTCAAGATTGGGTCGTCTGCCTTTAAAGAGACACGTTGGATTGTCACCTCATTCAAAGTGACATGTTAAATTCAAGTTGGGTCGTCTGCCTTTAAAGAGACACGTTGGGTTGTCACCTCCCTCTAAATGACATGTTAAGTTCAAGATTGGATCGTCTACCTTTCAAAAGACACGTTGGGTTGTCACCCCATTCAAAGTGACATGTTATATTCAAGTTGGGTTATCACCTTCATTCAAGTGACATGTTATATTCAAATTGGGCATTCCGCTGATGTAAGCCAAAAATACATATCTTTTATCATTATTTACCTCGCATTTAGTATTTTTGTTTGTCCTTTTTGAGCATGAATTTTATGGATTGTGCTAAATAGTTTATTTTAATTGTAGGATTAAATTGGTGTGAAGATGAAGAAGTTTGGAGCTAAAACTAATTAGAGATTGAAGATTATAGAAGAAAATCAAGCAGACACGTTAAGCCGTCTGCCTTTAAAAAGACACGTTGAGTTATCACCTCCCTCTAAGTGACACGTTAAGTTCAAGTTGGATCGTCTGCCTTTCAAGAGACAAGTTAATTCGTCATCTCATTCAAAGTGACATGTTATTCACACTGTCTTCCTTTCAAAGAGGTACACTACCATCATTGTGTAATTTTGGATGTAACATCAAAGGTATGTGAATTATTTTTAGTTTACGATCAATCTTTGCCTTCTGTTTATTATTTTCAGCCCCGTTGATAGACGTAGAGTATTATTCAAAAGCTCTACTAATGTCTTATATTATTTTGTTCAAAGTTTATCAAACCAACTTTGGGTTCGTTAACTTTGTTTGACCAGGATCTCTTTCATCGATCCTAGTCAAGCAAAGGGGCAAGTTGTTGACACCAAATTTAGGCCGTCTCTTATATTATTATTTTACTTTATTATTTGTATGTATTTCATGTTTATTATATTTGTACATTATTTTATATCCTTCTCAATTTGAAAAATGAATTCAGTCGGGACTCACAGTTGTGGATTTTGAAGGATGCATAATACATTCCCTTCGGAATCACTTGAACCCTTACCTAGAATCTATTGGTTTCGTAGATTTTTTTTTTATTAATTAATTATTTAATTTCCTAGTTTTTCCTAAAATTAGGTGGGGACTCCCCTTTAAATTTATTCTTTTATTCTTTTAAAATTGATAATTTGTTTGAGCCACCATGACGTTGTGTCTTAAAGGATGTCAACATATGTTATACTTTGTTCTATTTGAGAACCAAAGACATTGACACTTGTAATTAACTTAAATTCTGCACTTTATGCTTTAGTGGCTTATACACACGACACCAAATTTTGAGGTTATAATAGAATGAATAAGTTTTTCGTTTTTATCTTTTCTGCTTTATCTTTTCGCATTTCCTTCGTTTCGTTGGATTGAGGCTAACTTGTCTTGGTGGGAATAGACAAGTGCCATCACATTCATTTTGGGGTGTGACACTCTTCTACTTAAAACTTGTCAAACCATCAACTTTAACAAAATAAGCATTCTTATATCAACAAGGGTTGTGGTGGAGTGGTCAGTACTCTTTCATCCTTAATCAAGAGGTCTCGGGTTAAAGTCCCCTTGGGTATGGAGTCACCTTTGTTAGGGAGTGCTTTACTCCCCAATGTGGGACTTCCCGGCGTGAATCTGAATTTAATTGGGCTCTAATGCGGGTACCCGACACCGGGTGGGAAATAAAAAAAAACAAGCACTCTTATAAAAAAAATATGAAAAATGGTCAAATTTTCTCATGTATCATCAAAAAAAGTTAAATTTATCCCTTTTATATTTTTTCAACTGAATTGTCCTTGTTATCCTTTGAATACATATTTATCCTGAACTATTAATTTTCTTTGCCCCCGCCCTTCTTTCCTACGTGGTGTCCATATAGATTTTTATTGCTCCAAATTTTTTAAGATAAGGTCACTAATGGATTCCAATCACTATATTAATGTCACGCCTCGAGTTTATACCTTGGACGTGATCGACACTCAGAATTATTTTGGTCTCAAGTAAATCTTTAGCTTGACTTACTGCTAGATTGGAAGATTAACAAGATATGCGAAAGCTTTATAAAATATGAGCATCACAATAATCTAAATAAAAACAAATCATCTTAACAATTTTATCTAAAATCTGAATAATAATAATAATATCAATAATAACTAAGTTTGAAATCATTTGAAAATCACGACTCGATTGACTCGTCTAACTTATCTAGGAAGTCTCTAATGACCCAAGGGTAGGTGTCGGGACAAGAGCCCTAACTACCTGAATACTTTACTAGCAATATCTACTAAATAATGAATAAACTAGATAAACTCGAGCCCTCCGAAAGAAAGGAAGCCTCACCAAATGCTGATGGGAAAAGATCTTAGTGAAGTGTTTGATGCCTATCCTGAAGACTTGAATCTGCATCATTTAAAGATGCAACGCCAAATGATGCAAGTGCATGAAATGTGCGGTATGTAAAATAGCTTAATGAAACAACTAGTCAAACTAAACTGAAAGAGTAAATCTAAAGGTACATTGTAAAATGGTCAACTGAAAAGTAAAACATGCATGTGTACTTTTAACAACCAAACTTTACAACTGAATATGTACGTAATAGTAGAAAATACTGTAAATAATATAGTTTACTTTTCTTGGAGAGTTTCTCTAACCGACAACCATCACGTGAGCTCATAATGTTACAACGTCTTGCTGACGTTGCCAGAGTCATCCTATACCTTATCAGGATAAAGGACCAACTTAACTAATGGATCCAATCTCTGAGCCCTTACCAAGGGCTTTATGATGAATCGCCCCTCAAAACTTAACAAAGCACAAGGTCAAACAATTTCCAATGTTAAATTATATTTGCCGCAACATATTTTCTTACATGGACAATTTCATGTTGCACTTTCAAGAGGGATCTCAGTGTCGACAACAATTTTTTTGATCATGATGAAATAATCAAAGCGTTAGAATGGAACATACACAAAAAATATCGTTCATAAAGAAGTCTTAGATAAGTTATGATAACAATGTATTTTCCTAATTTATGAGTATGTCACAATACTATCTAACTTAGCTAAATCAATCTTTTTTGCAGGTTCTAATGATGTCCAATCTTTTTGAAATCAACTATATTGCTAATTTGTAATTTACATAATTGTTGCATTTTCTTTACCACTTTTACAAATATTTATTTTGTTAAATTTGATGAGCTTTCATATAAATTTTTTACAGAAATTATGTTATGGAAAAAATGTGCAACGCAGTAACGTGCAACACATGTTCATAGAAATTAGTAATATTAAATATCTTAACAAGGCATAAATAAAATGAAAGTAAAAGAAAATTAAAAAGCAATAAAATGAAATATCTTTATCTAACTCTAAGGTCTAGCCTATCTATTTTAGTCCCTTCTTTCTTGGTAGTGTTGCCTCTTCTCCGATCATCAACATAGTTATTGTGTCTTTACTATGAGCATGTTAAGCATTTTTATGATGTCCTACTTGTTCTTTGCAAGAATATTTCAATTTAAACCTATTGCGATTTTAAATTACTAGATTTACCATTAAACCCATTCCAGGAATTTACAAACTTCTAATTCTTTCTTAGTGAGAAAAAAATATCGACTAAGCTATATTTTTTCATGTGCTAATCGATCTGTTGGAATATGTTCAAAACGTAATTTTTTTGCTACTTAAGCTCTTTATTGAACCTATTTTTGTTACGTTTTACTTTCTAAATTGCACGTAATATTCACATGTTACAAATGGAACATGAAATCAAATCCAAAAAGAATTAAATACTACAACAGTCACATATGTACCTTACTATAAAAGTCTTTGTGTGAAGTTAATCAATTTATTTCAATATTTATTTAACACAAAGCTCGAAGATTCATGTGAGAAATTTTTGAGCAATCGAATAATGTATGCATCCAAATGAGCGTACAATTTTTTGAATTTTTTTTTACTTATAGCCTAGGAGAAACTAAACATGTTATAAGTGTTGACAAATGTATTGACAAACACATATCTTATATTTATCGTTTTTATATAAAAAAAATTACAGTGATGTCCACGTGGATCTTATTTTCCCCAATTTAAATCTATTCCTAATTCAACCTATCTTAACCCGGCCCACTATTAAACTCGACCTAATTTGCAAAATAAATTCATCCCAAAAGATCCCAAACTATTGATTCTTTCTCATAAACGAAAAATATCTACTAAATTAGGATTCTTTGCAATTCTTCATCCGTTGATTGAGACTTCAAAATCTGCCCAAAAGATAAGTTTTTTGTTTCTTAAACTCCTTATTGAAATTATTTTTGCTATAGTTTACTTCCTAGTTTGCACGTAACATTCACATGTCACAAATGAAACATGAAAATCAAATTCAAAAGAAATTGAATATTACTACAATCTCATAGATGCCTTACTAGAAAAATTAAATTTTTCATGAAGCTAATCGATTTTTTTCAGTATCAAGAATGTAATTTATGCATTTTAATTTCACTTGGATCTACTACGGATGTTCGAAGATTTGCACGAGAATTAAGTAATTAAATAATATTTGTATTTAAAAGAGAATTGCAAATTTTCATCTATTAAACTCTATTTTACTGCAGAATGGAATTGAAACGATATACTATTGCTTGTGATTAGGGTTTCAAAATCTCTAGAATTAAATTATTTTGTAATTAGGATTAACATAATTTTAATTTAGAATAAATTTAAGTTGATTGAAATAAAAATTCATGTAGGCATCACATAGAAAACACATGTGGAGATGAGGAGAACTAACTATTTGGGTAAATAGTACTTGACAATTTTTTGTTGAAAAAGTATAACAAATGGTAAATATAACTTATTTTCAATAGTATAGAGGTAAATTCGACTATTTTTTTTTAAAAAATAATCCTTAAATCTTTGAAAATTTTGGCCAAACATGTAATAAGTGTGAAACGGAGAAGCACAAACACCTACTGAGAAAGTGTGAGAAGTTAGATGTAGTAGGCATAATAAAATGTAAAGGTATGCAGGAAAAATATTAGGAAAATGTAATTAGACAGGAGATGACACAATTTCATATTACTGAGGTCAATCTCTTAAATAGGAGGCTGTGAAGGTCACGTATTAGGATATAATGTTAGTAGATAAAGAAGTGTTATCTGGCTTTCAAAGGCTCAAGCTTACTAGTGTTTGTCGTTGTACTAACCATATTCTTGCAGTTCTAGTTTTTCATATTTACCGCATCATATGTTTTATTATATTTCAACCACTGCACTATTTTAATGTTGTTCATATTCTTTTCTCGTAGGCCAAACACTACCTCTTTTATCAGTTGTAATATTTTCTTCTTCTTTTATATCTGAAATTGCTGCATTTGAACTGAGAATCTTTCGAAAACAATCTCTTTACCATCACGAGATAGTAATAAGATCAATGTATACTATATCCTCCTCAAATTTCACTAGTATGCTAAAGCATATATCTTATTTATATAATATATATATATATATATAGACCCACCCACCCCACCTACTGAGGCACTCACGTGCTGCGCGAGAGAGAAGGCTGCCAAATGCCATTACAGTAAACGCAATACATTGAAAGTAGAGTCTTTTCTTGCATTTTCTAGAGAGAGAAACACAGTCCAACCAGTTTTCTCTCTCTAAATATACACACATATATATATATACACGTAAAATCCACATATATAGAGAGAGAAACAGAGCCCCCTTTTCTCTCTTCTCACTAAAAAACTGGGGTTTTGTCCTAGAGAAGATCGATTGTGGCGGATAATTAACCTAAAACCCTAGAATTTGGGGGAAAATGGGGGACTATGTAGGGAGAAGAATCAGCAAAGAGGTCCAAGGGGTAGGAGCATTCAATGGTACAGTCGAATCATACAATTCTGGAACTGGGTTTTTTGAGATCGTTTACGATTCCGGTGATTCCGAGGTTCTTGATTTGTCCCAACTCAATTGCTTGTTGAATGGATCAAACCCACATGGGCATCAGCAGCAGCAGGAGCCTGTTCCTTCATCTACTGTTGGTCGAAAACCCAAAAAAAGGCAACGTCTTGCTAAACAGCAGGTTCAGGAGGATAAGGAAAAAAATCATTCAGGTAATGATGATGTTGATGTGGAAATGAATTATGAAAATTCTAGTGAGTTGAACTTAAATTTGAGGAAAGGTGGTGGTAATTTAAGTAATGGGTTGAATTTGGATTTGAATTTGAATTATGATGTGACAGTTAATTTGAATGAGGATGATGTTGATGGGGTAGTTGATTTGAATAGGAGTCAAGGGTTGATATTGGATTTGAATATTGAGGAGAATATAGGTGTAAATGAAGATAAGTTGGAAAATTTGGAGGGAAGCTTGAATAGAAGCAATGTGATTGATTTGAATGTGGATGCAAATGGGGATGTAGGTCATGTCTTGGAGGATGAAGGTATAAAGAACTGTTTTGACTTGAATTTAGGGCTAGATGAAGTAAGTAAGAACATAGATGTTGTTGGTGGTGATGAGACGTCAAAGGAAATGACTTGCTGTTTTGGAGAAGGAGGAATCCAGGAGAAAGAGGGTAGTCGTGATACTAAGAGAATTGATGGTGGAGATGAAGAGAAGGTCCCAATGAATCTGGAGACATGTTTAACTGAGAATAAATCAGCAAATTGCACTCTGCAGGAAGTTGAGGTTCAGTGGACAACACCTGATAAGGGTACTGATGGGCTGGAAGTGCAAAATGGTGTTTTGGGGAGCTTGCCGAAGGGGAAAAGGGGTAGGAAGAAGAGGAAGCTCTTGGATGCTGGCAAAGGTGTTACAGAGACAGTGTTGAGAAGAAGTGCTCGTAGAGCGAAAATAGAATCCTTTTCTGCTGAAGATCATGTTTCTTGTGCAGTAGTGTCTGATGCAGCGAGTGATTCACTGTTATCTCCTGCAGTTAGTGTGGTATCAGAGGAGAAAATTATTGTATCAGGTCATGAAGAGTCTGAAAAATCTGATATTCTTCCTCCAAAGATGGATTTGCCTCCTTCCAGTAGTTTAGATTTAGATGGTATTCCTGTGCTTGATGTCTTCTCTGTCTATTCATTTTTGAGATCGTTTAGTACTTTATTATTCTTGAGCCCCTTTGAGTTGGAAGACTTCGTGGCATGCATAAAGGCAAATGCTCCTACTTTGTTGTTTGACTCTATTCATTTCTCTCTATTGCAAATACTGAGGAAGCATTTGAAATCTCTTTCAGATGAAAGTTCTGAATCTGCATCTGGTTGTCTTAGGTAAAGTTTTTAACTCTCATTAAGTTGTGTATACATTGTTTTTTGCTTGAATTTCTTTGATACTCAAATTTATCTATACATTTACAAATTGTGGAAGTAGGTCTCTTAACTGGGATTTGCTGGACCTAATCACATGGCCTGTCTTTATGGTTGAATATCTACTACTACATGGATCTGAACTGAAACCAAGTTTTGATCTCCGTCATTTTAAACTATTCGAGAGGGATTACTACAAGCAACCAGCTTCTTTGAAGATTGAAATGCTTAGGTGTCTTTGTGATGATGTGATTGAAGTAGAGGCCATACAATCAGAGCTTAACAGAAGAATTGTAGCAGCAGAGGACATGGATTTTGATCGGAATTCAAAGTTCAACAGTTCCAAGAAGAGGAGGGCTTCCATGGATGTTGCTGCAGGTTCATGCTTGAGAGAGGAAGCAGTCGATGAATCAACAGACTGGAATAGTGATGAATGCTGCCTCTGCAAAATGGATGGTAGCTTAATATGCTGTGATGGCTGCCCTTCTGCATTCCATTCCAAGTGTGTTGGTGTTGCTAGTAGTCACTTGCCTGAGGGTGATTGGTATTGCCCTGAATGTCTGATTGACAAAAAGAATCCGTGGTTGAATTTGGCAAAATCAATTCGAGGGGCAGAGGTGTTGGCAACTGATCTGTACGGCCGGCTATACTATAGTTGCTGTGATTACCTATTGGTGTAAGTTCCATCACCCTTGGCCTAAAGTTAGTAAATGATTGTACCTTCCCTGACAGTCTGGTTGCTACTTGAAGCTTTAATCATTCTGTTTATGTTTTAACATCCATCTTTCGACACAACTCTTTGTAATGTTTGGGGCAGTTTGTATTGGATATTCGGTATCAGTATATGGTCTAGGTTGCTATTGACACTAACATTTTCCACTTGATGTTGTGATGTGTGAAATGCAAAATTCATAAGTGAAGTAGTATTGGAATGTTTGGGGTCGAATGGTCAAATAATTGCAAGGGATTCCGTATAGCCAACTCCATCATTATTTAGGACTTAATTGTGGTAGATTGCCATTGATGTTGTGATTTTGGTATCCGTCTGATGTCATGACAAGTTTGTTACCATATTCGTCTTCCTTTCATGCTTGAGTGTTTTATTCTTTGTATTATTAAAGATCACCATTTTGTTTTAAATAAGCTGAAACATGAACAACAATGACTGATAAATCTTTCCCTTCCATTTAGTAATAGAGTGTTGTGCAGATACAGGTTGTTGTAGAGTACTATCACCTTTTACTAATTTGAATGTCTTCATAGAAGTATAGAATAGTGAATGAATATGGTGGATGTCTTTTACATAAAAAACAGCTAGTTTCTAGTGAGAGGAACTCCCACTTCTCCCTAACTTTGACTCGGTCAAATCTCAGATGGTAGGTCTTTGACTCTCCAGTGTGAATGACAAACCCATCTCTGACATTCTAGATTAGTCCGAATACACCAAGTAATGCAAGCTTAGTGTATGACAGAGAGAAAAGTGGAGCGAACTCTATGATAGACATGTCACAGTTTATCAATGACTGCGAGGAATTACAAGGGAGTTAGATGCATGACCAGTTAGTGCTTTAAGGAGAATGAAGTTATATGCTGGCTAATGTAGTTTTTATATGATCAAGAGAGAAATGTAAAAGCTGAAATCACTGTCTGGAGATGTGCTTTATTGGTCTCTTTGACTGCCAAGTTGCTTTCATCACTGGAGTCGAGGAGTGGACAGCTAGGTGGCGGAACGTTATTGCTGTCCTCAAGGTCTCTAGGTTAGTAGTATCATTGCTGATGTTGCTTTGTTGGTCTCTTCAATTGCTGTGTTGCTTCCATCAGAAGAATCATGGAGTGCGAATCTAGGTTAGCCTTGAGGTCTCTAGGTTAGCAGGTCTATTGATCATATTTAAATTTCTTTCCAAACTAGAAGCTGAATGAGTATTGACAGAAGGGCTTGATGGTTGAGTCCTTTGCGTTGTTGAATCACACTTGTAGGCTGTAGCACTGGCTGCATAGGCATACAAAGAAGAAATGGGGTGTCATTGGTGAGCTTGGTTGGGTTCTCAATTCATTTTGGAGTGTCAACCTCGTCAAGGCAATTGAAGTGGTGGCGTTGTGATCTTTTTGATCGGTGCAGTTCAGATGAGTCTAACTGATATGTCAAAAGCGAGACTCATAGTTCAGGATTTTGACCTTTTTTGTTATCGGCATTGGTTGCATGGGCGTGCAAAGAAAAAATGAGATTGTAGGTGTGCATTGTTGGGCTTGCGTTTCATCTTTAGAGTGTCAACCTCTGATGGCTTTGTGGATAATGAGTTTAACTGGTATGTCACAAGTGAAGCTCATAGTTAAGGATGAGACATAGATTTCGGCCTTGTTGTCGGCAATGACAATTTTGTTATGGAGTGCAAGTATACCAGGAAAGAAGACCGAGCTAGTTCCAGCTAGTCTACACTCTACATCCTATTCATGTAAGTGATTTTAGGGAAACAAGGAGAGGAAAGAACTCATAAGAGGTTGAGGCAAATAAAGAGGAGAAACAATGCTGGTCCAGAAGCCAGGGACAAACCAATTGTTGGAAAGCCTATGTAATTTTTGAAATTAAAGAAGACGATGAAGAAAGAGAAGCGCTTGCTTGTTTGGGTTTGGGCTTGGGCTTGAGCTTGATTCCTTGAGTTCAATTCTCCCTCCGACCGAGAGGAGTTGGGCCTATTTAATAAAACCCATCCATTTGACAAAAATAAATGCTGCAATTCATGAGGGGAAGATGCATCATTGTTAGCTGGCGTTGTTTGAGCAAAATAACATCGAGAGGATGTGAACCATCTCTTATTACACTATGATTTTTCTTGGCAACTGTGTTTACCAATGTTTGTAGTGTTGAACATTCAAATGAGTGCTACCTAGCATAGTTGGGTGCAAGATGTGAAGCTGGAGGCTAAGCAAGTTGGAAGCTCGAAACAAGAAGTTATGAAAGACCATAACCTTTTGCAGTTTTTGGTTATTATGGAGAGCAATAGGATAAATTTTGAAAGAATTGGGAACCTGTTGAGAGTCAAAAGTTCTCTTTTGTTTCTTTTATATTTTTGGTGTAAGGTGACTTAGGTGTCTTCACAGTTGGATGCTATATAATCTAGCATGCTATTTGTGAAATAAAAATGAACTTCCAGTTCCCCCCCCACCCCACTCCATGTACGAATAAAGTAGTATTAAGTCATATTGAATCAATGGATTCATGATAAAAGTAAAATCCCCTGATGACATTTTATCACAATTAATATATTTTGGCTGATAGAGGGATCAAATGGTATATATTTCATTTGTTGGTTGCTTGGAGGATTAATGCATGACTCTTGCTTTACAATGGGCTGTTTTTACCACGGGGAGGAGGAAGAGAAGACGAGAGCGTGAGATGTCACACCTCTAACCCTTTTATGGTTATATGGAAGGAGAGGAATAAGAGAGTTGTTGATGGGATAAAAAATAATTTTGTTTTTGTACTATTGAGGAATAGTCTCATGTTTGTTTTCTCCTTTTGGTGCACCCACAAGGTTCATGTTTACATAGAAGATTGGTGGTCATTTATAGAATACCATCTTTCATGGTATGATATCTACTTTTTGGTAGTACTACTTTTATATGGGATTCCCCACATTTTAGTTTGTAAGTTCTACCTAATGTTCAGACACTGCATCATCTGTATCCACTGTGCTAAAATATGATAGTTGTTTTTAATCTGGCACACAATCTTGTGTTTTCTTGTTATGTTTTGTTCCTGACATTCTCTACCGTGAAAAGGTAAGGGTAAGGTTTGTGTACATCCTACCCTCCCTAGACCCCACTTGTGGGATTACACTGGATATGTTGTTATTAACACTCTTTATCATTTTTTCTCAGTTTCTTGGTATAAAATAGTACTTAATTATTTTCTATCTGACTTGAGTTTGTGGTGTTGTTCTTGCAGGTCAGATCCATGCGAAGATGAGTTCTCACCTAATTATTACCATAGAAATGATTTGGTTCTGGTTATTGGGATGATGAAGTCATCAGAAAATGTTTATGGAACTGTGTTAAGTTCGATTATGAAGCTTTGGGATACAAATTGTATGGCTGCAGGTGCAAAATGTGATCTGAATACCCAGCTGAAAACTACGCCCTCAAATTTTCCGGCATTAATTCTGTCGCAACATGAAGAGAAGGTAAATGAAGGAAAGCAAGCAGAAAAGCTCTCATCATGTTCTGATGATGTAGGATATGACGAATCAGAGACAGTTGACCCATCAATGAAGATGGGAAATATACTGCTAGGGTCTGAAGGATCAGCTGAAATATCTCAGGTTGTTGCAGACAATCAAAATTACAAGGAGGGTGGAACTTTTGAAGATTCTAATCTTACCACCAAAATTATGGAGACTAGAAGACCTCTCAGGGAAAGAAAGGGCAATGAGTCTGTGGACTTGGGGCCGTCAACAACGAGCAATAAAGAAATCATGTCAGAAGAGCAGTATGCAGAAAGTTATGTTAACTTTTATAGCTTTGCTCGAATAGCATCATCAGTTGTTGAAGAGTTAACAAAGAAATCACCTGGTAAGACTGGTGAAGATGCTAAAAAAACAGTGGATGAAATAATTTCAGCGCAGCTGAAGGCCATATCTAGCAAATCTATTGAATTTTGCTGGCCCAATGTTCAGAATATGAAGATTGATGCTAGGAAAGAAGAATGTGGGTGGTGCTTCTCTTGCAAAGTTCCAGAGTGCGAAAAGGACTGCTTGTTTATCCAGAATAGCACAGGACCTGCTCCAGAAAGTTTTTCTAGTGATGCATTGGGTGTTCATTCTAGGAGGAACAGGGAAAGCCATCTTGTTAATGTCCTTTGCTATATATTGAGCACTGAGGATCGTCTTCATGGACTTCTGTCGGGTCCTTGGTTGAATCCACACCACTCCCAAAATTGGCGCAAAGATGTTACTAAAGCACATGAGATAGATACACTAAAAGCTTTTTTGCTTACAGTAAGTATGATCATCCCTCTCTTTTTTACTTTTTGGAATACCCTCTCTTATTATTTCTGTTTTCTGGAGAAGTCAAAAAAAATTTCATTGATAAACACAGAGTGGGTGTTTGAAAATATGTAGAGGAGGTGCATGTGACTCCACATTCATTGTCTTCCACCTGGTTTAACTTACTACCCATTCGGCATGATGTTCTCCCCTCACACCAAAAATACAAGTGAAATAAAAAAGATTTTAGTGTTCTCTACATCATTCTCACTATTATCATCCCGCTCTTTTTGGAATTTTCATTTGCAAAATACCTTCTTCTTTGATTTTGTAAATGATGTGTGCCTTTGTTTCATTTGCAAAATGCCTTCTACTTTGATTTTGTAAATGATGCGCGCCTTTGCTTCATTTGCTCTTTTATCCATCTAACATTTTACTTTATGGAGCTTAATCTTCCTGACTGTTCTTAATGCTTCATATTGAGGAGAATATACTTTTAGGCAGTTATTTGTTACTTTGATAGCTTAAATAGGAAGTTATATCCCTTCTCAGTCCCTAGTTCTATTTTGGAGGGTGGAAAGGTCAGCTGGACAAGCCATTTCCAGTTACATGTACTGTGTGATCTTAATGTTTCACATACTATGGCTCAGTAACAGTATAAACGAGGCTTCTTACTCTTTTTTTTTGGAATGGTAACTTGAGTATTAATTATTAAAGAAAAAGGCACTAGGATAGTGCCAAAACCATAAATACAGAGAGAAAGGACAGCAGATCCAACTATGAAATCCTGACAGTTACAGAGCACCTATCAGATCTACTAAGGATACTGCCTCCTCTATAAAATGTTTTTTACACCAAAGATGAAAAAGAAGAAAGCACTTCATCTTAAAATTCTGTAAAGAGCTACTTCTTCCTTCAAAAATTCTTAAATTTCCTTCTTTCCAAACTGTCCATCATATACAAGCAGGAATCAATCTCCACCATTTCTTCTATCCGACTACACCCCCCATGCAATTCCAACTTTTTAGCAGGTCACTAGTGTTGGAAGGCATACACCATTGGAGGCCTGCAATGTTAAGAAAGGCTACAGAAGACCAGTAACAAAACAATGAAGAAACAGATGACTATTGGATTCTGTTTCTAAACCACAAAAAGTACATCTAGAACATAATTGGAATCCCCTTCTCCTTAGATTCTCTTGAGTCAAGCAAGCCTCTCTTGTCACTAACCTGGAAAACCGCAAAATTTGTGTAGGAACCTTAACTTTCCAAATATATCTCCAGGGCCACTGTGGTATTTGCTGATCCAAATTACACAATGCGTGATAAGCAGACTTTACTGAAAAAAATACCATCTTTGCCAGGTTTCCAGTAAAGCTTATCACAAGACTCTGTTAGCCCCTTGAAATCTTCTAGAGTCTTCAAAAATTCTACAACTCCTTCTAATTCCTTGTCATTTAGAGCCGTCACCACCATACACCACCTTTGACATCACAACCATCACCGCTACCAACCATTACTGTCAGTCGCTACCACATTTACTGCCACCGCCGCCTCCGCCATCACTATCATCCACTACCATTGTGGTCAATCCCTACTACCAACCACTTCCACCATCACAACTAGTACCACAACCAACTACCACCAACACCATCGCAGTCGCCACCACTGCCGTCGAATACTAACATCAACCAACTCTACCACCACTACCAACTGCCACTATTGTGCTAGTCACTACAACACCAACCACCTCCACTTACTATACACTAGCACCAACCATCATCACCGCCACCATCACTAGCAAACATAGATGGTATTTTTAATCAAATAATGATATTGTCGTATTAAATTTTTATTTTTTTCTAATAGTTTACTACTTTTTATTTGAATTGTACATGTATTATGTTTAAAAATATATAAATTCTGCACATTTAGATGTTGAAAACAAACAATCTTAATCATTTAGTGTTAAGATCTAAAGTCAACAGCTTAGTCATTCAGATTCAGATGTCTTAATCTTAATGCAAAGTTGCAAACAAATGAGACCTTAGTCTAAGAACATAGTGAACATGAACCAACATAAAGATGGAGCTCTTTACGCGGTCTCAAAAGTCTTCTTGTTGGGATGAAGGCTTAGTCATAAGTCATAACTGTGCGCTTATGTTAGGTTCAATTTCTGCCAAGAGTCTTTTTAGCCTGTTTCGAGATGTGTGCGTCAATATAAATTGCAAGAATCTGAAATGCCAGAGAACCACAAATAAATGAATGTTGGAATGAAATGGGTCTAAATGGATGGTGAGGATTCATATATCCTACCTGACTAGCTTAGAATTGAGACGTAATAGCAGTTGTAGTAGTTGTTATTGCATTACTTATCTGTATAGATTTCTTTATCCTTTTCTTACCTGTATGTATTTCTGACTGATGCTTTTGATGCCAGTTAGAGTCGAACTTGCGGCCTCTAGCACTTACCCCTGATTGGCTGAAGCATGTGGATTCTTTAGCCAAAATGGGCTCTGGGCATCATATCATTATCAATTCATCACGTGTTAGACATGGAATTGGCAAAAAGAAGGCTAGGCATTTGGAGCCGGAGGTGAATCCATCTTCAAATGCTGGAAGTGGATTGAGCTTGTTTTGGTGGAGGGGGGGAAGGCTATCTCGTCAACTATTCAACTGGAAGGTTTTGCCTCAATCATTGGCGCGCAAAGCTGCCCGACAAGGTCTAGGCTTTTATTTTGTTTTCAAATGCAGCTTCGGTTTCTGGTCAACTGAACAGTTGAGCTTCATTTACCTAGATGTCTTTTCTTGGTAAGTCATTTACCTAGAATCATCATGTGCAGGTGGATGTAAGAAGATACCAGACATGTTATATCCGGATAATTCAGACTTTGCCAAGAGAAATAAGTGCATAGCTTGGAGGGCTGCTGTTGAAACTTCAAGAACTGTGGAGCAACTTGCTCTCCAGGTATGCTTTCCATGCACTTCAGTTTCGTCTACTAGCATTAACCGGAGAGAAATGGTCTTCCTGGATCTGCTACCTTAATGTGGCACTTCAGCGGTCCTGATGGTACAGATATGGCCCTGTGGGAAGTATCCAAATTGACTCCATGGGACATAGATTGCTACTAAAAGCGTTAATTACAGTAGCACTTCTCCTTGTGGCTTGTATTGAAAGGAGATCTTAGTTGTCTTTGTTGTTGTTGACTAAGATGCATGCCTGAGTTTATAGTTATTTATTGAGATTTTGGTTCATCATTTCTCTTCTCTTTTCAGGTTAGAGATCTTGATGCTCATATTAGATGGGATGATATTGGAAACACCAATATCCTTGCAATTATAGACAAGGAGTTTCAAAAAGCTGTCAGATCATTCAAGAAAGCTACTGTACGCAGGAAAAGCTCGGAAGGATCTATAGTTAAGTATCTTCTTGATTTTGGTAAAAGAAGATTCTTACCGGACATTGTAGTTCGATGTGGAACCATACCAGAAGAGGCCTCTAATGAAAGAAAGAGATACTGGTTAGAAGAATCTCACATGCCCTTGCATCTTGTGAAAGGATATGAGGAGAAAAGAATTGCTCGCAAATCTAGCAAGATAACTGTTGGGAAGCATCGTGACACCAAGAGAATAATGAAAAAGCCTCTTAAGGAAAAGGGATTTGCATACCTTTTCCTTAAAGCAGAAAGATCAGAGTATTATCAGTGTGGGCATTGTAACAAAGATGTCCTAATTAGGTATGCTTCTACTTGATATTTGTGAATAAGCTCCAGTCAATTAATAGCTGCACAAAATATCTTAGCTGCTTACATAGATGAATTAACACTTCTTTCATAATCTGAGTTATTAAAACGCTGCTTCTGCTATTTGTATAAATATAGATAGGGATTTTATGCTGAAAAGGAAAGAGAATAGTTGGTTATGAGGAACACGTATGGTGAAGTAACTTTTGAATAACCTTGTGAGTTTCAATACAATTTGTTGTGTTACTTCTTTTCTTTCCTTCTCATTCTTCTTCTTTCACCATGTACTTAGTATTACCATTAAGAAAGGAATAATTGTAGCATCTCTTGCAAATACAAGACAATATTGGTTGTTTACTTTCAATCACTTTGGGTTCTTATCCTCAGGTATCTAGTCTACTGTTAACTGACAAAATTTGAACAACTTTATACCATTATCTTATAAAAAAAGAATAAAATGTTGAACAGCTAGCACACGTCTTTTGACCTCAAGATCTTGATATCATGTGTGTATGAATCAATGTTGTTAAAGGTTCGCTTGAGCCTTGAGGTACTTACTACGGCAATGTTCTACGGCAAGCACTGTAGTTTAGATCTCATTTTAAAGTGGAGTAGATATATGGTTTGATTAACAGCTTATCCAGTAGTTATAAGTGACAAAGCTTGTGTATTTGGGAAGATAAAGGGATGGTGTGTTTTATGCAGGTGGAAACCCCATAGGAACTGGAAGAAAAAGAAATTAGAAAAAGAGATTGTAAATTTGTGATACTCCGACTGATAGAATTTTGTCCTCAGATGTGAAGTTTTATATTAGGCAATACTTGACTTTACTGTAAGACAAAGTAGATAGTATTTCGTAGCTATTTTTTAATTACCGTGGTGGCCTGGCTAGTTTGCGCGCACCTCAACTAATTCCACGAGGTACGTGTTACCTCCCACCAACACAGGACCGGGTAACTCTATCCACCAAGGCTCGGTGGATTTGAACCTTAGACCTCATGGTTCTCAACCCAACCCACTCTATTGTCCACTAGACCACATCCTTGGATGCATTCCTAGTTGTGTGCATGAACTTTATTGCAATTTTGCTTTAGTAGTTGATATAGTTTCACCTTCCAAGGGAAAAGTTTATACCTCCTTGGAGATGCTGCTATATTGTTGGTCAGTTTTCTGTGCTTACGTTGAAAACATTTTTGTATGATTTTTTACTTTGTGGAAGCAAGCAAGTGTGAAACTATTGTCATCCTTGAATTAATCCATGTGAGCTCTTCTGTTGAGGATCTATACAAACTTCCCCAGGAATAATATTGCATGAATAGTTTCAGATTTCCAATTTTGCATAGATCTGATTTTTCGAGAGTTTTTTTTTCTTTTTGATTGCTTCCTGTGCATGGGCATGTTATTTATTGTCACTGGCCAGTTTCTGGCTGGCTTTCTTTGTTCTGGTATGAGTCCTAACTAGGTAAATGATGTATTGTCTTCTGTGTACAGTCAATAATAATAAGTATGTTGGACTTCCATTTTCGCTGGATGTTTTACCTCTGAAATATTCGTAAGATTTAATTTTCTTTTATAATTTGCAGGGAAGCTGTAAGCTGTCAGTACTGCAAAGGTGAGCACTTGGAGTTTCTCCTAATAGAACTTTCTTACTGCTCTACCTGCTTGTGAACTGTCAAGTGATCATTTTATAAATATGTTTAAATCCATCAAGTATCTAATGCCATTCAATGTCATGTTAAATATTGGGGGAGTAAATGATAGAATTGATCCTTGGGAACATATTGGTATCTACATGGTATACTCTATCAAAATAAGAAAACATATATGCTTTTAATTGGTTGATTTTTTTCAAGGCCCAGTGAATTGGTTTAGGGTGGTCGTCTTATATAGAACCTGTTATACCCTACAGGATTTCTGCTGTTCACATTGTCAGATTTGAATCATACTCCCTAGCAGTCCCGAAATCTTAAGTGTTAGGGAGTATGATTCAAATCTGACAACGTGAACAGCTGAAACCCTACAACAGGTGCTTCATGAGACGACCTGTCACATTGTCAGATTTCGGGTCTGCTGTTCACCTGTTGGAATGCTGTTGTTTTAGTTTCTTTTCTTAGTTTTGACAGAACTGCTTGATGTCATAGCATAGTAATTGTGTTCCTTTTATGATTTCCTATCTGCCTTTTCTTTGTTTGGTGTGTACATCTCTATAAATAAAAAGTTTTCCATCTCTAAAAACTTTTATTAGTTGAGAAAATTACATAATTAAATAGGTATTGGGGCATGTAAAATAAATTATCATTGAATATCCACACATAGCTGAAATCTCAGTCACATATGATGGGCACTGTTAAGGTGTTCCTCTATTAGTTAAAGCTATTAAATTGCTAGATGAGATGGTCACATAATTCAATACTAAAATGTTGGAGGAACACAAAACTCAATTGTTGGTTTGGTTTAGGTAAAAAGTTATCCCTTCAATTAGTGTCTGTCAAGGCTTCAATTCATTTTTGTTTGATGGTAAGACTTATTTCTGCCTTGAGTTTCCTGTATCCTTTCCATCGTTTTTGTTATGCAGTTTCATGTAGATTTTGTTTATTTGCTTCCTTTTTACATATGTTGATTCAAATACTTCAAAATTAAATAGGTCACTAGTTTCATCCCCGCTTCCACACCCCCCTTACATTTTGTCCACATTTTTTGCAACTGATCTGGTATTTGTCATTTCTTCAGGTTTCTTCCATAAACGACATGTTAGAAAGTCAACTGGAGTTGTCGCTGCTGAGTTTAAGCATACATGTCACAAGTGTGTGGATGTGAATAATGTGAGAAAGAATGTCAAGAGGGGGAGGATAGAGATGCAAAAGAGTGAGGAAGCATCAAAACCCTTGAGGCCGCTGCGCTTAAAGATTATATCTGGAGGCACCAAAAATAAACAGCCAGCACAGTTGCCGAGTAGCAAAAAGAAGCCTGTTGTTATACCCCTCAGACGTTCTGCTAGGAGGACTAAATTTGTAGTTGTGCAAAACAAAAAAGTAGGACGCAAGAAAGGTAAACAAACAAAATCTGGAAGGGGGAGGGGTAGGCCTAGGAAACAGGCGAAAGTTGACATATCAGAGAAAAAGAAACCAGCAGAAGTTGCTTGGCAGAGGAAGAGAATGCAGTTATGTCGGATTTACTGGCTGAATGGTCTATTGCTCTCACAAAAGCCAAAAGATGAAAGAGTGACACTCTTCAGGAGTAAAAAGTTTCTTGTTCTTTCTGGAGAGTTGGGTGGCACAGCTGATCAGCCAAAGTGCAGTCTTTGTGGTGAACTAGGATATACACCTACTTCAAATTACATTGCATGTGAAGTTTGTGGAGGTAAGGAGGATTTTATTCAGTGCTTATGTCCGCGATACCTTTGGTTATCTTGTTGGTGACTCTGTACCATATAACTTGAGTTGGTTTTTGTCTCTCGTATATCTTGAATTGTTTCCCTGCAGCAATGAATTCATGTATTTTCTGTTGTTCATCATGTTTAACAAATGATGTGACATTGTCTAGTATAACATTGTTGCTCTTGGGTCTGGTCTCCTCTGAGCCTGCTGTCTCAGTTTGTAGTTTTAAACAAGAATTGATAAGTGAGAATGTGAATACTTATTTTATGAACAGTTGAACTTAATACTTATTTTATAAACAGTTGAACTGGAGTGTGGTTGTGACCTAAGTTGCTTGGACTCGGGTGTGGGTATCCGACGCGGATGCGAATCCAAGGGTCGGATTTGGCAAAAACTAAATTTTAAGATTCAGGGGTACGGATCCAGATATGGATATGGGTGCTGGGATTCGGCTAAAATAATCCAAAATTATAAAATAGAGCTATAAGGATATTCCAGCTTTTGAAAGATCTTCTAGGTCGTCTTTCCCAAGACCCCCAACTTCTTCTTTCAAGCTCTGTGGTTCTTCCCCTCAAAAAAGAAAAAGAAAAAGAAAGTCATTCGAGGCCTTCCACCAATTCTCCGTACATTGTTGCTACTGTCGTCCAAAAGTCAGAACACAACCGCTTGAATTCTTAGTTTCTCTCCATTTGGCTTGAAACATGAAGCAATGAATATTGACCAAGAGGAAAAGCTAAAAAGAGAGACAAAGGGACTATAATATTTAAGGTCTGCCATATCTCACGTCTTAAATCTAATATCTTTTATCAAAATCTCAATTTTCCCCAAAATTTGTCCATCGACTCTGGTCAAAGTACCTGATGTGGATTGACCGAATCTCACACGTATCCCGCACCTGCACCTGCACCCATCTCGTGTCGACACGGGTGCGGCTTCAAAAATGAAGAGTCCGCGCAACTTATGTTGTGACAAGAGATTTTATAGGAAGTACTGCACAAGACAAGCTATCAATAGTTGTTTCTGTTAAATCCGTTTTTGTTTAAGCTCCCTTTCTTTTTCACGAGTTACATTATTTAATTTGTGTTCAGGGGTTGCTTGAAATAGAAATTTTAACTTTTTCAAGTATGTCTCTTAATCAGGAGACACATATATCTTCGTTGCACTTATGGAATCCTGTTATTGGGTGCATTTATATATTTTCCATGTTTTCTTCTTTTCTCTGGCTCTATATCTTGTAGCTTACCTTATTTTCCTTTCTGATTACTCCATCCTGCAGACTGGTTCCATGGAGATGCTTTCGGTCTTACAGCTGAAAGAATTACTAAGCTAATTGGATTCAAGTGCCACAAATGTCGGCAAAGGACCCCTCCTCTTTGTGTTCATTTGCATGCGACAGATAGCAAGGGTAAGCAGGTTATGTTGGAGAGTACAGAGTGTAAATCTGCAGATGAAACATGTGACATTGAATCTCTCTCAAGTAAGGGACCACTAGAACAGAAATCTCATTTGAATGATGAATTAGGATCTTGTTTTACTGGTGATGGTGAAAAGTGTCCGCAAGGGACTCCTCTTGATTCATGTCATGCGGAGTATGGAAGTTTGCCTATTATTAGTTCAGAGCGGAGAGAAACTACTGATAGCTGTAGCGAGATGGACATTGTACTTCCAGATGAACCAGGCTTACTGAATGACAATGTCAATCCTATCAAGAAGGCGGATTAGAGAGTGTCGAATGAGTTGTTGACATCTAATGACAGCTCCTTGCTGAATGATGACGCTATAGAGTTGAATCCGAGGGAAGACATGGAGTAAATACAATCATTGTGACAGGATGTACATTATCCAAGTCTGGAATGGATTTTACAGAAACGGGATTACCTTTATTAACAAATGATCAACAGAGGGAGGAATGGTAAAGCAATGGTCATTCCCGTCTGTGGTAGATAGAGCTATTGTTGACGGAATTGAATTGTTGTCAGAGGAAATTTTAGTTTCAGATCAATTTGTAGGTGTTGGAGGGGGGAAATTAGATTAGTGTTGACTGTGTTAATTAATCAACCTGATTTAGAAAAACTTTATTTTGCCTTTTCGTAGCGTAATTATAGGAATAGAATATCTATCTTTATTGGAACTGATGGTCTTTCCTTGCTTGCTTAGTTAGGTTTTACTTGTATACATACCCCTTTGCATTCACATGGGATGTAAAGACATTGAAATACAAAGAAGTCTTCCTTCTTTAGAGTCATTGCTGCCTTTTGAGGTGAGTTTTTCTCACTTGCAACATTAGAGGTTTCCTGTTTTTTCCAGAAACAGGAAAACCTTTCTCCTTCCTTGGAGTTGTCTGCAGCTAAAACTTTGTTTCTAAAATCTTAATGCCACCATATGTTCCAGTGGTGATGATGACAACCATATCCCAGCTATGTGCTGATGAAAAACACGCTGGACGCGTTGTTTATGTGTTGGTCTGGCTCCAATGATGTGTAACTGTCACGCGCTGAGGTGTGAGGCTACTTTTGGAGAAATGTTTTTGAGATTGTCTTTTTTGTTTTTGGGTTTGCCTGTAAATCCTAAGCCTATGATATTAAGTTTTAGATTTTTTCTATCACCGGAGCTAGGATTCCGATGAGGCAGACCTTAGCTTTTGGCAAGACAAATATGGCTTGACAATTTTATCTAGTTTGTTCTTCTTCTCTAAGAGAATGCTTTGAAGATGAGTTCTTTCGATGTTTTATTTTAGATCTTATCGATGTTGTCTTCTTCAAACTCAATGTAATCATCAGCAACATTCTTCATCCAAATTAGCAATACCTTCATTGAGCCTAGTGTTCTCTGGCAGTTCTTCATATGCCTTCAACAACCTTGTCTCTCCCTCTCCCTGTCCATCCATCCCTCTCTCTCTCTTTTTCCTTTTTCTATGTAATCGATACCGGAGTCATTGAAGGGGTATTAGTGAAGGCATAGTTACACCAGACATGTGAGATACACACAATCACATGTATCTGTATAATGGTATCTTCGTTTTTGTCTTTTTTTCTAAGTATGTATCTATGCACATATACATTGGATATATCACAAAATTGATACCAAATAGATACATGCGCACATATACACTAGAACATTAAAGATACATTGATATATCAGTGATTTTGGAAATTCATTCTTTAATCCTAAGTAAGGTTCTTAATGGCATTTGGAAGGTACCTTGGGTGATAGTCAGTGAAGTACAAAGGATAAAACATAGAATGTTGCCATTAGTTGATGCAATAGGAGTGGAAAACACATTTAGGGAAGGCAATCAACTTGCTGATTTTATAACTAATCAAGCTTTCTATTTTGTAGGTGCTAATAACATCATATATAATTCAAGACAAGATTTACCAATAGAAACTAAAGCTATATTGGAAATGGAGAAGATCCAAATTCCTAATCTACGAATTAGAAGATTTCAAAATAGAGATTTTAGGGCAATAAATTAATTCATCACACTAATATTCAGAAGCTACACTAGCAATTTACCTTTGTCTCAGTAGAGATTTCTTGTCAGTGACTAGTCGTCCTTGATTTCCTACACAGTGGTATTAGTGAAAACTCAATCTGTGGAGAAGAAATGTTGAGGATAGAGTTCTTGTCAGTGATTAGCCGTCCTTGATCTCCTACACAGTGGTATTAGCGAAAACTCAATTTGTAGGAAAGAAATGTTGAGGATGGTTTATTATTGATGAGAAATCGACTCAAAATTCAATTTTTTTAGATTTGTGATTGGGAATACTAAGATCTAAAAGAGAACTTACCGGACACAAAGTTTGAGGTGAAAATTTCTTTTTCATAAGAGTCAGAATTTATGGCATTTGTGAGATTTCGAAATGTGTATGGTGGATTTTATCCAAGCTCTTTCAGTTTCTCTGGATGTTTTTGATTGGACTTTATTGTCTCTTCCCTTCTCTGAGATCGCCATGACCAGCATTTCAGACGAGTGAAATTTTGATGAAGCTGAAGAGGCGTTTTTCTCGATGTTGGTTCAGATTTTATCTCGCTTTTGTTTAGTTGATCTATTTTGTTTCCTTTTATTTTTTCGTTTTGGGTCGGGTCATTCGATTGGGCTTGATTTGTAAATATTGATTAAATTTATTTGAATAAATGGGCATCAACCCTCTCTTAATATTTTTTTGAGAAAAGACATAAAGTCACCACTGAAGTTGTCCCGTATTTTCAAAAAGACGCCTTAACTTTGCTAGTGTCCTATCACCCCACAAATGTTTTTAATATCTTTGTAAACGGGTCATCTGACCCATTCCCTCGTCTGAGTTGTGACCACGCACAATGGCGCGTGAAGCAATGTTTTCACTGCGAATGACCAATTTAAAAGTGACACGTGTCACTTGTTTTATTTTTCAATTAATTATTTTCTTCTTTTTCACCATCTTCCCCAAATCAATAGCTCAAAAAAGAGCCATTGGTAGCTCTCAAGACAGACGATTTCTTCATCAATTTTGGTACTCTCTTACGAATTCATCATATTCCCCAAGCGCAATAAGGTAGGAATTTGTCTCTTTTCTCTTTTAATTTCCAGTATAAAAGGTTAATTTGAAGTTTTTCAAGGTTTAATTTCTTCTTAATTTCATTTAGTTTTGAGTAATGAAGATATTTTTGTGATTAGGTTTTGAAGGAAAATGTCAAATGCAATGTTGAATCGTATATGTAATGATGAGAATGATCCGATGTTGTGAGTGAAATTGCGATGCAAACATGGAGACTTACTTTCAATGCAAACTTCATGGTCGGAGCACAATCCAGCTCGAAGATTTTGGTCTTGTCCACGCTATCATGTATGCTTTCTACATCATTTTTGGAGGAGATCTTTTGTTTATGTTTCCGTCTTTTTGTTTTTCTTTAATTTGTTTATGGCGTATTTTAGGAGAATTCATGCAATTTCTTTAGATGGAGGGATCGTGAAGATGTTGATATACGATCCAAGTACGTTATTCTGAGATTGGCGAAGAGAATTAAGGAGTTGGAAGAAGCATTGGCATATTATGAAAGTCGTGTTGAAAGTAACAAATGGGTGACGAAGGAGAAAAAGAAGAGCTCATGTTGTAACTTGAAGTTAATTGTCTTGATCATTGTAGTGTTTTTCCTATTTTTAAGTCTAACCAAGAATGTGAAGGATGGAAGATGTAGGTGTGTGCAACCAAAATTGCCATAGACATCTGTAGTTACTTTCAAGTTTTTGGTGTTTTTTATTGTCGAATGCTCAAGTTTTTGTTGTTTTTGTTGTCGAATGTTGTCGAAATAGTTATGATTTGAACAAGTTATTAATGTATTTGGTTGTCTATATTATTGTGGTAACCATTTGAGAAAAACCTCAAAAATATGTTCACCTACAAATAGATGAGAAGAAGATACACTAAAAACAAAAAAAACTGGTTACAAGGAGGACTTCATTCCAACATAATCATTCAATTTGAACTACATCTATCAAGTTGATCTTGTTTTGTTTTGGTTACATGCAAAATTGAGTTTGATTTCAACCATAAACAACACCAAAATATACATAATTAAAATTTGTTTGTCAAAATGAACAACACAACATCAAAATGCCCTACTTCCATGGCACAGGGGTCTTCCTACTTGAACTTGTTTGGCTTTGATTATTAGCAGTAGCTGCAGACTTAGTTTGGTGAACCTTTTCAGCCCTTATTCTTTCTAGGTTTCTACTGGCAATAGTTGTCTTCCCCTTCCATTTGAATCCACGTGTTGGTGTGTAACCAATATCACCAGTAAAAACATCAGCCCTCTTTGTCACTCTTGTACCAGTATTGATGACTCTTCTACTTGAAAATACAGGCTGCTTAGTCAAATAAATACATATTCAAATCAAAAGACATTTAGACTTTCATATAAAATCTGAAGTATGCATGTAAACTTACATTGAGAGTTGTAAATCCATCTTCAGCTTGGAATATTCCAACACCTACCATTCTTGGCCTTTTAAAAGGTCTTGTTTGTCCTCCACTGGTGTCCTCATGTTCTACTGGTCTCTTCCCTCTTTCTAGGCCTCTTCCACTGCAGGTTGCTTCAGAACTAGTTTGACTATGTTGAGGCACTCCTCTTCCTCTACCTATTCCTCTTCCTCTACCATTTACAGTCTGTACTTTGAAACTCAAGTATTAGAGTATATCTATATTGTCTATAAATGATAGAATAATTTGATAGATTACCTCTGTGTTTGTAGCAGTTTCATGTGATTTAGTTAGAACACCTAATGTACATCTTCCTCTACCACTTTCATTATTTGCGGTGGCCTGATTTTTCACATATTAGTGCATATAATTGTAACTAAATCTTTTACAAATCAATACATATACCTGTGAAGAAGTTCCAGGTGATTGAGTTGAACTACTACCCATTGCTCTGCCTCTTGCTCTATCAGTAGTCTGTATATTGATATATCAATACATGTGCATATAGCTTACATTTGAAAGTAACAAATAAAAGTACCTGTGTCTGAGAAGATGTTTCAGCTGATTGACTTGGACCACTGCCTCTTGCTATGCCCCTTGCTCTACCAGTAGCCTGTATATTGATATTTCAGTACATGAAGATATAACAGTAGAAAGTAAAAATTAAAAATACCTCTGCCTGAGAAGGTGTTTCAGCTGATTGACTTGGACCATCTTGGTTTCTTGTAGGACATCCTCTTTTATTGTGTCCTTGTGTACCACATTTGCTACAAGTCATAACAACACCACTTTTGCTAAGCTTTCCAGTTTTTCTGCTTTCATTTGCCTCCTTTCTTCTAACCTTACTTGGTCTTCAAGGCATCTTCTTAATCTTTGGTGGCTTAACAATTGGATTATTTGATGTTGACAACACTTTCATGTTATTCATTGGCTGAATAAGATGGGCATATGTACTGAGGTAGGTCTCCTTGCTATAACAACTAGCCACATATTTGATTGGTTCAAACTCCTTGTAATGAAGGGCAGCAACACCATGAGGACAAGAAATGCCCCTAAGCTGCCAAGATCTGCAACTACAAGTCCTACTAACAATGTCCACAGTATGTGTAAAACCATAGTGCTTAATCTCAAAACTTTTATCTCCATTCCAAGACAAGTTACATTGAATAAACTTGTCAATATTTTCTTGCAAAATCTTCAGAGACATAGGAGATATATCAGTAATCCAAGTGTTTGAGAACTCTCTCAAATAACCAATTCTTTTCATCATCTTCACCCTTATCTCCTCAAGCATTGTGATGATTGTTTTATACCTTGCAGGAAGTATCCAAGCATTAAAACTCTCTGCCATATTGTTGTCCACAACATCACATTTGCTATAATCTTGAAAATATTTCTTGCACCATGTATCCAAGTTATACCATAAAAGATCATCCAAACATGCTTTTTCCAGTTTCTTCATTTCCTGTATATTATCCTTCAACTCAGCTTCAAATGTGGATCTAGCAATTCTCCAAAATACTCTTCTTCTTTCAATTCCTTTCCAAGTTTTACACCAATTTGCAAGAACATGTCTTGCACATTTTCTGTGTTCAACTAATGGCAATACCTCTTGAACATCAATTTCTAGTCCCTAACAAAGCAACATAACAGACAAATAATAATTAAAATGCAAAACTAAATAACATAAAAAAGACAATAAAACAGTAGGACAAAATAAAGATCTTACCTTTTGCATATCAGTAATGATAGATAGTTGATGTCCTTCTCCAAGATCAAGATCTTTCCTCACTAAATCAAGAAACCATGTCCAGGTATATTGATTCTCAACCTCAACAACTGCCCAAGCAATAGGCAGCATTTGGTTGTTTCCATCTCTACAAACTACCACTAACAACTGGCCTTTACACACACCTTTGAGGAAACACCCATCAAAACCAATCAACCTCCTAGCACCTCTAAAGAATGCTTTCTTTAAAGCATGGAAGCAAACATAAAATCCTTGAAAAAATTTCTGGCCAGTTTCATCTTCTTCTCCAACCTTCACTACACAAGTACTGCCTGGATTACTCCTTAAAATCTCATCTTTATAATAAAAAATCTTACTATACTCCACAATGTGATCACCCATGATCTCTTGTAACACTCTAGCCCTAGCTCTTCTCACTGTTTTCCTACCAACATGGATATCCAACTCCTTTCTAATAATGTCCTGCAACATCACAATACTGATGTTTGGTTGTTGAGTTATTCTTTCTTTGTATTTGGTGGCCAGAAACTTTGAGTTGCAAAGATAGTTATGAGTTGATGTCAAACATTTATGGACAGGGTTGTATCTTTTAACTATGAAATCTCCACTAATTTTATCCTTACTTGCACACAACAACCAAGGACAAGTCTCTTTGCAACATCGGACTCTAACTCTGCCTGGGTCATTCATATATTTTTCAATTTGAATCTTTTCTTGAACTGCATATCTTGTCACTGCCACTCTAAATTCCTCAACACTTCCAAAAACCAATCCTAATTCCTAAACAATTTTTTCAGAAGTTTCATCAAACATAACTCTATTTTGGGTTTTCTTCCTTCTAACAGGTTTATGCACAACTTGGTCAACCTCTTCACCATCTCCCCAACCTGTTTCATCATCTATTTCAAAGCTAGGAACTTCATCACTTAGATAGTAAGGTTCATCATCTCCTAGCTTACCAACTAAGCTTTCCCTAATACCAATATTTGTCTCATCATACCCTATATCTGGACCTTTTTCACCAACATAAATCTGATCAGAAGTAGTACCTCCACTTCTCCTTTGTGACCTTTTGAAATGCCTCTTGCTTGCCCTTATATCTATATACTCTTGATGGACATCACTGTCAACCTCAGTATCTTCATTAGTATTCCCTTCAGATCCTGATTCATCTTCCACTCCATCATCACTTGGATCATGATCTATTATAGGATCAGATGAAGGTACACAGGAAGGAGGAGGCACAAGCACAGTAGAAGGAGAATGAGGAGGCACAGTAGAAGGAGGAGTTTCAAAAGGACCAAATGAGGTCTTAGTTGTAGGGTTGGAAGGAAAAGTAAAAGGAGGAGGCACATTAGTATAAGGAGCTTCAAATTGAGTGCTGGAAGTTTCAGAAGGACCAGTTGTAGGGTTGGAAGGAAAAGTAGGAGGAAGAGGCTCAGTAGTAGAAGATGGAGGATGGTTATTAGGGTTAGAAGCCTTATTAAAAGATTCCTCACCTACTCCACTGTCACTCACATTGGGGACAAACTCTAATTCAAGTGGGGCCTGATAAGGTTCATCAACCCCATGACAAACATACACCTCAACTTCATCCCCATCTTTTATCATATTGAAAAGGTCAAATATAACCTTATCATTATCAACAAGGACCAATAACCCATCCCACTTAATGTAGAAGTCACAATATATTGTATATCCTAATTCCTTTATATAGTCCTTCAATTCAAAGTAAGACATCCTATCAACATCTACTTCTAGGAATTCTGTCACTTGCCCCCCAATATATTTAGGTGGGGGACCAAATTCAATTAGCCCCCCATGATACCATCTTAAAGTTATCAGAACAAAAGACATCCTGAAAAATCATGTAAACAAATAAAACATAATTCAATCACACATTTCAAGAACAAACTCTAACAAACTGTAAGCAAACACACTCAAACATGTCTACACAACAAACATAATCACTAACATTTAGCAGATACGAAATATCAGAACAAAATACTTGTAAACAAGTCAACAATGTACAAATTGAAGTCTACAAATGTATAATATTATAGTACAACACAATCACTAAGAGTCGCACTAAGTCGGTAACACAAGACCCTAACCTAAAACACAATCACTAACAGTCGCACAAAATTATAACACAAAACCCTAACCTAAAACACAATCACTAACAGTCGCACATAATCAATAACACAAAACCCTAACAGTAGCAATTAGTCAATAACACACTGAAACACTATAAAATCCCAATAATAACAACTATAATAAGTCGATTCCAATGCTCTTTACACTATAATAATTCCTAAAATAAAAAAAATAAATCTTTATCATATAATGTAAGAAAATCCTAACCTGTTAGACCTTCAATTCCTTGTTCCTCCAAGTATATTAACCAAGAAACATCAACAAGGATGATGATCAACATTGTATCTTCGAAGAGAAAACGCAGAGACTTGGGAAGAAAATTGTGTATCTCATTTTTGACCAAAGCGTCACTATTTTGAAAAGAATCGGGTCGGATTGAGAAGAAAAACACGTCACTAGAGTGAGCATCACACGCGTTGTCTCAGGCGAGGGAATGGGTCAAAATGACCCATTTACAAAGATATTAAAAACATTTGTGGGGTGATAGGACACTAGCAAAGTTAAGGTGTCTTTTTGAAAATACGGGACAACTTCAGTGGTGACTTTATGTCTTTTCTCTATTTTAAAAAGAAAAATACATTAGTGCGCTCTCAAAATCAATATGTAACTATGCAAAGATACACTTGATACTATGCATAGAGAAAGTAAAAGAGAAAGTAAGACAAGCAAATTAAAATGAAGAGAGTAGTATATGTGTTTTTTAAAACAACAAAACTATTTTATTTATACAAATTTTATATTATTTATTTGAATGTTGCATCTTTATGTTGGATACATGAAATTGATATTGAATACACTGAAAAATTGATATACATAAATACATTTGATACAACAATGCATATTTGATATTAGATACACAAATATATAAAATTATGAAATATAAATACAGATAAGTAGATGGACGAGGGAGGGAGGGAGGCGAGCTAGAGAGGAGAGAAACAAAATACATTCGCTAAATATGGTGTAAGTAAAGGCAAATACATTGTATCTAAAGACAACTTGAACAAACTATAAAATTATTAAAACTATCAATGCATCGATTAACACCTATACAAGTGTGCTTTATGAAAGTTGCTCTGTTTTATTAATTTGAGTCATATTTAAACCATAGGAGACAAAATGTGGTAGATAATAATTTGGCAGAAGTCATCGGTAGCCCCCTAAAGTTGGCACCATGTTTCACTTAGACACCTCAACTGGATTATGTTCATTTTAAACACCTAACATAGGGCCCCGCTGTGCCATTTTAGCACTTTTTTCATAGTTGGCAGGCCGCGTGATTTTTACTCATCTAAGGCATGTAAAACCATTTTTTTCGTCGGATGTGGCAGCCAACTTGGCTTTAACGGTAATATTACCCCACTAATTATTTATACCCTTATTTTTCTCTCTTCTTCTTCAATTTTCTTCTTCAATTTTAACCTAATTTTTCTCTGCCCTTCTAATTTATTTCTATTTGCTTCCATGTCGAGTTTCTGCAACTCTTCCATGTCAGCATCTGTGGATGAAGTCCGATATTGTAGATGTGGTAATGAAGCCCTATTAAAGACTTCTTGGACCCAATTAAATCCAGGGCGTAGGTTTTTTACTTGTAGAATTTCAAAGGTGAAATTCTTTGTTTTTCTTTTCTTTTAAGTTAATTAGATGATTAATTGTTGGCTTCTCTAATTCTTCTTATTGGTTTTATAGAAAATGGGTGGCTGTGATTATTTTTATTGGTATGAAGATCGACACCCTCCTCAAGCAAACAAGGTGATAAGGGGTTTGTTGAAGAAAGTCAAGGCTTTAGATGAAAAACTAAATCGAGCAAGAAATATATTTATTGTTGGTGCCATTGCTACTGGATTGGTGATGTTTGGAGTATTAATTTTGAAGCCTAATTGTTAGTGTTCTTGAGGTCTAGTAGTATTTATTGTTAGTGTTCTTGAGGTCTATTAGTATTTATTGTTAGTGTTCTTGAAGTTTAGTAGTATTTTGATGTTGTTGCTTTAAATTTTCGATGTAAATGTGCATTTTGGATGAAATGAAATTCCCAACTTCGTTCATCATTTTGGATGAAATAAAATGTTATTGTTGTAGTAATTTTTTTTGTTTTGACTACATAAAAGTCTCAACTTCGTTCTCACAATGTAACACCAAAAGCAATTAGAAAATTCGTCACAATGTGACACCCAAATGTACTCAAAACGTATACAGTTATATTGCATGCTTTATAATGAGCTCAAAGTTAGCATTATGCTACATACCATTCAAGGCTACAACCTTCAAAAAAGTGTTTACTAGTACCAAAATAAAGCTAGCATAATCCAAAAACAATAATTGTTTGGTAATTCATATTACACAGCAAAATCAAGGCCCAAAATCAATCTATTCTAAGTTGGTGTTACTTCTTCTTTTTGTTTGTCATTTGCTGCAATTGGGAGGTGGTGACAACATCTTTGTTTTTCCATCTCAAGCCTCTAGGCTTAAAGCCAAGGTCTATACCTGTTGGTAGAATTCTTTGACTTGAAGTCCAGGTTGTTTTTTGAAGAAAAAATCAAAATTAATATATAAACTTGCATTTATTAAGAGACAAAGTTTGAGACAAACTTACATTCAGTATTTGGGTTCCACTTGCACTGGTGTAGATGCCAAATCCAACATTACTTGATCCACCATTAGTTGTCTCTTTGGTCCCCCTCTTGCGTAATCTTCTCCCGTTACAACTCTTCCTCTTTTTGGTCTAGCAGTGTCTCTTCTCCTTGGAGGTAGTTGACTGGTTATTCCTCTTGTAACAGGAATACTTGTATCCACAAATGGTGGTGGTTGGCTTGATTTTGCAGTTTATTTCGCCCTCTTAACTCTACTTGTGTCACCACAAACTGTTGTTGAAGAAGCATGATTGCTTGATGTTGTTGATGCAGGTTGGCTGAATCTTGTTGGTCCAGTTTGGTAGGAGCTTCTTGGTTCAGGATGGCTTCTTTCTTGTGAACTTTGACCAGTAAGCTGTGAACTTTGGCTAGCTGCTTGTGAAGTTTGGACACCAAACTAAATATCAAACACAAAGTCTGTTAATTAACAATTCAACAAGATATTTAAAAATGCACAAATAATAAATTATTTCACCTTGCAATATTTCTTGTTGTGGACTTATTGTTTACACTTGGAACAAGTCTGTTCACCCCTTGTTTGGACATCTTTCCATACTTCTTTCTTGGTTCATCTTTACCCTTTCTTCTATTTCTTGGAGGTCTACCAGGCATTGGTTTAGGTTCAGGAGGCTCAATCTTTGGATTGTTAGTTTTAGGCCACATCTTCATATTTGGAATTGGTTGAATGAAATGACTATAAGCCTTTAAGAAGGTATCCTTTTTATACCAATGCTCCACAAGAGGTTCAAGTTCCTTTTCTAGGTAGCACAAAGCAGAAATAGTATGGTTACATGGAATACCTCTCAATTGCCAAGTTCTACAACTACAAAATCTATCAGTCAAGTTGACTGTATGCCTATACTGCCCTTCTCCAATCTCAAACCCAACATCAGCATTCTAAAACACCTTGCATGTCCTAGACTTCTCCTTATTCTCCTTCAATACAAGTCTAGCCATAGGTGCAATATCACATATCCAAGTGTCAGCAAACTTAATCATATCTACAGTTCTAGTCATTATTTTTCTCCTAATTTCCTCCAACATGGTTATTATAGATTTGTGTCTACATGATAAGATCCATGAATTAAAGGTTTCACACATGTTATTTTCAACTGCATCACATTTGGAATGCTCTTGAAAGAATGCTCTCACCCATGACACTTGTGGATAGTGCAACAAATCAGCACAAATATTCTTACCAAGTCTGCTCATTTTATGAAGGTCCTCCCTGAACTTCACTTCAAAACTTGCCTTGGAACATCTCCAAAATTGTTTTCTCCTTTCTTCTCCCTTCCATGTTTGATTCCAATTAGACCAGATGTGTCTAGCACACCTTCTAACTTCACCATTTGGCAGCAGTTCAACAACAACTGCATGAAAATCATACAAAAAAATACATTTCTGCACATCTACAATTATCTAATGTAATAGACAATTATCTTCTGCATATCTGCCATCACAATAAGACCCTACCCAGTACCCAACTACAGGTCCTCTTTCAAGTAGTTGATAAAGAAACTCCAACTATGTTTAGTCTCCTTGTCCACAACTGCCCAGGCTATAGGAAACATCTGGTTGTTTCCATTCTTGCCAACAGCTACTAGAAGTTCACCCTTGCAAGCACCTTTTAAGAAACATCCATCAAATCCTATTAATTATTCTTCTACATCCTTCCTTCCTTCCACCCCTTCTTCAATACATCCAAGCATACATAGAAGTACACAAACAAATTCTTTCTAGGTACAGTTTCTCTATCCATCTTTACCCAAATAGAACTACCAGGATTGGTCTGTTTTATAACTTCAGCATAATCACATAACCTTGCAAATTCCATATTCCAGTCACCCATGGTCTCTCTAAGAATCATCATCTTTGCCTTGTAACAAATTGTTCTACCCACATACAGTCCTAGCTCATCCCTGCACAATTCTTGTATTTTCCAAATTCTCAATGATGGTTGTTTAGTTATTTCATCCTTGAATCTATCTGCTAGGAACTTAGATGTACACATTTTGTTCTTATTTGATGGAGAACACTTATGTATATGATGGTAATTCTTAATCATGAAGTTACCAGAATCCCTATCAATTGCACCATAGCATAACCATTTGCATTTCTCTTTGAATTTACATTTAGCTCTCACTCTATGAGCTTCGTTAGGCCTTAACTTAATTTGATAATTTTTTTCAACAACATATTTGCCAAAGCCTTTCTAAATTCCTTAGCACTCTAACGACATCATCATACCTGACCTTTTTACTCTTCCTTCTGCGTGGTAGATCAACAACCCTAACAACTTCTACATCTAGCACATCATTGCTATCATCACTATCACATTTTGAGCTATCAATATACTGCTCCTCTCCTCCTAAACTGCCAACATATCTATCCTTCTTATTTATTCCAATATCTTGAAAGCCTCTGTCAACACCAGCTTCACCTATTGGTACTTCTTCAGGTATTGTTTTCTTCTTTCTTGGATTAGGATTTCTTTTCTCCCTAAGATTAGGATTTCTTTTGTTTCTCCTTTCAACCCTAAATGATCTCAATTCTTTATCAACATCTGAATCATCTTCATCTGGAATAGTATTTACATCTGTGTCACTACTAGGCAGATATGTATCAGCTTCATTCTGATCTGTATCAGCTCCAGAAAGATCTGTATCCACTCCATTCAGATCTGAATCATCTTCATTCAAATTTGAAACAACCTCATTCTCCACAGTTCCATCAGACCATGCTAAAAGACCAGCTGGAGTAGGCAATTCCTCTAACTCATCAATTTCATGGACCACATACACATGAAGCTCATCACCATCTATCAAGTCTTTCACAAAGTCTAACAATTGAATATCAGAAGTAACTTATACTAAATCATTGTTATCTTCATTTTGACAGTAAAATCCCTTTACATTTGTATACCCAAGGTCTTTAGTGTATGAAAGGAACTCGACAAGACTAAAATGATCTTTATCTATGGCAACACCAAATACATCTACTTCCCCTTGGTAAGTAGGGTTAGTGTTTCCGACAACACACCCCCATGATGAAAATAGGTTAAAATATAGTTGTCCATATCCCGAAAACTCCCAACAAAAGGAAATACCCAAAAAGCCCCTTACTTTATCAACACTAGTTATGCCAAAACTTAAATTCAAAATGATAATAAAGAGAGCAGAATCAACAAACAAAATACACCTTCTTCAATATTAAAACAGACAAACAAAAGAACAAGTTGGTAGAACCTTCAATTTCTTCAATGTCGTAAAGCCCGACAATATGTCAATAGTTGATTTTCAACCTTCAACCTGAAAAATGGCGACATAAAATACAGCAATAGTTAGTACTAACTACGAATTGAAGGAAAAACAAAGCAATCGGAGATAAATTGTGAAGCAATCGGAGATAAAGCTACCTAAGGTTTCATCGGAGAAGAGAGAAAAGCGACA